>JAGSMT010000174.1:0-600000 GCA_029286875.1 Lamproptera curius | reverse complement strand
GTTTAGGTAAAGAACCATATATACTTTGTACAAAAATAAATCTTTAATTGGATTATTTTTACACCGATAAATATTGATTAAGTAACTTATATCTACAACGTTCTTTTTTAGTATATGTCCCAAGTCAAAGAAAAATCCATTATCGCTACTTCAAGAAAAGTGGTAACTTATGCCTACAAACAATATCTATTAACATCCGTGGCCAAATGGAAGTTGCGAGTTTGTTGTTGACCCAAAAAAAGGCTTAGAGCGGAAGGGGGATCGCAAAAGGCTGTGAGATGAATACAAGATTATGACAGACCTACAATAAAATGACAAAAAATGTTTATAATTTTTTAAAATTGTATTAGCGTCGCAAATGAAATACACGTATGTTACGGGATGCGACGCGTAATTTATATCTCTGTGTGTTAGATTTCGATAATATATATACAAATAGATTTTAAATATTTTTAAGAAGAATAATTTTTTCTATTTACAGGTTTTGACGTCAAACCCTAAAATTTTTATGGCCGTTATTCTCATGGACGTAAATACCTAATTTGTCTCGTCATTTAACTCAATCAAAACAACACTTTAGATAAGCATTATTTTTTTAATTTCACATTTAACCTTTTTTTAATTAGTCAAGGTAGCATGCTGATTGATTGATAATAAATGATTGAAAATTCAATAATGTAAAAAGCCTAAGAAACTATTTAAAATCGGGAGTAGTTTAGTTAAGTAACCCCTTATAAATTGTAATTTAACTCAATTGAAAAATACTTTAGACATAAGCATTACTTACATCCTTTCACTTAAAACTTTTACGGATTGCTCAAGGACGCAAACTGATCTACTAAAAACTAAAAACTAACTAATTTAAAATAGCCTAAGAAACTTTTTTAATCATTGTTACTTTAATAATTTTTTTTGACTCAATATAATAAATTTGATGTAATAAAAGTATTTAAACAACATTGTGCATTTATAAAACTCATTACTGTATAAAATGGTAGCTTTATATTTGTAAAAAAGAAGCAAAGGCGTCAACGCGTGCGACAACTAAAAATAAATCTTATGTTAAATAACAAATTGTTAGTAAGCAACTGAACATATGAGCAGTTCATTACAAGATTTATTTATTTGAGTTGTGATTGTGTATCTACTTGACTGTTCCACCACAAGTCCTAATTGTATTTTCAGATGAATAGAGGCAAACAATGCCATCTGTCGTTGTATTGTTTCAATGCGGGTATGGTGGGAGACGAATTGAAGAGCAGTTAATGTATGACGAATTTCAACGTCTCAATTTTTTGTATATGCTACATATCGTTCAAAACTCTACTGCCTGAAATCTATGCTGAATACGTAATTGGATACGCTATTGTTTTGTAAAACTGCGATACATTTGACGCAGAATCGAAAAAGTTTCCGACGGGGAACCCATTGACATATTGATTATTTGTACTTTTCTTTTCTTCAGCAATGCACATCGATCACCGAGCTTTAATGGTTATGGCGACAGTATTTAACAAAAAGGTTTTTTATTAAGCCTCAGAAGGTAGTTCTGCTTGTATAGAAGACCATCTGGAGAAATACTAGCACTGTTTCTGCTATTCCGCTGGAGCATTATTGTGTGTGAAAATGAGACTAATAACACATATCATGATATGTGTTGTAGTATTGAAATAGCTAGTCAGCTATTTGAGGTCTAAATAGCTTAATAGTTGCATTCCATACAGCATATCTCTTTCCATCAGGAAAACGTCCTTCTCCATTCATATCTTCAATTGGAAAAAGCAGCAACCAAAATCGATAGCGAATTAGGTTGACATTGAGCCAATGGTTGCGCATTTGAAAATATGGTTGGAGTTTAAAACTCACCATTGACTGTTGCTTAACCTAAATATATAAGCCGTCTATTGCGTGCTGCTCTTTACGTAAAGTGACGAATTAAATGCACTACTGAGAATGAAATGAAAACCAGGTAAGTTCATTGCTCGTAATACTAACTACTCAACGATTCTTTCTCAGATACCCGAGATTTCTATATAATTGCATTGGACTACATTTTCAAGTATAATTACATAATTATTTCTATTGCTTCGTGAATATTATACATTATTAAATAAAATGACTTTACGGTTTTATCGCGTTTATTTTACATACAGGGTAGACAGTCTACCCGTGACCACCGCTGGAAAGTGTTCAAACGTCAAGAATTTGAATGAAAATAAACGCGATAAAGTTATCATTTTTTAATAATGATAATTATGTTTAATATAAAACAGTAATATTGAGCGATACAAAAAAATGTATTGTTTAAGTTGTTTATATATATCTGGTGTGAGTTCGTGTGCGTTTTTTTTATAATCAGCTATATAAAAAAAACAAACATATGCAAGATAATCATGGCTAGGTCATTCCTCATTGACCCCTTGAAATAGATTTTTCAAAGATGAAAAAAACCTTTGCAAATAAATAATTCATTCACTGCAATCAATTTACTGTATTTGATTGAATTCTGATTTGATTCAAATGTTTTAATCTATCTTGGCAGCTTTACACTTTTATGATATAGTCTGCCCGTGATCATGGATGCTGAAAAGAATTCGAAACGTCAGAATAAATATATTTAAGTAACGCGAAAAATCCGTAAATTAGTGATATCGTCTTCAAATTTTTCATTGTCACTAAATCGTAGTTAGGATATCCACAGAAGTGACGTGATTCTGACGACCTTGTAATAATACTGGTTGCCAAACTAATGGCATTGCAAAAAAGCAATATATTTACGTTTTGGATTGGCTGGCATATTAATTATAATAATTTTGCGGGGAATCAACTACTTTTCAAAGTTGTTTCCTATTTGGAGGCCCTATGCAGGCTAATTAACCGATTGATTGAATAAAGATGATCGATACGTGGGAAAGGCATATAGGCCTGCGTCTGACCTCCCTCCGGTCAAGTCAATCTTAAGTCCGATAGAACTTTGAGACTTAAGAGGGAGCGCACCTGTGTTTGTGGGACAGTTTTGCACAATAATATCTCCTACGCAGATGGCTGATCTATAATATAGATAGACCACCGTGGTCGAAATCGGCTTGGAGAACATCATTATTATTATTATTATTACGTCCATAGTCGTATTTACTTACGCCTTTGCATCTAAGATATATGAAAGGTCTTCTCTAAATATTACGAGGTGATAAGGGATTAGATGGGGCTTACCGCCATCGTGCTGCTTATACATGTGAATGATTCAGCAATTGGGTCTTGAGTAGGTTTAATATAGGTTTAATTTAATTTTTTTTATGGCATAGGCAGGCAGACGAGCACTCGGGCCACCTGACGGGAAGTGGTCACCGACGCCCATGGACATTGGCAATACCGGTGGTAACCAACGCGCTGCCTACGGTGAGACATATGGTGCCAAGTCTCGTTTACCCAGTACATACGCTGGCTACGGTGCCCTTCAAACCGGAACAGAGCAGTGTTTTCACACTTCTGCTTCGTGGCAGAAATAGGCACCGCGTGGTACCACCCAGACGGTCTCCTGTAAAAAGGGGTACCACCGGTGTAAAAAGGGGACCTACCACCGGTATATTTAATAATGAAATAGATCACTTTTAAGACAATTTTCAATAAAGCGCCAATTGTTGTTGGTCAATACTTGGACAATTATAATTTTATAGTATTTTTATCATTTATTGTCAGCAACGTACACTATATTTTATTAGAACGAAAACATTTTTTATTACTTTTAAAGGTATTATTTACGTTCTCACTGATATAGAAATATACAACTTAATTATACTTTAATAAAGGCTATTACAGACATCGGCTAGTATTAACCGTACATAATGCTGTTTTTCATAAATAATGCAAAACATTTATATTTATATTAAGCTACCCTATGATTAACTAAAATGTTAAACTTACAAACGTTAAAATCAAAAGAAATTTCAAATTCGACCCTCGTACACATATTTAACGTGATGGCTCAGATAAAAGAAACACGTAGTCTGAGTAATCCTTTATATTTAAATAAGGGAGCCACCACCAACATAAGAGCATGATAAAAACCTGCAATGAAGTACCTAATCGAATTACGTGGACCGTGGCCAAACGCATAACCAAATTAAGTCTATATCGGACTCTAGTCACGTTGCCTTTCTTTATTTTAAGGATTTATGTGGGCAGCGTAAAAAAGACCCTATAAAATAATTTCAAAATATCTTTAAATAAATAGGTTTTTTAACTTTTAACTTTTTTACAAATTATAGAATGCGGTACATCACTAATATTATACGTTTTAATTACGACTAGCGTTAATTACAAGAACCTATGTCTGATGGTGACACCGGAACACAATTTTGCAGTATGATAGTACTTGTCTAGTCAGTCTTGGCACGTAGAAATTTATATAAAAATGTCTCTACTCAATTAATATCAAAATAAGTCTATATTTCTATATAAAGCGTTCTGATACAGTTTACGTCCCAAGTCGAAGCAAAGCCATTATCGCTGTTCAAAGAAAAGTGGTAACCAATGCCTACAAACAATATCTATAAACATCCGTGGCATAATGGAAGTTGCGAGTTTGTTGTTGACCCGAAGGAAGGCTTGGAGCGGAAGGGGGAGCGGAGGGAAAGGCGATGGGACGAATACGCGATTATGGCCAATGGCAAGCGACGTTAAAAAAAATTATATTTACTTTCTTTTATAATAGCGTCGCAAATAAAATACACGTATGTTACCGGAAGCCGACCGGATGCTGACGCAATCACGTACCGCATGTAATTTTTATCTTGTTATGTTCCATTTGTGTTATGTACATCTTTTTTAATCATTGGTTAATGAGTTAAGTACAAATTATCATGACAAAATATATTTTGTTGTATCACAACTATTTATATATAGTTATGAATTCATAAAGTACATTACTGTATACAATAGTAGATTTATATTTAAAAAATGAAATTTTGTAACCAACTTAGTATTTCCTTATGGCTTATAATTTTGGGCAAAATAAGCGGCCGCGTGACAACGCACTTTGCGCACAAAACTGTGATTTTATCACTGCATTTTAAATAGTTTTATTACAATTTTTTCAATATATTTCTCTATTTTGTGAAGTTACATTGTACAACCTAAAATGAGGTTTTAATATGCCTCGTTGCAATTTTAAAATCCTTCATATATTAAAATGGTTATTGTGGATACTCTTAAAACATAGATGACTGCTCCCGTAGATTTTATTGTAAATCATTATAAGTTATACAATTAGAAGATATTCGATTATAAGATATACAGTAGAAGCAAAGGCGTCAAAATTAAAAGTAAGTTTTAGTTTACTTAACAAACTGTTAGACGGCAAATGAAAATATATACAGTTCATTACAAGACTTAATTGTTTCAGTTACGATTCTTCCACTACAAATCCTAATTGTATTTTCAGATGAATAGAGGCAAACAATGCCATTTGTCGCACTATTGTTCCAATGCGGGCATTGTGGTGGATGCGAATTTTAGAGCAGTTTATGTATGACGTATTTCAGCGTCTCAACTTTTTGTATTTGCGACATATCGTTTAAAACAGATATCACTATATACGTAATATGGTGACAGCCTATACTGTACTTGGTACGTTTTATAAAACTGCAATACATTTCACGAAGTATCAAAAGTTTTTGATCGTTAACCCACTCATTTAACTATGATTCCCTGCGCTAGTTTTTATTTTGACATTACTAATGGGTTACCTTAGTATTACAATACAACGAACAACGATCACTAACCTTCAAAGGTTTTTCCAGTCAACATTTGACCAAACAATAACATTTTATTAACCACAAAAGGTTGGTAAACGGCTGTGGAAATACCCTCTCAAAGCTTTTTTTTGTCGCGCATCAGCTGCGGATAAATACTAGTGCCTTCAGATTTGAAGGGCACCAATACTGCAGAAATTTTGGATAAACGACACGAAACAGCTCAAATCTCGTAACTCACCTGCATTCTTATGGGCAGGGCTTATACTTGCTATTAGAGCTCCTGCTTCTTCAGTCGCTGCAATCAGAAAAAAGCTGCTAAAAATAGTAGCGTATTGTGCAACTATTACGATAATGGTTGAGCATGTTAAGCAATGGTTGTGTTGTGTCTTACCTAAACATTCAATAGCTACAGCCTCCGTAGCCTAGTGGAAAGTTAAAAGGTTAATGTGGATTAAAACTGAGGGTCGTGCGTTCGAATCCAAAGGAACTCAACAAATTTTCGTTGTTGTTTTGTAGTTGGTTAGAGCAACTTGGGCTGATCACCAAATTGTCTGAAAAGTAAGATGATCCATGCGTCGGATGGGCATGTAAAAAGTTGGTCCACCCACCAACCCGCATTGGACCAGCGTGGGGGGATAAGGTCCAAAAACCCCCAAATGGGGAAGGGGAGGCCTATGTCCAGCAGTAGACTTAAACAGGCTGATGATGATGATGAAAATCCGTAAAATCTTTTAAAAATCATGTTTATTGTCCGTGCAATGTAAAAAAGTATCGTCGTTTTCGATTATTTAGTGCGCAAGCACCACTTAGCCGTAATCAGCTAAACTCAGCAAAATAAAAGAGAATATAGGCATATTACAATTTATTATTCACTATTTACATCTTAAACGTCAAGTTATATCACATTTAAATGAATAATTAACAATAGCAAAATATTATTTTGTCTACAATGGTATTACAAATAACTGACAAGTGTAAAATAAAAACCCTAATGACTGTACATTATTCAATCTACATAAGTAGAAGCACAATACATATTATATCAAAAACAAACAATAATTATAAAATAAGCAAACATTAAGATACAACATTTTGGTCCTAGATTTTTATGCAGAATAACAACACAATAAATTTCAAACATCTATCAAAAGCATCAAATAGTACATACATATTAACACGTATTAAATTTCATTCTACAATACTGACTGTCTGTCAAAATGATTACAGGCTGTTCAACTTAGCCGTTTCTTGTAACGTATAAAAAGCAAATATAAAGCTTTTGTTTTACTTATAATATTATGATGAAATTATGATCAGGATTGCATATAGCAATACAGCGGCCGATGTATGTGGCGCTTGGGAGGCTAACGCGGAAGCAGGGTTCCGAACGCATGCACGAAACTCGTGGTAGTCAGCCCGGGTTATCGCGCAATAGTGTATGTGTGCGCATGTTGCATCGCATTCCGTGGTCTCGCCGTTGTGACGTACACGAAGTGCAGTAAGGTACCTGATAACATAATTTCACACTTGCAGACATGTACAGAGATATGTTGTAATGCACATGGTAAATACAAAGATGAAACATAATTTAAATTCTTCCAGTTACTAGTGTACAGAAGGTATTTTTTTACGTTTAAGTACAGACTTTACAACAAAATCCGAGTTAAAATTCAGACTTTTATAAATGTTTAAAAGGAAAAGTGTATTGCGAAAAAATTCATTTTTAAATGGTAACACAACCTGGTAATGAAATACTCACTCTAATTTAAAATATTTATGCCTACAAGTTTAAAGACCGTACATCGTATGCCATAATTTGACAAAGACATCTGCGTACCACAATTTAGGGAATAAAATATTTGATGCATTATTTATGTTTTTCATAATTATATTTTATGTCATAATTATAATTAGAAATAGAATGACATTAAAGAAAGACTATCAGTTACGTACTTCGTGAACAACGTCCGATCATGATAATTTCGTATTCTTTCTGCCAGCGCATTTAGTGATGTTGCACTTATCTCTCGTAATCCATAATACTGCGTTAGATTATATTCTATAGACCAATGTAGCCCACCTTTTGAATTATTAATGTCTAAATAATACTGAGTATAGTCTAATACCTGCAATAAAGTAAAATATAAAGTTAATCTTTTAAAAATATTTTAATGTTCTATTTAATATATACAAAAATAAGAATTTTTAAATCATAATGTATTAAAATAATATTTTATTGCCTTCCTAGTTTTTTTATACAGACATTCTTACCTTTCCGGTGTTAGAATCAAATTTGTAAAGCCTCAACCCTGGATTTGATATGCTTTCCGATCCACGAGGTGTCAAAGAAGGTGCTAAAAGTGCCCATGAAACAGGCCGACCTACGAATAATAATTTCTGTGATAGAGAGATGATGAAAATTATGAAAAAGAAAATAATTTGTTTAATTAATACCTTTATGCTAGTTTTGTTAATATTAAAACATTTATTATATAACTAGACTTTAATTGTTTTTTATTTTTAACCACTTATAATATCGTTAACAAATAACACACCAGTAACTATTTAAGTCTTAAAATAATTAGCTTTTGCAAATTTACACTAAACACAGAAAGAAATTAAAAAATATTACCAAAATTTAAATAAAAGTTAACAGATGTGCTTAAACATATGTTAATGTTCTGTGCTTCATATGTTGTAATGTTCAAACCGTTATGCCGTGCAATCTAGGATTCAAATTTATTTAAAATATCTTAGTTAAACACTTTTTCTTAGTATAACCCACCCTCGCTATAAATCAGTCGAAAAGTATCAGCGTGCCGATGCCCGTAAAATTGTCCAGCTATAACGTCACTGAAAGCTCTTATCACGTGAAGAAGTCTAGCATTCGCAGTAGGAGTGAGTTCTCCCCCACCCGCGGCTGAAGAGCTTCCGGCATTGTGCCGTTCTTCAACACCAGGCCCAGCATGCGCCACCAAGTACACCTTCAAACAACCAGATATCAGATATAAGCAAATAGGTATCTAAATATGACGATGCACGCCGATCTAGTGATAGCTGCCAGAACTGAGGTTGGGTTATGGACAAAGCTGATGTTAACAATGGTGATACAATTGTTAAGTAGAGACTTTCATTTCATGATGTAAAGCGTCATTGAACTTGAAGAACTGGTGAGATAGGTCAAAATACAACGTTCAGTGTTTAAAGAGACTATTTAGGAAATCATGATGCATGACCACGTATAGCAGTGCTTAAATGATAGCGATTCAAAGTGATGAAATACATAGACTTCATAAACATGTGTAGTCCAACTTGAAGAATTCAGAAGGTAAAGTAAAACTTCACATTTCGAAAAAAATTATAATTTTTATAATTATAACCAGAGATGTACAAATTCTATTAAAATTTGCAAATATCGATCAGAGATACATAAGCTACATTCGAAATATAATCTGTAATTTTCATAATAATATATAATTAATTAATTCATATCTGAATCCATACATCGTATTGATGTATATATGTTGTATATAAAATATTAAGATAGTACAATAACCTGAAATAATTTTTCATTTTGATTTTATTATTATATTCTTGATCAAATCTCGAATTATATTAATATATATAGTCATCATTAAGTCTGTCTTAAGATCTTTAATGACTAAGAGCAAAGTACAATGGTCGACATATGTTTTACCATTTCATTTTTCCGCCTGGCTTTGCTCAGGACATTTTCAAGCCATTCCCATTGAGCTCGACCTCTGTGGGGGCCGTCAGTTCTAGCTGCTCCGCCAGCCCATAAAACACTATTTAACACTATTATACGTAGCTTACTGTGGGATTGTTCTATTGTATAATAGCCACCTAAAATTAAAAAAAATATTGAGAAAAATTAAAGTAAATAACAATAACATAGTAATTATATCGGAAACACATAATATTTCTAACATTATTAACTTTCGAATTGCAAATTCAAAGTCAACGGATTTTGTTTGCAATTAAACACCTTGAAATTCATGTGTTTCAAGCATTTAAGTATTGTTCGTGTTTGTGGGTTTTATGATTCCACAACTGCTTGCATGCTAGTACAATTAATAAAATTTAAATGACATCGGCAATATGCTAAGGGTAATAGGAAATGTCCGACTAATAAAACTACCGTAAATGATAAATCGAGTTTTGCTCTTAGTTATAAAGATTGATTAGATTATTAAATCGAGTCGTATATAGAATGCAATATGCAATGCATGCCAATCTCTAATTAATTATCTTTCTTCTTACTCTTTCTTTCTCAAGATATTTATATTGGTATTGCGATATTTTGAAGCCCTATATATCTATGTTTAATAACTTATAGTGGGAAGTAAACAATTTTCATCCACATGACTATGATTTTGTGTAGGGAAAATAATGAAAAATCAGTCATATTTCGATTTTATTCATATTTTTAGTTATAGATTACCTTTCTCAAAAGTCTGCAACGCCTCTGTAGGAAGCCATTGCATCCACATTTCGACCAATCTCTTTGACGGCGGTGGATCGTTATGCCCCAACGCCGGGAATACAAACTGGCTACTAAACGTCCTGCTTAGTATATCTGTTACATTCCTTACAGCTTCCAGCTTCACTTCATCATTCAAATGTTCCATTGATGATGAAAGAATATCTCTATGGAATAGGAAATCAAATATAATTACATTATATGTATAACGAACAAGCAAAATAAAAACAACTGTTGACACTACCCACAATATTAGAGGCAATGAATTAATCTTTTAATGCTAAGTATATAACATAAATACGTATGCAAATGAAAACTTAGTTGATAGCCATCTGTTATATTTTTGAACGACTTCCTGAAAGAAAGAGGACTCAATTCGGATTCGCTTATGTTTTTTTTGTATGTTACCTCGTTGCTCCGCTTCTAGTGCTCCGACTTTGTCAATTTTTACTTTAAAGTAGTTAAATGGATATTAGTCAAATAAAAAAAATACGGTACCATAATCACAATCTTTGAAAATTAGACGAACTAAAATTAGCTTATACATTAATTGCACTACTTGATTTCGTTTACAATAAAGTCGGCGATAGCATGTATCTATGTTTCAAAAATAACACAAAATAAGCATTTTAATGTAAACAACTTATAAAATCGTAATCAGGCAAGCAGGCACATTCAAAGCTTATTTAAGATAATACAGTTTGAGTTTACACTTAAAAGTTATTGCGTTATAAAAAAATCATAAAACATAAAACGTGTCATACGCAACATTTTTATTAAACGCGATATGAGAGATTTGAAACAAAAAAATGTGGCAATTACTTTTAGAGACCTCATTGTTATCGATTTAATTTAGTAAAATGGTTATATAGAAATCGGTTATATATTTTTTTTATTTTACTTCTATTGACGACTAATTGATATGCAAGAGGGTGTGGGTTCGGTTTCCACCACGAAAAAATACTGTGTGATAAACCTACTGTTTTTCTCTAATATTTATTTACAAAAGAAAAGTAGTATGTTTAACAGTCTTCTAGTTTTTATAATACAAGTTTTGCTTAGTGTGGTAGAAGTATTTGAACATCATTTGTAGAGTAGTTAAGAGGCTGTTTCTAGTTTCGCCTTATATCGTTTCCATATGTCAAAACAACGTGAAAATATACAAACCCCGTCCACAGAACAAACTCCAAAGTGTCCGGATGTCGCTCCGCCATCAAAGAGGCCGCACTTTGTATCAGTGGCCAGGAGCTGTCGCAAGTGTGATCGCGGTGGCGTCCGTTTCGATGGTTGTGTTCCACATTTGCACGATTGTGCCGGCATCCTGTGTAAAGTTTGTGTAAGACAAAGTGAACGAGAAAGTGACATTTTATCAATTATACTACGCAGTACTGGGACAATATTCTTTACGCTACAGCATATCGATCCAATTCACGCGTTTTATTTCAACGGACAACAATCATATTATAACCATTAAATAAAAAAATTATTTTTATTTATTAGGTTATAATTTCAACATATAAAAGTGTTCAGAGGTTATAACAAAATATTCTAGTTTACTAAGAGGTAAACATACTTCAAGATTAATAAGTATATATCGTAACGTTAAAAGATAAAGCCATGAAGACTTTAATGACCATTTAAAACGACTACAACGAATCTCTTCTGTGCTTAAAGTTTAATTAAATGGTGTTTCATATATTTATAAAATTTATAAAATTAAAAACCCCCAAATAAAATAATAATATAAATCACGGGCAGACATCGCTCGTGATCATGGATACTAGAAGAGTTCGAATCGTAGGGAAAAATATATATAACCAACAAGAAAAATCCGTAAACTAGTGAATTTGATATGTATAATAATAGCGTAATTAAAAGAAATGATTAAAAACATAATCTTAATAAATTTAAGTTAAAAAGCATACCTCTATGAAACTCAGGGGAGTTGTGAAACGGATCATAATGAAGATCTGTGATGTGCCAAAAGTATCCTGTGGAGGAAATTACTACTTAATGCTAATGGTTTTTTTTTTTATATTACTACTTTTTAATCTTTTAAACGTCGTTTTTAATGAGTTCCAAAGTAATAAATTGTTTAAATATAACCTTAAAGATTTTTAATATTATCTAATGATTGATTTAAGAAGAAAATAAGCACCACATTAAAAAATTAAATACATTTAGTGACAAAATGGTTAGGCAGTATACGACAAAAAAAGTAAATATTGATTGAATTTCGTTATTGTCAATAACTTTGTGGATCACTAAGAATTATGTAATCTTTTATAACGAGTGATTTGTAGCGAGATTTTTGTAAATGATATGAGAATAACTTACCTATTTTAGCATCTATAAAATTCAGCCATAACAGGCTTGTGATGTATACTGCGAAGCTATTTGGATTCATGTTAGGATGTTACATGACGGATACCGCCTGTAGTTTTCTTCTGTTCCTAGCATTAGGTTTGGATTCATTGTATCACATTTACATTATCTGAAACTAAATAATGTTTAATTAGTTTACGCCACGAAACCAATTTCTAATTATCACTTATTATTTCAAATTTTCTCGATTGTTCTATCTATCCAAATGGTTGATGTTGAATTGATGGATGAAGGAAATACTGAGACGTGAGGAACACAACGCAAAGGTAGATTTCCAATTATCTACACACAAGGAATGTCTGGAACTCTTCCGTTTACTTGATAATGATTTGTCATTCGCAACCAAATAATAACTCTTAAGTGTATTTAAGACTTTGCTGATATTTTTACCTACCATTGTTCTAGTTATTTACCTAATAACAGTTTTGATGAAAAGCTACGGGTGTCTGACATCCTCTACCTAAGGGTTCATTCGAAAAATAAAAATTATCAGTTAATTCGTAGATACTAACATCTCAACGACTGGTGAAGATGGTATAAACAACCAGAGTCGACTTGATTCGTGCCCTTCAGGAGCATGGGTCATCTTTATTTTTAGATAATTGGATGATGGGCCCACACAAGGTTGGTTCCCTTTGAGATTCAAACCCACGACCTACGTCTTGTTATCATCATCAGCCTGTGATATTCCACTCCATAGGCCATAGGCCTCCCCTACTACACCCCTATCCGTTAGAGCTTTTGGGACCACGCTGGTTCCAATCTGTACAAGTCGGTCCTTCCACCAGCGCGGAAGGACCGACTTTACATGCCCATCCGACGCATGGATGCATGCGTCGGATGGGCATCTAGTAATGCAAAGGCCAATAATACAATGCTACGGAGGCGGCTTTACTATTTAAAAATAAGACAAAACTAGTTGTTTTATCATTATTCTGATATATAGTGTATGTTTATCATGTTTATTTAGCTTCTTTGTAAACATTAAGCAAGAAAAATTTAACAGAATTCTTTCATATCATAATAAGAACTATGGATAAGTTGAAGTAACAGAATAATGTATTTTACTGTTACTTCGATTTATTCATAGTTTATTATTATTAATAATAATGTGGAATGTTAATTTATAAAACATTAACTATTCTAATGTTAAATGTTACTATTCTAAAAGAGATGAAAATGAATTGTAAAATTAAAAATATCGGTTATTTGAAATGTTTATTTAAAGCAAATTAAAACTTTTCTTGGCCTGGCTTTGAGCTTGGATATTCTTAAAATAATATAAAATTTATCACCAGACCGTAACTTTTCCGTGGTTTTCACTTTTTCGTTGTTTTTGTACAGGCCTTTAATTTTTCAGGCGAATTGGTACGAACTTTTAGGTTTTTTTCTCGGTAAATAGCTCAATTTTAATTTAACTTACATACTCCGAACAACGAAATGGTTATTCCTTTTTCATAAAAATAAAGCATGATATTCAAATAATTTCCTCATCCTAAAGTCACCCTAAAGTCAGAAAGAGTAATAAAACTGTTGCTTCTAACACATATTTATCTATTGTTTATCTAAATAATATAATGGTAGGTGCAGCACCACCAAGCAATTCTTTTCATTGGGCAGTCGATGGATCTTTACATCACTTAAAGATTTATGGCCAAGAATAACATTTTGTGGCGTAACTGATTTAATAAAGTCTTTAATACATTCTAACTTAATTATATCTAAAAGGTTTACCGATATTAATAAACCTGTATCGTAATCGCAGCCAAGAGGCTCGTTAAGCAACCCCATTTTCTCTTAATAAGGTCATGCGATACTTACGATGCTTAAGTCAACCAAAATAGTTATTTACTTAATTAAATGAATACAATGTAAGCATTATGTTATACATGTACTGATTATAATTATGAAATAACAGTAAAAATAACATAATATTATTGGAAAAACTACTGTTATGCTGTTAATAACCTTTCATAGATGACATGGCATAGTAAAATTAATATTAACTTGCAAGCTAGCTGTCATTTGTCAAAAAGGAAAAGTTCATTCGTATTCATTTATAAAGATAAAACGATTGGTTTGTTTATAAGTCGTTCGAAAGTTTTTGTAAAGAAAAACTACCAGAAAATATATTGCTACTTGAGTTAACTCGACATAAACATAAACTCAACAAACACTCGACTGCGCCTCTTGGAACGGTCAGTGTGACGGACAAATGGGTACTTGACATGAGCCAGTGGAACCTACAGAAGGCATATGGTGAAACGTACCAAAATTAGAGTAAAACAGTATGTAATAGGATAAATTGTAAAATGGACACAATTTTTGTATAAAACCAGACCTATAATTTAATGTAAGTAGGCTGAGAATAGATATTAACTAAGAAAATCATAGCAAAAAAGGGGTCATCGTCCGTAGGGCGTTGTTTGTAGTCGACTGTCACTGACTCAGTGATTAAAATTACGATGACAATTTATCCATAAAAATTAGACGTATGACGCTACTTCGTTGTCATGGCTAACTTTGTTTATAGATATAACACAACGTAATCAAGTTAAAAACTAAGCAAATCTTGTAGTATGGAAAGTAGATGACTGAAAAAAACATAAATTTTCTTTTTTGGTAGATGACTATTTATACACCCAAACACGAGGAAAAACACTATGTTTATAACACGATATTCTTCCCGTTGTGAAAATCAAACCCACATCCTCTGGCGTAACAATCAGGGTCTGTAACCACTACAACAAACAGGTCGGATCTGTACATACATACAATGTACATACATACTTTTGTATTCAAAGTGTTTAATCTTATATTTTTTAATAATTAAGAACAGTCCGTTATAAATCGCTTTTCCTTGTAACTTGCGTACTCTCCATTAACTTTATCCACTTAACTAGCGATCTCCAAAAGATCGACGGACAAATGTTTACATTGTCTGAGTGCAATTGAGATTTTTTTGTTGTATGTGTTGAAGTAGTGAAAAAATTAAGATAAATTGATAGAATTTCTCTTGCTATGAAACATTATTTAAAACATGGCATGCTAAGTATGAATAATAAATTAACGAAAAGTATCACATTCATCTGCTTGAAAACTTAAATAACTTATAATTTCTTTTTATGTTGCTAGTTTAGTTGTGGTTTTATATTTACATACAATGGACAATAAACATCTGGAGCAAATTGCATAAACAATGTTACTTTACTCATGTAACTAGCTTCAAAAAGGGCTATATAAATTTTTGTGATTTTGTATTTCAGTTTTAATGTCTTACCCTGAGCACATTTATAGATTTAATTTAAATATATCAATTCGTAAAGCGTAACTTTGATCTTGTATGATTGGGTGGCCATTCAAAACATAAGCGGATTAAAACATTCTTATTGCTCGATACTGCCTGTCTATATCAACCACCGTTTTTTTATAATTATGGGATATACGATTAGTTTTTAAGATATTAATTTTTTAAAACGTTTACTACTTTATTGTAAGCCAAATCAAGATGTACTATTTCTTAAAATGATACATTGATCTTGATCTAAAAGTTTTCCCAGTGAAGTTCCTTTAATCGCACATTGATATTTTATAAAAAATAGAAAATTTGTTTTATTAGGTCTGTAATATCTTTTCTAGTTTCTTTATTAAAACTGAAATACTTGAAATAAGCACATACTTGGCATAATGATGGATGCGTTGTACGACGTTAATTTAGTTATATATTCATGGTCTCTTAATTTGACCTATCACGCGAGCGAAAGTTTATCTGTTAATAATATAAATGGAAATCTTGGACCCTTATTTGTTAATGATTAAGTTAAAATTTATGATTGCGTTTTTATCTTAAAGTGTATCGATTCGCACCCAGCGTTTAATTCTCTAAAAAGGATATTTTATGTAATACTACAAACAAAATGATTATAATTACTATTAAAATAGGTTTTGAATACAAAAGGAAAAAAAACCAAAACTTTTCGATAACTGGAAAATTCTAAAATTACTGGATAGTAGTTTAAAAAGGGGATGCCTTTTTAACTTAGTACAAAAATAACTAATCAAATCGTGTTTTTATTTATGCGAAAGTACCGAAAATTTTGGATTCTTTTCCGCTTAAAAAAAAATTAAACAACTTCTATAAAGTGTAATTATATTTGTGTTCGTGCGTTAGACAAAAAGTATTTTTTAAATACCGCCCCAAAGTAATGTTGCAGTATGCTCATACTAATTATAACCTATTGTAGCGCTCGTATCAAAGATTCTTTGTCCGCAATGAAAACTGCATACTGAAAATTCGTAAATTTCCCGTTAATAATCGAAAAAATTATATTTATAAAACTTTGAATTTTTATTGTTCACTATTTTATGACGCCTGAAATCATTAAAACGACTTTGAACTCTTAAAGGTGACTTATAAAATATTATTAGTTTACTGTATATATTCCTCCTATTACAAGCATATCGTTGTTATAACTTCATAACTTATATATTTAAATAACCCTGTACGTAAGATAGAATAGTTATACATACAAAGGTAACCATGATAATCTTTAAAATAAAAATATTTTTTTATGATTTAAATATGTTTCTTATATTCTAACATGCATTTTAGCTAACCTCAATAAATGGTTCTTGTATATTACCATTCTAAATACCGTTGCTGAAAACTGCTCAGGCTTAATTTAATTCATTAAGTGTTACCGCAATATGAAGGAAGTTCTTCTTCCTTTAAGGCACAAAAGATTGGAGGCACAAGGGTCTTTGTATTAGTGTAACCCCACCTAAGCCTCATCATATTCAAGTTATTTCGTAAAATATTGAAGTAGCTATTGAAAAGTTTCTGAAAGCTCCCTCATTCCTTTGATGTCCGCTTTGATAATCAAAGAAATTTAATGTTAGATACGATCTAACGTCACTTTAAACAATTTGGTTTGATAAAAACGAATCGCTTTCGTTTTATATTCCAAATGTATATTGAATTATAAATTATGTCAGTCCTAGCTTCTATTGTTATTAATATTCTTTAGGTCATGCTACAAACAGCCGTTTTTGTCGTAGAATACTGTGTAGAGTGGTGCTAGGAAAGTTTTGAATAATTGTAGATCACTCACTTTTATTTCTAAAATATTCCTGACAATTGATATACTTAAACATTAGTTTATTGTTTATTATTAAATTATTTATTAAAATTTGAAAATATGACATAAAAATAAAAAAAATAAAAAAACCTATGATTATCTATTTGCTACAAAAAAACTGAGACAAATGACTTAAGTGTTTACAATTTTGCAAACTACGTTAAGACACCAAACGACTGCAATATTTTTTAACAACTATTTCACATTTTCGTGCTTAAATCACTTAAATTACGTATAATGAAACAAACTAATACATAATATGTTTGTACACAATTACAAGCTCCGGTGCTTATTCAACTTACGTTACCAACTTCTATCCGAGTCCATATTTAAACACAAAGTGCCGGTGTCGTATCAACTTAGTTACTTACAGATGGGGACCTAAATTATAAATCACGTGGACACTCACGCGACAGGGACCCAGGTGGCCTCTGCAGGTATCCTCCTTGTTTGTTACACATTAACGGCGAAGTATTTCGTAGATGTACTGCTTGCGCTAATTAATGTATACATTGTGTGACTTTTTCATAAAGAAAAAATATATAGTTGAATCAATTGTTAGTTTATTCATATGTATAGAAAATGCTGCTTAGGTAAGTATGTTTTAGCCCCTTGATATAACATAGAAATTTATTTTCAAATGGGAACATTTAAATAACAAGCATTTTTTCAGTGACTACCTATAAGAAAGATGGAATTATTTCGAAGCATATGTTTATTAGATATGATGTCGATTCGTTACTCTGCTCGTATTGAATCCATTTCAACGATTATTTGTTAAAGTGGAAAGATTTGTATTTATGTGTGTACGTTTGTAATTAATAAACTGGAAAATCACTGCGTGAATTAAAAAAAAATCTTTTACCATTAGAAAGCTATATTTACCTTCAATCAAATATGCTACTTTCGGGAATATCGGTTTTAAAAATCTAAAAAAAGCATGGGCACAGTCGTTGCCTATATTTTATATACATATAATGAAATTACCATCTATATATTGACTCATCACGATATCTCTGACACCATAAGGCGTAGCGACTTTAAATTTGGTAGTAATATTCCTTTCGCCAAGTAAAGGTTAGTTAAGAACGGATTTTACGCCATTTCAACCACAAGGAGGGTTGGGGGTAGTTTTATACATAGTTTGAGATATTAATTGTTAGTTAATACTTAATACCCTATTTAGTATCATTAGCCTTTAGCGGCGCACTGCCAGATATAGGGTTCTTTTAATCAACACCAAGACGGTCGATCGCTAGTGTTCAACTTAAACCGCTTAACTATTATTCGTGCAGCAACCATGAATATCGGTATCCCACCTGATCGGGAGCGACCGACAATCCGTCTTTCTGAACGCGGCCTCCACTCGAGATGAAATCATCAGGGTCTTAATTTCGTAGCTTTAAAATCAAAATTAGTAAGTAACTACTTATATATTTGATAGTAGTATTTTTTTATTCGGCTACTAATAGCTAATGGGTTTATTAGGGTACTAAAACTAAAACTATTTTTTATCGGTACTTAAAATTTTATTTATCGATAGTCCAGTACCGGAAGAAATCTTTTGATTTTTATGTTAGTTAAATGACAATACAAAATTATGTAAGCCTAGTGCAGAAGTAACATTTGACGTACAAATCAATACGAATGTAAATAATTTAATAACGAAATATATATTATTTGTATAAAATTTTATGCAAATACAGAACAGATATATATCAGAGACATAACATAATCCTTATGATTTCACCTTAAAAAAGGACGGAATCGCCATTATGCAACATAGTATTGCGCGGGTCTTGTAAATTACAGGCAGTAAAAAGGGTTCGTATGCCTTGTACTTGGCACATCCTATAAAATGTTAAATATTCTAATAAGTAAAAACCAAAATTTATGAAGCTACGTCACGGGGACTAAGCTAGGAACCGGAACCGAACTTTTTGACATTTTGTAGGAACAAAATTTACCTGATTTTAATGATTTTCCTCTTTATTGTGCTTAAAATGTGTTAATGCACCTAGTTAAAATAAACAATTTAAAATATTTGATTTTTGGTCACTAGGCTTTTGAAAAACGCTTTCGTATATTATTCTTATCAAAGGAATACAATTATTATTATTCGGTTCTGATAAATTATTAAAATGAGGCAAAAAGTAATTTTTTTCGTAACTATGAATAAATATTTTACCGTTTTCGTAGATTTATTATAAATTATAAATACAATAGAGAATCCGACAGAAATAGAGCGGCAGTGGTGTGAAAAAGCATCTTTTTATTTTGCGAATAGTTTCCTTGTTGAAGTAGTACACCTATAATATACTTAACAAAGAAACCCTAATGTGAAATTTATTGCAACTACAACATTTAAAAAATATCTAGTACATATTTGAAGTAGAAAGTTAATTAAATTACAAAGGCAGACGTACTGACGGCGGGTTACTCGCTGCTTATGACAAACAGTAATAAGATACCGCTCGATTTTATTTATTCAATACGGCTTACCAACTAAATACATACAAGTATTTACCAACTACTAGAAATTTTAAAGCCAGTTCATTTTGAAGCCAGTAATTACTTTATAACAATGTAAGTGACAATATTTACAATTATAATTACTAATATATAATCAGAATATTATTTTGCACAAACTTGGACCTAGTTGAAGTAGAAGTATTAGTTCACTCATATATTCGAAGGTAATTTAAAGATTTGTTTAGAATATAAGTATCAATATTCATGATGATAATTACTGATAGGTATTCACTTAGAATACAATTTTACACAAACTCGGACCTTGAAGAAAAAGTCGTTAATTTGTATATTCCAAAGCACTGCATTAATAATAAAACTTATATATAGTAATTTATATAGTAAGTGTACGTTCGTGCGTTATTGCGTACTTAATTAGAATATAATTGCCGTTGTAGAATGCCATTAAACAATATTATTTATTGCCTAAGCAGTTATTTGTGAACATTTTACTATTTTAATGGGCTTAGGGCCATCTGTCGGCCATGTTTATAACACTTTTTCGCCTTTCATTGGAAATTCGGAGCGCCAAACATTTACAACTATTTTAATTATAGCGTGATTTTAAGACGTTAGGATTATTTGTTTACGTAATTATAGGCATGCTAGCATTCTTTTTCGTAAAAATCGTAATGAACGACTGCAATTAATGATTTACACGAAAATTTTATTTAAATATTTTAAACGCATCTAAGTCCTGCAAAATATATAAATACTATATCTAAAATAAATACTGTTGTTAGCTTTAATTAACTTTATGCAATTTTAGCTCCAATTTTATTAATAGTAGCAGTAACTTATCCAGATATTAAAAATCTAATAAAATACTCTTTTTTCTTGTATTCAAACAAAAACTAAATGGTTATACATTTTGCCGCCTATTTTTTACACCAGTCTGTAGCAGCAATATATCGTCCCTTGTAATAACATGGAAAGTGACAAAAACAGAAAGGACTCTAAGAGGAATACGTAATAACCTTCCTTATCGCGGGAAATGCCTATTTATGCACGCTTTGCGAACACTGTGGCTGGTATCTACTGAAATTTTAATTTCATCTTTACAAAAATATACAAAAAATAGAATAGGATTTACGAATTAAAATAAAGAACCCTTCCTTCACAAAATCATAAAAATGTGTACATTCTTTGGACATCTTTATTTAAGTTTTATTTCGCAGAAGAGTTATGTCATAGTGAAATTTTATGCAACGGATTTTTAAGTATGAATAATCTTAATATATGAGCCGAATGCTTAGATTGACCAATTATTCCACTAGTTTTATTGAATTCACATAAATGTGAATGTATATAATGTACTCACATCGACTTACAGTATATATATATATATATATATATATATATGAGCTATATATATTATATAGCTATATATATATATATTTAAAAAGTATACGCCTGTAGCCTAGTGGAATGGGCATGTTCTTGAAAGCGGAGGTCGTGGGTTCGAATCCTGCGAGGACTCAACAAATTTTCATTGTTGTTTCGTTGTTGATTAGGGCAATTAGGACCGATCACCAAAGTTTCAGAAAAGTAAGATGATCCATGCGTCAGATGGGATTGCAAAAAAGTCAGTCCACCCACCAACCCACATTGGACCAGCGTGGTGAGACACGGTCCAAAACCCCCTATGGATAGGGGTGTATTAGGGGAGGCCTATGTTCAGTAGTTGACTATCACAGGCTGATGATGTATGTATGATGTGATGTAAACACCTATTTCCCACGACGCATGTTGCTTTACGACCCATTAGTCTTAGTGAGTTACATTTTTATATATTTTATTAATTTTCATTTTATACTATGCTAAAGGTTAAAGTTTGACCAACCACACAGTCGATCATGTAACACACTTATTCAATCATATAATAATTTTGACTATATTTGTTATAATTATGTAATACACAAAACAGCAATTGTAAATTTCACTTAATTAATACATATAAATTATTAGTGACCTTTTTAAGCACATTTGCCATAAATATAATTTGATTTATCTCAAAAGCTTAGGCCTGATGTATGCCTACTACAAATGTATCCTAATTAAACTAACTTTAGTTATACAATTGTTGACGTACAATAACATAGTATGTTGCTTTATTAGTACATGAAATGAACAATCGTATGATTTTCAATTAATTAGGTAATTGAAGCTTAAAAATAATTTATATATTTTCGAGAACTAGATTTCATCACGAGCCCACATGTCGAACAAATATAAGTAATCGGTGCATGTGCAGCGAGTAATGAAGTAACATATAAAAATAACAACTCTGAATTATATACACCTTCTGTTGCAAAGTTCGAGAAAATCAGAATATAAACTTTGTTAAAAATAAAATTACTTTTTACATAAACAAATAGACAATAGAGATATAGAAATAAATAGTTATAACTAAGTATAACGGAATATTATACTAAAGCTGAATCGATTTAGTATCCAAACTGTTGTAATGGCTACTATATATGTTTTAATTATAACTTCTATCAAATTAATAATTTAAAGTTACTATCACTAATAATATTATGGGCTACGAAATTTGGTTTATCGTGATATTCCCCACCGTGATTCAGTTTAATATAAAGTAAACTCTAATTCGCATCGTTAGTCACTTAGCCATCGACGTAAAGTTGACCTTTGGGGTCCAATTAAAGTGGGCTTTTCGTGTAATGACAAGGCTCTGGGGCCTTCAAATTAGGGTTACTGATAGTTAACGTAAAGGTGTTTGTGTATGTCCAATTAGGCAGTTTTTGAGAAAAGTTTACGCGCCCTCTGTTTTCGTAATTCAACTATCACGTTATATAAGACTAACGATGCCCAAGTGAGGCTTTAACGGCATCATTAAAGAATAAATTAAAAAATAATTATGAAAAGTAATAATTATATCCAATTGTTTTAGTTAGACGTATACAATTAAATGTTTCGATACAATGCCGTCAACTTTCAATTTCAATACGGAATTAAGGAATTTATTACTTCTATTATTATAATAAAAAGAAAACGTGTATATAGACCCATCACCTGGAAAAAGGTGTGCGAAAAGGACGGCAGCAAATGAAGGAAAATAAAGAGAATGAATCGGGAAGTGGAACTGCCTATCTCAATAATAAGATTATAAAACGGTCAAGTTGTTTAATTATAAAATTCTTTTGGAACACGGTTGTAAAATAAAAGCGAAGGTCATATAGATAGAGTTGTTATTAATAAATTTTAGGAACGATTACTCAGAACTTAGCATTTTTTGCACTAAGTAACAATTTAAAATAATAGTTATATTGAATAAGATTAGTTATTTAAATGAATTAGATATTTATAAAATAAAACGAGTACAAATTTTGTATATTTCTAAATTTGATTAAACTTTTATACATTATAGTAAATTTGTAGAAATAAAGCAATTTTCCTCAAGATAAATATAATAAGAAATTTTTATTAATTTACTTATAAATTGAAATATTCATATATTATTTTTTTAGAAAATTTTGGTAACTTTCCCAGCGCCTCATACCGTGAAGTTACAAGAAAATTTAAACGACAATATTATATATTTTATATCAATATATTGTCGTGTAAATATCAGATTTGCACTCTTGATGATATAGACATTTTATAGTTACAGCTTCTACCAAATACGATAACACAATTAAGGGTAGCCTGGTTTATCGCTGACATAAAGGTAATTGTTCTCCCTTCATGCTCACTTAGGTCATCGATTTAATGGAATAGACCACCATGAATTCACACCACGGAGCCAATGGATCGATACGTTGAACGCCGTTTGCATAAAGGGAACGGCCGAATTCGTGGTAAACAATTTATAGCTTTCGTAATATGTTTATGTACCGTTTCGTTTTATATAGCTATTTGATTTAATAAAAAATATAAGACTCATTTTCTATACATTAAATGTTACGCCTCGTGTACATAGTAGTTACTTAAACTTTGACCGATAAGTTTTCTTATATTTCTAAAGCAAAAAAACTGAAATGACACAATATTCAGTAGTATTACGTAAATTTTCGATAATCGTTATCAGCCTGTGTTAGTCCACTGCTGGACAAAGGCCTCCGCTAATGCACGTCTGCTCCATTAGAAGATTTAGGGACCGTATCTCACTACGCTCCACCAATACGAGTTGGTGGGTGTGCCAATTTTTTTTAATTGTTCATAGTAGATTAAAACCATTCTTATTGGATCCTTGGTCCAAGGGCAGGTTGTAATAGGATAGAGCCGAATAGAGCTGATAATAACAAATAGACTGGTATAGCAAGCTAATAAAAGCTAAAATGATTAACTAATAATATCCATAGTTAGCTCCAATAAAAAAGGTATTTGTGACTTTTTCCATAAAAATAAAAATTCCATATAAAATACTTGTTTGTAATGTGCAAAAATGAACAGGAAATTATGTAATAATATCAAAAATGCATTCCTAGTTATTCATTATCAAATTTTGATATTACTTATTTACTAAAATATTAAGTAAACGATGATCGTATCACCTTTTTTTGCAGGTTCACAAATCCAACGTGAAAGCTTCATAAGCTTTAAGTTGTATAGAGTTATACGCATTCCGGTTTTTCGATTATAATCTACGAGCCGATAGTACTTTAGGAAAAAAAATCTTACAAGCGATTTTATAGCATCGCAGGTAAAATAGCGAATTTCACGTACCGTGGCATCTAAAAACAAAAGACCGTGTCCGCTGTTTCGGTCGAAAGGGTTAAAATACTGAATGGCAGCTATAAACATTACCCTCGTTCGGGCCCAAGACACTCCCGGGGGTTTGTTAAAATGCGGACTATCGTTAAGGGCGGCAACTTCGTGACGATAATGGCCAAATTTGACAGCTTTTATCATTATCTTTATGCCGTGAATTTTGTAGTTTCAGCGTTATTCTTAAACTAGGGACGACGGTAGCTCATTATAACGACGCTTTTATTTTAAAAAGCTTGTAGAATAGTTTTTTAATGAAATATTCTATGTTCGGGACACAATCGCTGAGTAGGTAAAGACTATTAACATACTTATATAAAAGAAAACTGATAAGAGAGATGGACCAATAATTTTCGTTAGAATCGATACAAGAATTAAAAGGGCGTACCCGCTAACTAGTTCAGCATTGCAAGTAGTTTGAGTAATTACAAAACAAGTAGAAGAATTAATCTCTAAATAATTATTTCGAGCAAACTACGTTCCTAATTTAACTATTAATTGAAAAAAAAAATTCAATTTATTAATTTATTTTTTTAAGGTTATTATTATATAAATAATTTTTAAACGCTATCATATCCTGGTAATAGTGCTTCAGTTTTGTTTCAAGCAGAATTATAATATTTATATTTATTAATATAAATATTTATTGTTTTATGTTAAATTAGTTAAAATATATCACAAAAGAGTTTTCTGAAAGTTCTTTTCAGGTTGGAGGTATCCGATTTCGAACCGGTAGTAGCGTTTTCATAATCATTAAGAAAGTGTTATACATCTACAATGAATAAAGATATTTGCTATTGACCTTGAAAAGGACACTAACTTTTGTTCTTTTCGTCCTTTAGTACCAAACGAAAAATGAAAACAAGGACGAACACATATACGCTGTTAGTCTCGAATTACTACAATCCTTATTTAGGACGAATTTGGTTCATAATTACAGGATTTTTAGGTTAAACATAGTTCTTTGGTATAGAACGCTGACATTCTTTTTGAAGATCAAAGTGCTAGTGTATTTTTGTCTGCCGTTCAGCGCGTAAAGAAATTTATTTGTCAATCTATATGTATATAAAATAGCGTATTAAAATAAGTGAAATCTGGTTTTACTTTTCACTAAACGTTCAGACTCAATAATTTTAACCTGTTTTCTTTGTCGTTTTCGGTTTTGTAAACATTTATTTAAACTTTTTTGCACAAATAGTACAAAGGGTGATATTGCAAGAGCGTAATAAAAACAAAAATATAATATGTTACACATATACCTACTGTTACATTGTTATAAATACACATGAAAATTATTAGAAATTCCTATTAAACTAACGTATATAGAAATATTTATAATAATTCCTGGCATCGCAACTTAACAAATATTTAATGCTAACATTTATACTGCTACTTATTCGGGGATTTGATAATATTTTCTAATGACTTTTATAAATATAGAATTTCATTTACTAAAAAAGATTTTACTTTCGCTCTTTATTTGGATAAGCAAGTAATCACTAAATATAATAAAAGATACAGTGATTAACATTATTGTCGAATACACGACAATAATGTTAATAAATGTGTTATCAGTACCGTTTACCAAATTTTACATTATTTATATTAAAGTTTGACTAGATAAAATTAAAGATGCTGAGTTAGTTACAGTTTTCTAAATATTTTTAAAATCTGCTTTTGAAATTTGTTAGAGTTCAAACCAAAAATATCAAACCTATTAAAATTTGAATCGTACCAGTTTAACAATTGATACATTGGTAAACACATTTTTAATACAACACTGCGTCCGGGTTGAAACTTTAAAACGAAGCTTATCTAATAAAGTAATACAATCACATCGATTTTGGCATAGATCATGGAGCGACATTCTCTTTAACTGCGCTCTTCTTATTTTAAGGCTAAGAAGGTTAAATTTTTATAACATTTTGTTGTTTGTAAGATATGTAAGTACCATAACATAATTTATAATTTACATTTTCTGGGATTTGTTTTTGAACAGACTCGAGAGCATCGCCATTCTTTTCATAATAAGGATATAGCATATTTAAGCTGGGGACGGACTAAGGATTTATAAAAATAAAGATATGTGGAGGATTTTTGAAGTTTTATGTTCGACCACATTACAAAACCAAACATTTAAATTGCTTTTTTTAATAACTCCGTCTACATGACTATATAAATGTAAATTATTGTCAAATGTGACCCCGAGATCTTTATTTAAGTTAACTGACTCTAAATTTACTCCAACCAGATTATACGTAAAGTAGCTTGTATTTTTTCTATGTAAAAATAATTGTTTTACATTTGGTAGTATTAAGATGTAACTTATTTTTTGTACAGAATGACGATGATCGGTTAAGATCTTCCTTAAACTTATGATGTTCATGAAAGTTTTCTAAACTATAATACATTTTAAGATCATCTGCATACAACAAGAAGTTGCAATATTTAAAACATTGTTTATATCATTAATAAATAATACGAATAAGAACGGCCCTAAAATTGATCCCTGCGGCACCCCAGATATTATATTTACAAGTTCCTTAGATTCATAATCGTTAACAATTACTTTTTGTGTTCGGTTTGTCACGTACGATTAAAACCACCTCCAGTGATCTCCCCTTATACCGTTGTATGCAAGTTTGTCTGGTAATATTTTGTGGTCTTCTTTTTCAAAGACTTTTTTATAGCCTGTTTAGACTTCCTTTGTTTTTTGGCTTCTAAGTTTTCAAATAAGTTTTATGTGTAAATCATATAATTATGTGCAAAGGAACGATGTTTTACAAAACCATGTTGCTGATCTAAAATAAAATTATTTAGTATTGGATATATGTCGTTATGAACAAATTTTTAAAAAATGTTTGATAAAGTTTGACCTACCTTCTTCGCCTTTAAAGATCTAAGTAATACGCGGTAATTTCCATATAGTAAGAAAGACACCTTGTTTAAAACATATAATAAATATTAAGTATATTGCGCTATAGATACTATACTAAAATCGGAGGAATATTATGAAGTCCGGAGCTTTTACTCGTTTTTAACTTGCGTAATTCTTTCAATAGTTCATTCAGAATAAGCTCTATTTAGTTACTAATAAGTGTCAGAATTGCAATTAGTATTAGAAATACTTTTACCGTCATAATCGTTATTAATATGTGATGGTTGAAATATTGACTGAAAGTATGTAGAAAACAAATGACCACTATCGTCTGGATTCTTTGACGATATGTTTTGATAATAGACGTAGACCGGAATAGTGTCTCTATAGCCTTTATTATTTAAATTACGTATATATGCCCATAAAAACTTTAAAATGAGGCGTATACTATCTTCAACCTATGTGATATAAGATTTGTAGCTCTTCAGCAACTCTTTCCGATAATGAGTTCTAAGTTCTGAGTAGCCCTCATAGTCCGAAATATTCTGGTATTTTATTATTTTATTTAAAATTTGTTTTTTTTTTTTTTAAATAATCAATGCCACCGTTAACCCGACAGGGTATTTTACAGATTTTTTATGAGTCCGTGGCACATTTTTTTTATAGACTATAGATTTTCATAAAACTCAGTGGTAGCATCTTCTGCGCTTTTATCTCACAAAATATATTCCCAACTGATATTTAAAATGTCAGCATTAATTTAGGAGTATTCAGCTTTATTAAAATTAAAACGAGTTATAGATTTAAAAGCCAGTAGCTTGTATCTCAGTTTACTTAACGACTATAGACTAAGTAATGGCGGATGATAAGCATCCGGTGAAACTTTTTTGTTATAATTATTATAAATAAATCTAGAGTTGTGTCTTTTATGTTTCTGATTATTTATTTGAAAGCAGTTATGTTATGAAATAAAATTAATTAAGATTTCATTCGATTGTGAGGTATCAGGATATAGGTTTTAAATGTGTAAAACCATTTTGTAACTGCAGAGTTAGCAAATCGTAATCTTTTATCATAACAAAACTGTCTGCATGTCTTACTTGTGGCAGTTCAGTAAGCGCGTCAATATGAATAAAATAAGTTTCCAAGTTTCCGTCCGGTGGAATGTACACAGCCCCTATAACGTAGCAATAGTTTCGTAAACGCATTTCTACAAAGGTCTATACATGATTTACATGGTGGAAATCCAGTAAGATGCCACGACAAAGCATGCAGCTCATGTCTCACCGCAATGAGCACCACCGACTCCGTCGTTTTTACTTCTACTAGATCAATCACGGTCACACCTAAACATGCTATATCTCGAGTCTATGAATTCACAATAAGAAACGTTTCCTTGCAGCCAAATTTCTAGCATAATTTCATAGAAAACTGATGTATTTTATAAGTTTATCTTGTTCTTATATCGAATAAGTTTTGTACCTTAAAAACCGTGGTTGAGCCATCATTCGCAATATGATTTGTAATATTATTCTGTAAAAAAATTCTTGCTGCCGCGTTTTAACCTATCATACGTTTTAAGTTATAAAACTTAGATATGCGCAGTTTTATCGAAACAGATTGGAACATTTCCATATAGATTTGCAAATAATATAGTTTCCAACAATATTTAGATGTTTAATACCGTATTTCTCATGAGGGTTATTTATCTTCTTAAGTTATGGGCACAATGTTGAGACAAAAGAGTTTCAACAACTGGTTTTGTATGATATATTTGTTAAATGGCAGTCTCACTAAAAGTTTTTTTTCTGAAAATAATAGTACCCAAGACAACCATTAACTATTTAATATAAAAGTATTACAGAAATTGGTCCATCGGGAGCAAAGTAACGAGGTAACAGATAAAAAAAATGTATATCAGTACCTTCGTTTGGAGACTCGTCAAAAAATAAAATCAAACCTATGGTTTAATAATAAAAAAAACATGTATCTTGCTATAGTTCAATTTGCAATAAGCGACATCCAACAAAATACAGAAGCAATTTAAATTACTAGAGCAAATGAAAATGGCAAAGCAATTTCTTAGCTATGTAACTGTATCTGCTATTGTTAGTTTGTTGTGTATTGTCATAATTGCTACCGAAGTTGCTAATTATCAGATTTTCGTGTATTTGCTTGTAGTTTTAGTGTTCTTTTTTCTGTGTAAAAGTTGCCACGTTTCTCAGTTTCAAGGTTTTATCAAAAACAAATTTCTATTGTTTATTATATTCTATTCTTTATTATTATTACATTTTGAAGCTTTGCAAATCAAATCGATTGTATATACCATTTTTAGGTCAATACTAGAAAAAAATATTACAAGAGAAGAGTTTAAACATATTTTCAACTTAAGATAAGTAGTAATTATAAAAATACGTAGTTAATTTTTTATCAATATTTTTTTAAACTATTTGATACTTTATTAAAAGTTTTGAGTGAAGTTCAGTACAAATACTAATTTATAATTAGCATAATAAATTCAATTTAAGCTTATGTTGTGTTATGTTAATTAATAGATCCTGCAAAATTTTAACCCACGTGTAGATATGAACAATCGTTACCTGATCATTTTTAATAACAGATTTTCTAACAATAAAAGCCCGCATGTAGAACCGTAAGAAATAGACATTTTAATTCCGTCATAAAGAAAAATCGCGTCATCTTAAGTAAATTTTAAAATATTAAAATTGTAATATTGTCGCAGTAAAAGGAGAACATGTAGGAATTTGTACTATTCTCTTTGACTTTCAACGACGATATTTCCCAGTAATGTTATCAAGCGATGTTTAACGCTCGATAACAATTAATTTAGCCCCGAATGTTGTTCAAAGGATGCGTCTATGAAAATTCTAGCTTAGTGATCTTCTGTCGAAATATCTGGAATATTCTAGACAATGCAATGGTTTTGTGTAATTGTTGATGTTAAATAAGTGATATATTTTAAGGTACTTATTTAAACAAAATATTGTCCACGACACGTCTTATGTACATAAAATATTTTTAATGCATATACTTTTACTAAGGCTTACACGCATAAAAAAATAACCCGTTTTAAATTGACAACCTTCATCTTTTGGGAAGTCGGTCAAACATAAGATATCACTGCAAAAAATCTTTTCTATGCAAGTGCATGCTGCTTTTATATAATTTATACGTTTTTTATAAAAATAAACGATACGTACTATTTCAATTAAGAAGACAGAGATTAAGAAATTTATATTGTTTTTGTGAAAAGAGCAGAATTTTGGGTTCTGGATAAGTAATTTATTTAAATTAACTCTGGAAACAAATCAACAAATTTTACATAAATCTGTCAACCTATACACAAAACTAGTTTTAAAACCGCCCGTTCAGAAATAGCAAAATAGCAGTCTCAACTCTACAAATTTCACTTTTTTGTTAGCAGATGTATACGATAGGTCGAGTTCTTGTAATTTGTGCACTCTACGCTTTCAGTATTGTATTCAAATTCGTTACGTCCTTTTTCTGTGATTATGTTACAAACTCCGGGGTCGGAAACATTGTTCCGATCCGAAAACTAGCCGAAAACCGTGAACTTTTACTCCCAATATCACCTGTGACAGTAGGTTGTTTTAAAAGTATAATTTATAAGCGCTTCCTCCCCTTATTGTACTAAATTAAACCACAAAATTTAGGTCGGATAGTTATCGAGTATATATTTTTAATTAAATAAACTTGATGTTGAATACTAAACCACCCACCAATCCTACCCAGCTAGTTGGGCCAAAAAAACTCTGATGGCGAAGGCGTTCGTAAAGGGAGGCCTACGTCCAGCAGTGGACTACCACAGGTTGATGATGATGAATATTAAAATAAAACAATAAATTACAAATGACAAGAAAAAATACTAATGAAATATTATGGTAACATGTTTTCAGTATGATGTTGTTTTAAATATTGTATATAAAATTATTAGCGTTATAAATTATCGTGAATAATAGTTGATTATTAAAATTTAATAACGTTTTTAACGAATCAATTTACTCAGCGTAAAATTTAACAACAATAACACAGATTAACATTTACTATAATTTATTCAATCACAGTTCAATCATAATTATTAAGCCGTCACAACATATAGAAGCATACGTACACAAAACATATACACATCTTCAGTTATATTATGAAACTGAATATTTTGCTTGCTAATCTTGAGTACCACTGATTTGACCTTAAAAACTCTTACATTGTTAGATAGAACTTTTATTGAAAAGGAGTAAAGGCCATTACTCATCATGCTAACTACTGCCTCCTAATAGTTAAATTAACTATTAGAATAACTACGAGCTTCCTTTTTAATAGTAAGGAAGCTCGATTCTCCTAAATCAGATTTTCTTCGCTGTAATGTTTTCTCAAAAAATATAATGAAATTCAGTCTAAGCAAGGTTGCAGATTAATAAAAACGTTACATTAAAGTAATTTTAAGAAGTGAAAAAAGGCAAAAGCATCAAATATAATATAGATATCAAAGCAGAAAGTATTAGAAATATCGGTTGTAAATTTCCTTAAATGTCGGGGAAACGTAACAAAATCCTTAAAATAGTTTTATTTAACTTTTAAATATTTACAATTAATTTTGTAAATTCTGCGGAACCACAGCTTGACTTAGTAAATGGAGAAACATTAGCACCCTAACTGTTAATATTAAAAAATAAACGAAAAAAATTATAACGTAATGGAAGAGGTTCGTAATCTCAGTGGAGCAAAATAAAAACTACCATTACATAACATCAGACAATGTTGCCTTAATAACGTATCTTCGTTGATAACATAAAAATATATAAATAATGTGCTATGTCAAGTTCTAAGTTAATCAATCATAAAACGTAAGGAAAGACAGGGCAGTTAAATATAAAGCATAATTTATTGAATTATTAAATATATGCAAACTTTTTAAAACCATATAACGACTGAAGGAAAATTAAACATAAATTTAACGTCGTGTAAATTAGCGACCTAAGACCGGGAAAGAGAAAAATATTAAAAAAAACGTAAATTAATTTTTTAAACGATTCTTAGATAGTTTCAGGTTTAAAACATAAGCATAAGTTTGAATATTAATTTTACGAATATACACGTAAAACGTGACTGTTATTGTATACGGTGAGTGAGGTCGAAGACCGTCAAAACCTCTCACGCGAACTCTCGTTCTTTTGTTTGAATAATTTGATTTCAGAACAAACTTGATCCTTTTGAAGCTTGTTTGTTCAAAACTGAACCATCTTTAATAGTACTTTATTCTCTCTCTTCTGTAATAAAACATTTATTGTAATGATGAATACAATTCGTTCCTACCTATGGGATTAAATAAATTATAATATTTTCTATAGAGAGTATTTGTTTATTTGTATTACTTTTCGGGTTAAACTATACTTTACACATTTAAAAAAAGTAGTTGTAACATACTAGCGGCACTTCCAAATTTTCTTTTAGATTTTATAAAAAATAAAGTTAGTTTATTTATTTTTTTTCGACATTTTTTTTGTTTTTTTCTTATTGATAAAGTTGATTTGCGACGAAAGAAGTTTTTAAATCCGTTCAGATTTTTTTAAGTTTATTCGTTACATACAAAAATATACATATTTTAACTCTATTAAAATAAAGAGAAAAGTACAAATTTCGTTTATAATTACAGCGACTGAATTTAACAATCGAGTGCAGTTATATTTATATATAAATGTATAATAACATCTAAAACATTAGTTTTTCAAAATATCAATCTCAGTTCTAATGTCAAATTTACACAATGACTGCTCTGATACAGAAAATTTTAGTAAGTTTAATATTTGATTGAATAATTAAGAAGGGTAGAAAAGAAAAGATATAAGAAATATATTAAAAGAAGCATAAAATTTAACCCGTTCCATTCGTTTATTTCTACGTCCATTATACAGTGTATTTCATGTGTCGTCACTAGTTTTTACATTATAATGTTTCAGCCTCCAAGATATAAGCGTTATTAGCACACTCACTAAATTAATCATGTTAAGAATAATCCCTTTCAGTCTACGAAATTGACTATTCACGACTCGAAAATAAAAATAAGGAGAACTCACGCATTTACACTCCGTACAAATGAATTTAATCACCAACATCCGTATGATTTTCCAGACAAGGCCCGAACACAACTCACTTAATTAACATCGACACGTTTCAAAAACACACGCGAACGCAGTAGCACGGTCTACGCGACCGCTCGCTATGGGATCCCGACGCTGAATGGATGGCAGGTGCGAGATGTGACAAACGTTGGTCGTATAGAATAGTTATCCAATGGGTTATTTCGTTATAACGGGTATAAGTATTAGCTCCAATTCAACAGGGTCATAAAAAACGTACGGATTGTATTGAGCTTAATAATACACAGGTCTAAAAGCATAATTTTTTAGCATGTGCTTCAATGATATTGATTAAGACTTTTGTAACATTGTAATATAAATATTAATTTGCCTAGAAATATATAATTTTTTTTGGAGAAAAACTAGTTTGATATGTTATGCTATAATTTACCAAATTAATATCACACAAAGGGTTGCTACGTTTTTTTACATTAAGATATTCAAAAAAAAATTAAATTATCATCAGAAAATAAAATTAGCAGTATTTTATTTATTTCATGTTGCTTAGACCGTATTATGGCTAAAGATAAATTTAAAATCTTATTTTTTACCGACTTCCCAAAAGAAGGAGAATTGTGTGGATTTTTTTCTTTTTATTTACATTATCTCGTTGCTCCGCTTTTAGTGCTCTGATTTTATTTATATTCTTTCAATGATTAAATATATTACATATTTAGAATGCGTTGGCCGAAATCGCGAGGCATTTTCCTGCAGAGATAACGTTTTACCTGCATATATCACGTAAAATAGTTATATGTTGTTGGAAGTCGGTTATATTCTTATTTGCTTAATTATTACCGGTTGATATAATAATTAGCAACCCTATTACACATACAATATAAAATTTAAATCCCAAATTGTGAAACTTATTCCTTTAAGCACTGATTTTTATGTAAGGCTCGAATAAATTTACTATCCGGATCTTTAATAATAAATGCCATTTCCAAATCAGTTATATTAGCTATAACTTCATCAATTTTACAATCATCATAACCAAAAAAAGTAATTAAAATACTTCTTTATGAGTTTCTTAGAAAATTTAATATTTTTTCCAAGATCGTTGAAAGTAGGGTAAGATTTTAATTAAGAGTTATTATTAGTGGCTAAATAGAAAGTCAATTTTATTAAGTAAATCAAATAAACACTAATAGATCATTACTTGTTATGCAAACATAAAACATCGATTTAGAGCAACGATTCGAGAAAAAATTACTTGGTGAAAAATTACCGTTTTGCGTCGAGGGATACGTTCGTCTTTATACTTATTCCTCGTCAGCGTTCCATCAATGATTAATCTCAAGGTAATTCATGCAATACCAGGTCCTGATAGAGTGGAAGTTAAGTGATTGCTTTTCAAATAGGCGGAAACTATCTCGCTTATGAAGAGCAAATTCAAATGCCTGAAGTATACCGGCTTCATTAGACGACTTTACAGCAATTAACTTGATTTTGCATAAGGTGCATATTGCCATATGGCATTTTCTTATAATTATTTTTTGTGAAACAAATTAAAGATTTGTCTATAAAACTATTAAAGAATTGTAATCATTACGAGTTCTTGCGTCTAGAATCGTCATGGTTTTCCTAATTGCATCATCCGATAAAACTTTGTGTGTTCTCAAAGATATCATTTGAAAGTAAAGAAAATACATTTACGTATGATGTAACTTTTAAACTAAATCTTCAAGTTTAATTTTTATAAAGCTGCATAATGACTTATTATATATTTCTTCCATTAACTCAGGCGGCTCAAAAACCTACAGCCTAGCTGTAGTTATTATAAGTTTTTCGACGTTTTTTATTACACATTTATTATATCACAGAGCAAAGTTTCGTAGTACTACGTAAGATGAACAATTAAACAAAACGTATATTAAGATAAACGCTTTATTCTCAATATAAGCTGATAACACAAATAATGATATTTAATAACAAAAAAATTTGTACAGTTTTACAAAAATAATCCAGTAAACATAATTCACCTAAAGAATTCTGTCAGTTTTGATAGCTTTAAAATTATATGCAGCAAAAAAATTATTTAAGTGTAAAATTTAATTTGCTAGATAGACCTATGTATATTGGCTCTAATCACGTATTTTATCTGATTAGGACGAAATGTACATAAAAATATCGTATAAACCCCACTTAACGATAATTGAAAATCATTTAAATGGTTCGAATGAATATGCAAATACTTCATGGAGCCGGAAAGAGAAATATTATGGAACATTACACGCCATTCTGAATGTTCGTTAGCCTTTTATGCCGTTTTCTCCTATCTCAATACCCTTTGATCAACAACGCTGAGCAAAAAACATTAAGAATTTCTTTATAGCGTATTAGTTAAAATAATTATTTTATTTCCGGAATACGATTGGAAAACAAACTACAGATAATTGTAAAAATATAAAACAGAAAATTGGCGAAAAGAAAAGTGATCTAAAATCAAAATAGAAAAACGCTTTATTATTTATAAACTTGTTTTGCCTGAAAAAAGAATTATAATAATTTTAATTATTTTATAAACTGATCATCGGAAATTGATTTACAATTAAATTAGCCGTAGCATCTATATGTAAAGAACACGGTCGTGAAAAAACATGTCTTTATCCACTTATATCACATAAGGCGGTATAAGTGGGTCCAATCCTTTAAGTCCATCTAAGAGTCTTAAATGAAGAGACAGCTTAAGTACATCTACAAAAATATACCTATAATAAATATCTACCTTTTAAAACGATTGACACCAACGGTCAAAATTTTGGAATATAAGTCACAACAAACATTAAAATTAGTCACTTAAATCGTAACTAAATAAGGAAAAAGAGATATCTATTAGATCTCTTTTTCTATATTTTAAGTACATTGCAATAGCTGGCAGAATTTAATTTTAATGGAAATTTTAGAACTTTCCTCTAGCAATTTTTCCAAGTTATCGGTACCAAGGCGGTCCCCTGTAAAAAGTGGACCTACCACCTTACATGCCTATCCGACGCACGATTATCATACTTTTCAGACAATCGGGTGATCGGCTCACCTTATCCTAGCCAACTAGAAAACAACAACCACAATATTATTAGAGAATAATTAAACAATTCAAACATTTTAAGATTGTTTATTCACGGGGATCGAACCCACGACCCATGTATAAATGAAATATGTGTTTAATTTTTGACCACTATTTGTTGTTTAGAAATAAAGGTTATTAAAATAATATACCTAATCAGGGGAGTCAGATATACTGTGTAACTATTTTTAAGAACATTTAGTTTTTTTTAATACACCATTGTTTATATAACAGTGTCAGTTTTTTAAATTGACAGAATACATTATTTTATAATATACAAAATCCGACAAAATAATAAGTAATTAACTTATTATTTTGTCGGATTCGGTCCAAAAACCCTTTAATTGAGAAGGCGTGCTATATGGCCAGCCGTGGACTAACAGTGGCTGATGATGTTGAAACATATATTTTATTGCACATAAAATTGGCTTAAGCTAGTAGGCCAGAAATAATTTCAAATAGTTTCCGACGTACAATCATCCTTTTACCTGTGTTTATAATCATCATCATCATCAGCCTGTGATAGTCCACTGCTGGACATAGGCCTCCTAATACACCCCTATACGTTAGGGGGTTTTGGATCGTATCCCACCACGCTGGTCCAGTGCGGGTTGCTGGATGGACTGACTTTTTACATGCCCATCCGACACATGGATCATCTTACTTTTCAGACAATTGGGTGATCGGCCCAAATTGCCCTAACCAACTAGGAAATAACAATGAAAATTTGTAGAGTCCCCGTAGGTTTCGAACCCACGACCTCCGGTTTCTAAAGTAAACGCCCATACCACTAGGCTACGGAGGCAGTGTGTTTATAAGGTGACAATAAACGCGGTCACTCGACATTTTTCTTTATCGTCTATCAGTGATTCATAATCGTCCTCTAATTATATAGTTTTAACCATAATAATTTCTAGTTACGTAACGTCAATAAACACAAAATTTATCGGATACAAAACTTTTAAAACCGTGCTTTAGTTTAAAAGCTAATGAAGAGGGTGAAATTACTAAGCGAGAATCATACCAATTTTGATTAAAGTAACTCGTCTTAATATTTATATATGCTGTAAAAACGCATATTTAAAATTAATAATTATAGAACAAATATAGAACTTAGGTATTACTTTAACAAATACTAAAAATGTAAAGCCAATATAAGTTACGTAATATACATTAATGTTTAATAGTTGCTGCAGTAGGTGCTGAAATAACATTTTTATATCTTGATTTTAGTTTCGAAATGGTGGCCTTGATTGCGCCCTGAATTGCCTGACGCCCTTATTAACAATGTGCCGCTGCACGTTCAGCGTTTCCGGTGGCGCGATTTTCACTTCCGGTCCCTTCTTTAACAAGTAATTTAATGAATAACGAATAAAGCTGGCTTGGTTAGTATTCTATCAATAAAATACGTCTTTACTGACATTGGCTTTATACAATAACGATATAAAATAAGAAGTAATTTTAGATCACTGTATACCATATAACATATAAAAAACAGTATTTGTACTAGCATGACGAATTTTTAGTCATGTATAAAAACAGTTGCATTTATTTTTCTACGTCTTCCATCCTAATTTTTCTAAGAATGTAATTAACATATGTCAACTATAAACTAAAATGTTTAAATTTTATTCAACTCCCTTTCAGCTTTGGTTTTCTGTAAATTATATGTAATCTGTGCGTCTTAACCTTCGATGCACCGAAATGTTTAGATTATGCAATTTTCTGCTGGTCTGGTGTAGATATCGGGCGTGGAAGAATGCAAGCTTCATAGATTGGGTGTTGGTGTTAAAGCGATACTAATAAAAGCACTGTAATATTTACAAAACCAGCGGTAAAAGAACATATAAATAAGATTACGGTAAAGAAACATTCCATTAGTGTTGCTGATAACATGTTGAATTTATATGGCATTGCAGTATAGTAAATCACCTCAAAGGATAAACGCTGAGCCGTGGCTTACGTAACTTAGGACTTCTGCGGCATCAGCATTTAATAATATCTAAATTAAAATTATAAATATACGGTTATAGTATAAAGTCAGTCTTATTTCTTTTGCAAAAATCATACTACTAAATACGTCTACCTAGTAGTTTAGATTAGAGTAGACACGATTATAGAAACTATTCCTAATAGGTCAGTAAACTCATTTGACTCCTCCTCTGGTGTTGCAAATGTATACGGGTACCGGTGATCACTCACAACCAATTATGTTCTACTCGATTAACTTCACCATTAAAAAAAAAGTAAACCAGTGGCTTATTGGTCAGCTCTTAACACATCTGGCCGAGTGGCATGCGGTTTCAGTGAAAAGACTAAAATATAAGGTAACATAGCGGCATAAGGATGGCTCATAATGAGATGCGCCCGTTGAGCTAGAGAGCGTGGTAATCTGTTTGCCAGCTTTTATCCCCTACCCCCCACCCTCTTCCCAAATGCCAGTTTCAAATATTACGAGGAGTCTGGAAAGGGACACCTGGCTACTGAACTGAATGTCAAAAAAGCGCTGCGATATTACAAGCTCTAAGTCTTCGTCACAGTGGCTAAGTGATTCTAGTCACCGTCAAACGAGTGCCTGCTTTTTTGCCCTTCATCCATGAAGTGTGTCTTAACATAATAAATTGATATTAAAGGCAAATACAAATACTTGAATTAATTGTTCTCTAACTTAAAAAACGGAATTGATCCATAAGGACATTAATTTGATATTTTAATAAAAATAGATATATTAAGGTTTGTGAAGTAATCGCTCCATTTAATATATATATATATATATATATATATATATATATATATATATATATATATATATATATATATATATATATATATATATATATATATATATATATATATTTATATATATATTAAAAAGCTAATATCGATAATAAATAACGATATTTTCGTAACATACGGAACAATTATGCGTAAACAAAGAGAAAACTAAAGTTTTGATAATTATAACAGCATAATTTTAGAAAACTTAATTCTGACTTAAATCAAATCTCTACACAGATATGACACTGTTATTTATGAAATACTGTATAGAATGTTAAATTGCGCAGAGATAGATTGGATCGTTAAATTTTCAACGACAAGCGTTGCTCGCAGATTGGCCTGATAACGCGCAGTTAATTTGAACTCTAGTACGGGAAGGGAAATAGGTTTTTTGTAACAATTACATGCATTTATGAAAATCGATCTGATCATGATCAAATCTTTTAAAATGCTTCGCGCATTTCATACTTCTTAACTGTCCTTAAAGATATTGTACCCTTTTTACGTGTCCCAGATAATCGTGAATATGATAGATGTTTTTTAATAAGGAATAATTATAGCCGCTTTTTTACATCAGTTATGAATTTAGCATAAAGAGCAGGATAAAATATCAAAATTAACGTTATAAAATTTAATGTAGTTAAAAAAATCCTTTAACGGAATATTTTTCTAAAAGACTTTGATTTTTAACACCAAGGTTTATTTATACTAATAAAACAGACAGACAGTAACTGTATTGTTAAGAGAAAGTAACTATTTAAATATTTTCATTTCGATGTTTCTAAGTAGATATCAATAACATCATATTCAAAGAATAAGCATATAATATGCCTACATAAACGGATGAATAACAGGTTTTGCTCATATTTTATTGCAAATTAATGAATTGAGGCGTATGAAAGGATGCAAATCTTGAAGAGGTAATAGTACCTTGACGTGTATTTACATTATGTTTTCTTAAGTCTGGTGTCTAAACGATGTGTTAATTGATTTTTACCGAAAATATCTATTGATATTTTTTATTTATCGTACTCGAATAATCGTTTTTAAATATCTTTTTGCAAAATATTATTGATAGATGTTACGAAACCGAATCCCAAATCTTTATGGATTGGTGGTTGTAAGAGAACAATATTGACATAAAACAAAAAAATATAAAAACATGTGAAGCATTAAACAACGCCTTTTACAATAATGCAATACATCCACAATTACAATAAATAAAATACTATATTACAATAACATGTGATAAAACACATGCTTTTTGCGATTAGTTAGCAGCTTTAAGTAAATAAACAACAGCCGTAATTAATAAATGCATGATTCTAAGGATTACTCTAAAGAACATTTTTATTTGACTGGATTTGCTGCCCTCTGGTATAAACCGATCAGAAATTTACCTGGTGTGCTGGGGTCCGTTGCCATAAGAAGGGAGATGCCGTTAGCATGCTGAATCAAGGGCGGCACAGGTGAGGCGAGACCTCGGCTCAGTTCAGACGCTTTCTTAAGGATATATATATATATTGTAGCTTAAAGAGCTCTAGCTAACATTACTACAACTTATTAAAGCGTTGGCGCTAGAAAAAGAATTGGCGCAAGAAATTCTATAAAATAACAACAATTAATTATGTACTTAAAGTACTATAAAAAAGTTTTTTAGGATAATAAGTATTTTTATATTAAAAATCCTACGGGGTAGACCAGTGGCCTCTGATTTTCGGACTGGTCCACAAGTTTGCCGTAGCTCAACGTGCTATGGAACGCGCTATGTTTGGAGTCTGTATGTCGGAAAAGATTCGTAATGAATTTATACGACATGAACGATAGTTACCGACATAGCTCAATGGATTAGCTCGTTAAAGTGGCAGTGGGCCGGTCACGTGGTCCAAAGAACGAATGGCCAATGGCCTAATAAGGTTCTAGAGTGGAGGTGAGATGGCGATCTCCGTGCAGTAGCCGGTACAATTTGGCAGCGAGTAGCATGGGATCGGCCGTCTTGGCGGTCATTGAAAAAGGTCTATGTCCAGCAGTGAACCGATAGAGGTTGATTATGATGATATTAAAAATAAAATGTACGTTATTGTATATACAATTATAATACTGTAAAAATTATGTTCCAGTGTTATTCCCCTTATATTTGTCCGTTGACAGCGTAAAGTCAAGTAGGAAGTTTAAATGAGATGTTATCAACGTCCAGACAAAACTAATTACAATTGTATCCATTGTAATAAAGATCATGGTATAAAATGATGTTTTGCCGCTATTACTTCAATATTAAACATTTAATATTAATTGAGCAATTATTAACATGATAGGTTAGAATTGAAACTTTTGTTATGCTTGTATCTAAACACATTTTTGAGCAAAAACTTTACCAAATAAGATGATCAAATTCATTATCAAGCAGTGTATTAGAAGATGTTTTCTTTTCCACCCATCTAGTCAGCCGTCGTAGCATAAATTACTTATGTACACGCTTAAGATTTTCAATATAACGTTTATTGGCAATTAGCTTATAATTTTACTCTGTGTAGTTAATAACACATAATTTTAAATACTAATAAAGATTCACTCGTATATTTTACTTATTAAGTTAGCATAATAAATAGCCCAATAAATATCGGTCATACATAATTTGAAGTAAGAATCGTTTCTATGAAAGATTTTTAATTGATAGATATTTTAATGTTTATTACGTTGATGGTGATATTTAATCAACGTCATTCAGTAGATGGGACTGTTTAATTGACAATCTATTAACTAGTTACTTAAGATAGATGAATCGACAAAATTTCGTCTTTTAGACTTAAAACAAAGCACTAAACGTTATAGACTCATTTTTTCAGTAATTAATTTTTAATAGTATATAGTTATAGCAACCCATGCCTTGATATTATCATCAGATTGACTAAATAACCACATTATTTAAAATATATATAGACATGGAGTATGCAGTTTTCACAGATGTTTACTATTTATTTAAACTAGTAATCACAACGGCGTGAGTTAAATAATTTACTCAAATGAACAAAAAGTGAGAGAAATTTGGTTGTTCTATAAAACAACAAAAAATATATTGTTTAATGTGCCACCTACCATACATATTTTTTTAATAAGGATACCGATTTTATAAATTGAAAATACAATCTTCTGAAAGAATTGAAAAGATATACAATACTTTTAGAAAACGTCATTTGTTACACGTAAAAAGAAAACAAAAACATTGGCAACCATAAACTTTGATTACATTAGCCGAAGCAGCGTAGTGTGGCACATTAGAATGCGTAAACCATGGCTTCGTTGAAATTGAATTTCGCAGGTCACCGCCCCAGATTCTGATGACGCTAAGGTATGATCAACAAAAAGCTATTGTAGTATTTAATTAAAGCTACACTTTTTCATCACAAGAAATTTTATATCTTTGAAATAAGCAAAATGTAAATTTTTTAATCAGATCGCTTGTTACTTTGACGCACTGTTTTCGATCGTTTCATCAAAAAGAAGAAGCTACTCAATTCTGAGTGTATGTTCTAAAAAAATTACGGAACCAAAAATCTCCACCTCGTTCTATAAGCATAAAACGTGTCATATACGACATTTATAATTATGTAAAATGAAAATTTTAAAAGATATAAAGATTTAAAATGCGGGGCAGCAATGACGGGGCAATTTTACTTTGTTACCCGCTTTTATTGCGTAAAATGGTTATGTACTGTTTTTGGATAAAATATTCTATCGGATTTCGTTTAATTACTATGATTACTTTACTCACACTATTGGCTAAAAGGTTATATTGTTGTTGATCAGGTCTCACGAGCATTCACCATAATCAGCCCGTATGAGTCCACTGCTGGACAGAGGCCTTTTTCAATGAAAGCTAAGACGGCTGATCCAACTGTTACTCGCTGCCAACTTGAACTGACTACTGCAGTCTCCCCCCGATCAGGTTCTCGTGTTGTCGTAACGATGGGGCTCAGTACTTGCAGCCTACTCAGCCCGCAAGGCTAGCCGTGGAGGAAGCCGTTCCAAATAGGCTGAATAAGTCCGCTTTGGATGCGCCTAGGAAGGTGCAAGGGACGAGTTGCAGAAGGTAGGTATGGCGCCCTTCCTGTCCTTCACTACCAAGGTGGAATCGCGGGGGAAGAGGAGTGTTGGTATTCCGTAGGCCGCTCTCCCTATCCTCTGATCCTCGGCGGGGCGCACCTCCGATGCTGGTGTGGACGAGCCGTGGGAGGAGCGGACATTTGGCATGGTGTCGTCGATCTATCTTCCTTCTATGGCTGAAACTATGCTAGTGGCGGAGCCCAACACTGAAACCGCCGCTGGGTCTCGGTGTCTTGAGAAGAATTCCTAAGCCTTCCTAACCCTACGTGGGTTTTGCCAAGAATTCCTAACCCTACGTGGGTTAGGAATTCTTGGCTCCCACGGTCCCTGAGTAACAGACTCGGGGGAGTCGGTTACCTGTATATAGAAGCCAAGACGTAGGGCGCGTTAGTTCCGACGTGCCCAGAAGCAGGCAGATGGCTATAAAGCCGTAAAGCTGAGATGGGGCTGCTCCGGTGGCTAGTGCTGGTATGGTCGTGGCAGACTGCCAAATAGTTCCTGTGACCCCATCTCTAAGGTGCCATGAAGGAACAACGTGGTGGTTTTAGTCGATGCGAGTCAGACATAACCCGTCTTTGTCCCCGCGAGGACTGGTATGCGTAGTTATTTCCCCAAAGTAAATACAAAAAAATCATCAGGCTACTACATACTACAACAAGCATTAGTCAACAAATTTTTTTCCTTTATTTGAACTATAATGATGTTTTTTTGCAAACTACATTTTCTGTTCGATTAGCAACCTTTTATACTCTGTAGGTTATGACATTTTTGGCAGAAAAAAGTGAATCACTCCTATTGGTCTATAAATTGCTGACAGCGTTTAATAATATATAAAATAGGTCTGGTTTACGGCCACCACTTCACTCACGCGAGTAATCGAATTAAATATGCATGGCCTCTCACTCGTCAGCACAGACAATCGAATGAGATTTGACCTTTTTTATTTTTACGATTCAATATGAATGAAACTTGTAAGTTATAAATATGTTGCTTAGACTTTGATGAGACCGGCTTATTAATTGAGCTTTTAGATGTTTAATAACCTAGTTTTGCATGGTTATATTCTTAAATTTAATTACATTATACCAAAATGATTATGATAGTATTTAATTAAACAGTATAAATTATACAATTATAGTTCAATGTGTAATATTTTAAATATATATAAATTGATTTTACCATAAAAAGTTTCACGAATTGATTAAACTCATTAATAAAATTTAATTCGTCTAATATTCATATTAGACGAATTAAATTCATTATGGGTTTAATTTATCTTATCGTATATTAAATTATCTTAACTATAATACCATAATAGTTTTTAAAAGAAAAATATTATAAAAAATGATAAGTTTTTGAAAAATCTGGTTGATTAACTAACAGGCTTAACATTAAAGATTAATTAAAAGCATTAATTTATCCTTTGTTGTTTACGCAGATAATAAATGTGAGCGCTTAGTAGAAACTGATTAAATAAGCAATCAACGCAGCTACCTCCTGTTACGATAGGCCTATCTTTAGTTAGTATAACGATATTGCTAGAGAGCGATGGAACAGTACCTCTCTGACTTATAAATTAAGATAACAAATGGTTAGATAATATTAAAATGGGGTTCTCAAAAGTTAGTTTACATTATTGCAGAATTAGTAATTCGTAATTTTATGTAAAAAATCTAGATTAAAAAATCGTACGTTGCATAAATTATATAACAATGTTTTTGCATTTTACTTGCAAATTTTTAATTTATTTAGTAGGTTGAGTAATTTAAAAAAAATAACAACTCGAGCAGAAAGACGCTTATATTTTAAAAACACTATAATAGAGTCCATTCAACATGACATCATAAATGTGTTCAATTAATGCTAATTTAAAGAAAATCAAAGAAAAATAGTTGATGACACAGAAATAATCTATACATTTTACGGAAGTTGTTTTAACCATACTAATTTTATTTTAAGTTTTCGCAATTTAATCGTTTTTGCACAATTTACATGCTCAAGAAAATTAAAATGTAATCAGTAATTTACTCTTTGTATTCACAATCAATGTTTTATTTTATCAATGTTAATTATAGGCTTGTACAAAATTATGTGTGCGCGGGTTTTATTGTGGGATCTTACAGCAGCATACGTGAGAAATAGCGAATTGGGGTTAAAAAAAAATTTAAAAATATGATGTAATTAATAAGGAGAATTTAATTCGTAACAAATCAAAGTCCAAGAAATATTTGGAAATATGAAAAAAATCAGTTCTGGTTTAAATTACAGGAAATGCTACAAATACATTATGTTAATGCTACAAATACTTTACTTCTATAAATGAAAAAACATATTTACAAATGTAAAGAAAAGCTGTATACATTAAATTTATTTAAGTATTATAGAGGACACGAGTCTACATTAATACAATTTTTTCTCATAGTCTCATGTGTAACAACAAAATCATGAAAGCTTAGAAGCTGTTTCATGAAGCAACCACAGAAATATTAATCGCGCTTATACGTGCTGTAAAATGAACACATTTCTTAATTAATCTCCTTGCGGTGAAACGAAGGAACAGAAGCGATAAATTTTGCCGTAGGGCGTAAAATAAATGAATCTGTTATTACGCAATGTTACCAAGGGGGATTTTCTGTCTGCGACAACTTTTGATTTATTACGAGTGGCGAAATATGGTGACAGAGTTGGTAAGAAACTGTTGGGGAGTTTTGTTGTTAATTCATCAAGTTGTTAAATATTCACGGTCTACCTTAATAACTTACGACAAGATATCATTTGTTATTCAATATTAAAGTTTCTTGTTATATATTTACTTAATTATGCCTAGTATCTATTGTATAAATATAATTTTGTTATATATTAGTTAGTGAAGGCAATCGTCTCTATGGCCTAGCGGTATTGGCCCTTGCTGTATTAACCGGAGGCCTTGGTTTCGAATCCCCCGCGGAAACAATTCTGTGTAATCGTTGTTTTCTAGTTCGTTAAGACAATTTGGGCCGATCACCCAGTTGTCGGAAAAGTAATAATGATCAATGCATCGGATGGGCATAAAAAGTCGGTCCACCCACCAACCCCCATTAGACTAGCGTAGTGGAATACGATCTAAGCAAGCTAGTTCTAATGGAGAATGCGTGCATTAGGAAGGACTATATCTGGCAGTGGACTAAAACAGGCTGATAAAGTGAAGGCAAAAAGTTAACAATTTCAATGACGTCTCAATCAGCGATGTGTAATGAGGCTTTATACTGAATTTATGATATTTTACTAGCAAACCACATATGAGCCCTATTGCGGTCGTTTATAAAAATACAATCAAATCTTTCGTGTAAAAACTTATAGAAGGTAAATATATAGATTTTTTTTAAATTGACTATGCAGTCACACTAGCAGTCGGGCTACCTATTGAAAAGTGGTCACCAACACCCATAGACATTGGCAATACTTTTGGTATCACCAACTCGCTGACTCAATATTCTATATGTTAAGTCTCGTTTACCCAATAAATATCTTGTACTTTTTTTAAAACATCGAGATCATTTATATAATAATTAAATTTTCGGCATTAATTAGCACAATACTAATGATGAGAAAACGTTAAATTTAACCGTCTTATTCACCACACAATATATATAATAGCAAACTCGCTTAAGTAACGTCTCCGACAAACATATCGTCTTTGTTTCAATAAATGTTTTATCATGCCCTATTTATTCAAGTTGACGGGAATAATTATAGTCAATTGAATACGTATAATAAATTGAGAGAAACTAAGTTTTGACAATTACGGAATAAAATCCGTAACGCCTGTGTTTCTATGATTGAGAACAAATTATTGTGAACAAAACATTTCTGTATTGATGGTTAAAATACACCTCAAAATGTAGACATATTTCTTGTCTACATATTTTTTAATGTTTCTTTGCTTTTACTGCCTTATTTAGCTAGAGGTCTGATTCTGTCATATTACTTTATGTACTCAGTAAAAAGTTATATGTTATACAAAAAAAAATATTCTGTTTAAATAGGTTTAACTTGTTTCAAACAAAGTTAGCATTTTATTTCTGAAACATATAAATTTTATTTATTAATAATATTTTCATGAGTTTCAAAATGCAACGAATTTGTAATTCTGGTTTATTTTATTTTTAGAGTTATACGCTAAAACTTGTGAGACCTTTCATACCTAGTCTTCAATCAAGGTATACTGCGGTAATACGAATAGTGGAAAAAATAATCAGGTTTTGTGGAAGGATTTAGCGTCGCTCATGCGGATTCGATGATCACTTCTGGGAAAATTAAAACTTCCATTGCAGTACTTCTCTTTAAAGACTAAGATAATGGTTTTTATATTTACTTTTATATATATGTATATAAGCAAGTAAATAAAAAAATAGATTTTAAAGTATCTGTGCTGATTTTATGAGTGTATATATTATTTTGTAATATTGCTCATGTAACGTAAGTACATAACGTATATTTGCGGACTTTATAACTTACTAACTCTATTCAAATGCGGGTCGCGTTCGACTTTGCTGTGAAGTATGTTTCATTGTCACAAAGTCCCTGTGACGTACGAAAAGCGACAAAAATGCTATTTCGTCGTAAATATAATAGACATGCGTGTCACGAGCACTGCCCCTTCTAAATAAAAACACGTCGCGTTTATTGCCGACGCGCACAATTTGTTTCACCTGTAATTTGATGTACGAGGAGGAAAAAAAACGAAATAAGGAATATTCTCGCAACTTGATATTACTTATTTATTAAAAAATATTAATGTATAACTGCCATAATAATTTATTTACGACATGAAAGGACAAAACGATATTTGTCTTCTTAATTGAAATCTTAGTATAACTATTATATGTTAAAGCTTTTACGTGTATTCCTATTTTTCATTTTCGGTAGACGCTAAAGAAAATGATAATTTTTTTGACAAATATTTTTTAAGGTGCGAAAATACTATTGAAGTTATGATGCTTTCATGTAACCGACGGGTATGTAAATGACACATCTGTATACGAAATTTGAGGTTTGTTTCTATGTGTTAGTTCAACATTGATATATTTTCCATGTGTTGGAGTATAGCAAAGATAATTAAATGTCTAGTCTACATATGATGAACATAGATATTGATTTATTTTTAGATAATAATATTTTAATTGTAATAAATAATGGATTTTTATAAAATACGCCTATCAATATCGCCTATAAAAAGTGCATGGCGCTTGTTAAGTATTTTTTTATGGGAATAAATTATTTTGGATAAAAAAAAATAATACAGTTAATTAGTAACTTAAACGGTATTGTAGAACTAGTTTTAGAGTACATGATCGAATACACAACTGATGAAGTAGAAACCATTAAAGAAATATACGAACAGGAATTGAAACTTCTAGTAATCAATGACTCTGAGAAATGTTAATTAATAATGGTAATTTCTAATGTTAATTATGCACCAATAATATACGTTTCTCATCCTCCAACAACAAAAAATTATCAAAAATGTAGTGAGTAATAGTTGTTTTTTATACAATATAAGAAGCACATATCTAGTATGAATCTGAAGTTGCGCACATTTTCTTTACCAATATTTTCGTTGTTCTCTTAAAGTTAAGTAATTAAAATTAATCAATAATGAATTTAAGCACAGCTAATTATATGTTAATATTGATACGTCCTTTTCTATGAAGTGCAATTTTAAATATTCTCTACAAAGTGTATTATTAAGTATTGGCATATTGTGTATTAGCATTAGCATATAGTATTAGTATATTGTGCTACTGTTATGTTATCTTCTGTTTGGGTTATATGGGCTGAAATATCACATAAGTAAGATGATCTATTCGTTGAATGTGTGTGTAAGAAATTACTGTTCCAGTATTGGCATCTGAACTCTACAAAAAAGTAAAAACTGTTATAAAGTTAAATATTTATTGGTCAGAAGTCCCAATGATGGATTGGGAAAATGGCTTATCATCAACAAGTCATCTGCTATGTAGTCAGCAATGTACTGTGATATAAAATATTTCGGTCCTAACGTAACGTAAGATGTTTTTATCGGTCGGTCTTAAATATTGTAATTATTTCGAGGTATAGTCTTTTGCATTACAATCTATTACGCGTAAGTGAAAAAGTCTGAACGAAATTAACTGTAAACGTTACATCATCTTAGTTTCTGTTTCATTCTCTCATTCTTATTTTTTTTAATTTGACTAACTGTTGGTTCACACACCGATCTAAAGTTATTTTTAATGTTAAGAAAATCGTGACTGAGTTTATTATATTGCTTATTTAACATGCCTGCTACGACGTTTTTTTATCTTACTAGCCTTATCTTGATTTAGGCTTGAGCTTTTAGTTCAAACAGATATCGGATTAAGTTTTTAGTTATGCTTATAAAGTTAAAAAACTAGATGCAAGATGTATTGGTATCTTACTTCTTCTAAAGAATACTGTGCATTCGTTGGATTTATTCATTACGGGTGAAATTTAAGGCAACCACATAAATAGTCCCCCCACATAGATCTCCAATTATATGATCTTACGTCGGAGTTTCTTATTTAATCTTTATTTAATCTCATAAAACATTATTCAACAGTATTTTTCGTAAGAACTAACAATTAAATAAAAATTCTACAGGTCCAGAAAATTGATCTCAAATAATCAAAGAAACCAATTAGAAATTAAAATTTACGACCTAATCCCCTACATAAATTGTGACATTTTAATTTAATTAACGTCAGGTCCGGTATTCGCAAGTAACTTTTCGTTGCTGTCGCACTTTAAGTCCTAGCAAGAAAATAAGTTTAACGTTATTCGCAGGGGATATGAATCTTTCGATTTTTCATTCTCTCAGAAAATTTATGAAGGTATTTGAGAGAACGAATTTTACATTCAAGTAAATTGCTTTTTTGCAAAATCGGAATATTCAAGTAAGTGGCTCAACATTCAAACTAACAAATAATATAAAGCAACTATTTTAAATGTTTTTTTAACTATGTCGAAGCCAAATGAGAAATTGATTCGTATGGTAGACTTATATTATGAATAAACATAATTAAATAACATATAAATACTTTTAGTTATTTTTAGAAGATTTTTCTCATGTTGGTCTTGAAGATTAAACCAAATTTAATATTTCACCACGCCGTGGGTTTAATAGGTTTAATAGAGAATTCCTAATCACATTAAAATCACCTCTTGTAAAACTTAATGTTAGACTTTATTAAATTGATTAAAATGACTTTGTTTATAATAAACCAGTCCGATAACGTACTATCCTTTTGCGCTTTTATCGTTTCACCACGTAGTCCATGCACAATTATTTTGAACCTACTTTGTAAATAAGCTTTGAACATGCCTGGTTTTTGTGCGTTATTCATAAAACATAGATATATGCTATCGCAGACTTAATTGTAGATTAAATCAAGTAGTACTATTATGTTATACATAGTTTATGTTTATCTTTTACGGCTTACCTATATACCTTGTTTCTTCGCTTCAGTTGGGTGAGAAATATTTCGAAAATTCTTCATGATATATAAGAAGTGAATATAACTGTTTAGAGGTTTTTAAAGTACTTTAAAAATGTAAATATATATTTTTTAGAACTTATTATTCATAAGCTTATAAGCTACATTATTTATATTATTAATTTTACAGGACCATGTCTTAAAAATTGTATTATATTATGTTATATTATATTATATGCGCATATATTGATGCACATTTGTTTGAAAGAAACCGATATTAGACCGTGAACCGGACAAATTGAGCACTAAGAGACACAGAAGTTTAAATTAACAAAATAAATCTTATATAATAGTAACATTAATTATCGATATGAGGTAAGTTAACAATAATAAGCTGGTAGTTAACAAAATTCTATTAATATTTAATATATATTTCAAATATCTCAACCGTTCAAATAACCCAGGTTCAATCTTGTTTTTAAATAATAAGATAGAATCATATAAATGTTATTTATATATGAAAGATAAAACAATGAATCTCATAGAATACACAAAATGTCTTACTGGATAGTTAAATTTTGTTTCAGGCAAGTTACAAAGGCATGTCCAAATCACTTGTTTCAGAAATAATCAATCTAAAGACAGAATACCTTATCTGGGAATTGCTTAGAATAAATTATGGAACTTCATTACGTTCCTATTCAGCTGTCGTTTTAACAGCTGTTCCTTAATGTTTGCAAAAAGGGCTCTTAAGATTTACATCTGTGAAAGACCTCTTTTATAGGAACAAATTTTCAATTACTTGCAAAGTAGATTAAGAAATAATTAAAGACGTTTGTTAGATTTTTCAATGAGGAGTATTTTTAGTAACCCATAAAGTTTATTAATATTTTTGGCCAAAATATAACGCAGTATAAACACAAGAAGAATTAGGTATGAAGTTCTTAATACAACAACGCATTAAATAATTAAATACAAAAGAAAACTGTGAATTTTTAAGTAACTATTATTATTTAAAATGTACACCTCTGTGGCCCAATTGTTACGTTAAATACTAAACAGAGGTCACGAGTTGAAATCCTGCGAGAAACAATTTTATCTTATTGTTATTTTTTTCTTAATTTTGGCAAAAGAAAGCCTAACGAAATATCTTTTTTTCAGCACCAAGACAAAACATTTTATAAAAGTGATAGAAGCTTTGGAAACGCGCTAGACTCAGTGTGTTGAGAAAGACTCGACGACTATGTAGAAGAATAAATAATTAAGTTATAAATATTCATTATATTCTATAGATTGATATATCATTCTCACTACTCTTTGATCACTAGAAGAAGATAGGTAAATGGTATAACACACGATCGGAGTTACGAAGAAGGCCATATTGATGTAAGTTATCGATGTGGAGTCAATATGAACAATTGAAACATATCGTATTATATTAAAGTGATACAAATATGTATGTTCAAAATTAAATTACTATAAATATATAATAGGTGTGAATATATGTAGATGTATTAACCAACATGTTTAATGCTACGAAGTAGCCTACACTTTGGTTAACGCACCAAATATCGTACCGTAAGAATTAATTATGACCAAGGAAATTGAATTTTTCCGAGTTCCCAGCTCACACATAATAATATGCGACGTAATGTGGTATTACTGGGTTTTATTATTGCCTCAGCAGCGTTTCCGAAAGCTTAATGTATTGATATCCGTATAAATTAAATATATTACTCAGAATTTTTATGTACTCTATATCTGCACGAAATATATATGCTTATGCATGGTTTCCTTATAATATACAATTTTGACCATTATTCATTTATTTTAGAATTTTCAATGATATCCATGATTTATTACTTTTTTAATTATTATTGTTTACCCTGACCTCATTGCCTGAAAGAGATCACTTTTACACTTACACAAATTTATTTAATTTTGATTTTCTAGGCCTTCAACCACGGACGGTAGGAAGTGGATTGGGCAGGTGGTTTGCCGGGTTTTAAGAACCCTATAACTTAAGCTTCCTTCCAAGTGTTTGGAAAAATACCTTTGGAAAGAGCTGCGTTATATATGAGGACGAGGAAGTTAATTAGGTGAGTCGATAAGATTTTAATTATGCGGCTTTATATACCATCGGTGCCCAGGGCTTTCCGTGCTTAAGATTTTTGATAATCGACTTGACATCGCTTTCCGTCATCAGTGAAGTTATATCGCGAGGGGGAAGTTGAAACAATCGGTCAACCTTACTCTCTACCTTTAGGCACAGAGCGGTGCTTTCACCCCGAACAGGTTTTCGCTTTGTGATAGCGGTGGGGCTCATGCACTGATGCGGTGTAGAAGGGCCGTGGTAGGAGGGAACTTTCAGCATAGTGTCTACGATCTCTCCTCCTTCTGCGGCCGAAACGGAGATAGCAGCAGAGCTTATCATCTGGGCCACCGCTGGAAGCTGTATGTCTCGTCCTTGCGTAGGCTGGGATCTCCTGGCTCCCATGGCCTCTGAGTAACTCGATGGAGTCTGTCACTTTACTACAAACCCTGGTTGAGTTGCAGAAAACTGCAAAAGAGTGTGCTGTGAACCCATCTCTAAGGCGCCAAGAAGAAACAACGTGGTAGTTTTAATTGGTGCGATTCCGACATAACCCGGCATTTCCCCACGGTAAAAAAAGAAAAGGTGAGTAGCACTGACCGGTTGAGTACTTGGCGTGCATTTTGGGACTGTCAGCTAGGCATTCGGCTTTTCTTTATTGAGAAACGCTAGAAGAGTGTCGTAAAGGTTAGGATGGGTGAGGGGCGGCATCGAAGCAATTCCAGCATCGCCCTTAAGGCTTTTGGGTATTCGCCAGAAGGTGAGATGGGAAGGTTGTATATAGCTTACATCGTTATCCCACCGATCGTTCCTGAATTCAGCCGTACCTAGGACTGATTCTGGTTTCTGGACTGTTCAAGAGCGCAAAGCTGTCTTCGGTTACGCTCCGTAGGATACCAATCGTATGCACGAATCGCCGCTAACTTGCGTCGCAAGAAGTCTTTTATTTCCTTGGTGCGGATGGGACGGTTTGCCGTGAGGCGGCATGGATGGTTTGAAGGAAAGCGGTTGAGGTTGGCTCTCGGGCTGAAGTGGATGGCATAGAGACCGATAAAATTTCTGCCAAGGCTTTCAGCGCTTTAGTTGGCAGGTCGGGTGTCGGTGATGTTGCCAGGAAGGCCCTACTCTTGCGTTTTTTCTTGCATGAGCTAACCGGCAGGAATCTTCCTGCGTCTTCATCCTCGGTGACGGGCCAGGAGTTATCCAGCTCCATTTCGGAGATTGAGGGATGATATAAAGTGAGTAGGGATAGGGTGTCCACATGGATGAACAGACACGCTTCCGACGCAGGCGTGGTTCCTCTTATTGAGCATGGGGTGCCAGTAGATTGTTTTAAGGTCCTCAAAGTCGAGGTCTAGGTCACTTAAGGTAACTTCGTTCGCCATTGCGATGTTGCTGATTCTACTAATTTTAATAAACTATCGCGCAAGCTACCCCGGTGAAGCTTCGGGTTGTGCGCCTTGTCCTTCCCACCCCAGGGAGCAGGGAGTTGTAAACCTAACGTTAGTAAAAGCGCTAGTGAACGCATGGTAAGCGAGGTGCGGCTAGGTGAACTTACGACCTGCACGCTGCAAGCTAATTACAGAGAGTTTAATCTCAACGACGAGTCGACGTGTAGTGATCACGCTATACAGATCTTCGACCGTGTTGCTAGTCGCTGGCAAACACATTCTACAAATGTCCTGACTGATGCCATACACAAACAAAGTCTGCACGTGACTAACAAGTGGAATGCCTACGCGGACGGCAGTAAGATTCCAGCGGCTGGCAGGGCTCGATGCCTGATCGACACAGTTCAAAATAACTGCACTGATGCATTAACAAAAACTAATATACTGTCTCTCGTTTACAGACGTGGTGACACACTCGGGTATTCGCGGGCGTGGAACACGTGTGCTTCCGGTGTGCACGGCACAACTGGAAGAAGGTAAACCACGCTGGCTCACGGTAGGGCTTCTGGATGCTAGATGCAGGCGTGACACTCAAGGTGCTGATGCTCTCATGCAATGTAAGTAAAAACATATCATGATTATATATTAAGCCTAAATGTTATTCTGATATATGAGCTATTTTCTTATAAAGTTTCATTAAAATGTATAGGGTATTTTTTGATTGTATTTTTTTACACATACCTTCACATTTTCAAAATCTGTAGGATTACTTTTCATTATGTAGCATTTAAAATGTCTTTGATTCCATACTCCCATACATAAATCGTCAATATATTTATCTGTACCTTGAGTAGTGTGTACATACTAGATTTTTTTCGTTTTAAGGGCACCGTAGCCTGCGTAACTACTGGATAAACTAGTCGTAATATCTTATAAATAACGGCGGTGAGGGGTTTGTGGGATTTGATTCGTTTTGTTATGGACAAAGGCATTTTAATAAGAATGTCAAAAGTTTTGCCCAAATAACGAAATTTTAGAATAGTCTTTATAAGAAGGATGTTAAGTATAGATATTTAATATCTAAAAGTTTCCATTATTAAAGGAAAACGATGTAGGTAAAGCTTAATTAATTTAAAAAATATACATTTTATCAAAACCATTTCTTGACAAACCTTATAATAATTACAACAATTGAAATTTTAACAAAAAAAATATAACCGACCTTGACACCTTGCTCTTGAATCGCCCCCTTTATATTTTCCACCCATTTTAAATCTTTTCATAGCTTTAAAGATATTAATTTAATCCAAATGTTCCGGATTTAATTGTTCGCCAATTAAAGTTGTACAACCATCATCATTATCATCAACCTTTTTATCCACCGCTGGACATAGGCCTCCCTAATCACCCTTATCCATTAGAGGGGGGTTGGACCTTATCCCACCACGCTGGTCCAATGCGGGGAGGGGTAGAAAACTTTTTAATGCCCATCCGACGCATGGATCATCTTACCCAGACAATCAAGATCGGCCCGAATTGTCCTAACAATGGAAAAACAATGAAAATTTTTTAGTCCCCGCAAGGTTGGAACCCGACCTTCGGTTTCAAAGCACCCCATACCACTAAGGCTACGGAAGGCGGTTGGGGTCAAAATATGAAACAAATTATAATGTATTTATTAAAGGGTTAAAAGGATCCCTAACTTGGGGCAATTTGGATTTAATTATTACGGTGAAAATTAAAATAGCATGGACATTTCTAATGTTCAATTAATTTCGACTTACAAATTATACAATTAAACAAAAACAAAAAGTAAACAAAATTAAAAATCAGTCAATCAGAAACGGAACAGCGACGTAACACAAAATGAAAAAGTACCTCCTTATTTCGTCGCCTAAAAATGTTTTGATTTCCACGTCAACCAATACGTTACGGAAATTTGTAATTTATACAAAAGGGGCCATAAAACCATCTTACAAGAAAAAGAGAAATGGGGGAAAATTTTACAAAAAAATTTGGGCTAGGCCCTTTTCCGTTTTTTATTTAATGGTATAAAAATGTTTTATAAACAAAAAAATTTATGTGGAAAAAAATTTATTAATAAATTTATATAAAGATCTTTTCTTTAACTTACCCCAGACTATTGGAAGCGTATCAGACAAACCAGTAAGAATGTACTATTACGACGTTAATGTCATGTATGTTGGTATTATATAAACAAAGGATCCTTTCCTTCATTGTGGCGCAATGCTCTAGTTCGTTCTCTCCCCTGGTTCTTTCCTTCACCCCTCTCACTATCGACCTTTCTTTCCCTTTTCATATCAAAAGGTTGGTTTGTTCTAAATCAAGTTTTTCACTTTGTTCTTAGTAACAATTTAATATGTTCATTGCAATCCGGATTTTACTCAGGTCATAGCACAATCACTAATCTCCTCAAAGTGACTGGCGACATCAGAGCAGGTATGGAGAATTCAATGGTGACTGTAATTGTCTTCATTGACTTTTCTAATGTCTTCATTGCCGTCAATCATGATATCCTGTTAGCCATCCTGTCCTACTCGATGGTTTCCGATGAAGTACTGGAATTGTTCTCCTCATACAGGGCGCCGGTAGGCAGTAATTTCTGACAACTTGACTTCAAGTTGGCTAGATGTGCCTAGTGGCGTCCCTCAAGGCGCATTCTTTCTCCTATTTTATTTTCTGTTTTATAAACTTTATTACTCATGAACTTAATGTGCGTATCACTTGTATGCTGATCATCTTCAGTTGTATGCTCAATCTACAATTGATGGTTTTAACAAACGATAGTAAAATTAAATAAAATTTATCCTTTATCAAAAATGGAGTAATGATTTTGGGCTCAATCTGATCTAAAACTGTAAACTCTTTTGTACTACCTCCTATAATTATTCATAATTCGTGTATTCCGATATGCCAAAATGTTAAAATGTGGATCTCATAGTTAACAGTTCTTTCAGTTGGAGAGACCACATAAGCTGCGTGAGTCGTAAAGTAACGAACACAATGCGTTTGCTTTACAAACTAAGAAACCGCTCGTGGAGTAATATTTCTTGTAATCGACTATGGTGATGTGTGCTATCTTGACCTAGAATGCAGATCTCCTCCATAAACTCGACCGACTTCTGAACAACTGCATTCGATTTGTTTTCTACCTTCGGAAATATGACCATATTTCCTTACATCGTTTAAAATTACAGTGGTTGCCTATCCATGAAAGGGCTTCGTAAAAAGCACTAACAATTCTTTTTTCTCTCCTTAATTCATCTTTTACTCCATCTTACCTAACCTCCCATTTTCAATATCTTAGCACTGTAAATTACAGAAATCTTCGCTTGACGAATAACCGTCTTCTCTTATGTCGTCAGTTGTTGTTGTTCAGTTCATTCTTCTGTGGAATGCGTTACCTCAACAAATCAGGTTGGCTCAAAGTTATCTCGCGTTCAAGAAAAGAGTTCGCAATCATATGTTAAAAACTGTCAATATGATAATACATATTGTTATACAATGGCATATAATATGTGTTTATATATATATTATATATATATAAATAAATATATATATATATATATAAAGTGTTATATTTATTTAAATTATTTTATGAGCGTATTTACATTTTTATAAGATATAAATAAGATTGCTTATATCTTATAGTGTAATGATACATATTTATTAATTTACTGTATCTTACTATGTTATGAAAAAAGCCATTTTAAAATATTATTCATTTATCGGCATTAAGTGCGCCTTTGTACAATTTTTTTTTGTGTACGAAGAGTAAATCAAAAAATAAATTAAAGAGGCGCCGTTAAGTCTTCCTGAGAAGCATATTTAATTAAAAGGTTTCGTAGGTTTTAGAGTATATCTTTTATTGGCACCAAACTTGTAAATGTATACTCAGCACTAGTAACTTATACGTAGGTTGGACGTTGGTTTCGGCTATCACTAAAATGATTTGGTCCTAAAACACCTTATACTTTAAAATTGACAAAAAATTTAACGATAATAATAAAATACAAATACATCGCTAACTAGTAAAATGGACTAATATTCAGCAAAGCTTATATAAATATACTTCTAAAGAAAGTTGGACTCAGTTTAGAATTTAGGAGTTTTTAATATATTATTTCTTTCTTTGCATAAAGACCAATTTTATGCTTTTCACGTCTTATAAATTGGTTCAAGACACAGAGGCACTCTCGAAAACTGTGTCATAGGACCACTCACGTAACGCTCTCCATAAGCAACCATAAGAGTAAGTGAGAGACACGCCTCTCTTCTTAATCGTGCGCAGTTGACCTGCTTAAGTAATATAGATTCGTTGATTACGTCAATCAAAACAAAAAAGAAGTTGTCATCAATTTTCGCCCGTATAAAAATTTTACAGGCAATCAATTTTTTTCAAATGCAATACTTCTTAAAGGTCTCATTTTATAAAAATCTAATTAAGTAACTGATTACTAATTCGAATTTTATAATAATTTATTAAAAAAAATTCTAACAATTGGTAAATGTTTAAAAAACAAATACGATAAAATAAAATACGCAATGAGCTATTTTTAAAGCTAAATTAACATATTGGGTAAATCCTTATTGTAAATAATAACTAAAAGCCGTCCATTTTATTGAGCTATAATAAAATTAGCAGGGGAAATAAGGATTGTGTCGGACTCGCACCGGCTAAAACCACCACGTTTTTTTTTTTTTATGGCATACGCAGGCAGACGAGCAGTCGGGCCACCTGATGGGAAGTGGTCACCGACACCCATAGACGTTGACAATACCAGTGGTATCGCCGACGCGCTGCCTACCGTGAGACATAGGGTGTTAAGTCTTGTTTACCCAGTAAATACGCTGGCTACGGTGCCCTTCAAACCGGAACGCAGCAGTGTTTTCACACTACTGCTTCGCGGCAGAAATAGGCACCGCGGTGGACTCCACCAGACGGTCTCCTGTAAACAGGGGACCTACCACCGGTAGGGGACCTACCACGTTGTTCCTTCCTGGCGAAATCACAGAAACCCCTTTGCGGTGTTCTTGACCCTACCAATGATGACTACCGAAGGATTCGAAACTTCTTCTGATGCGTCGGAATTAACTCATCCTTCGTGTCGGTCCCTATATAAAAGTAAAGGACTCCCCATAATTTTTGACTCAGAGGCCAGGACATCCCAAATTGTGGCCTTGATGTTACGCTCAGCCACTAGCTTCGATTCGCCTCGTTTCAAAAGGAAGAGAGAGACGATTTCATGGCGAATCATTTCTCTTCCAACGGCCCCTACACATCGGCAGTCCGGCCCCACCGAGTTGCAGAAAAAGAGAACGGCTTAAAGCTGGCTTATTTATACAGCTTTCAGCAGCTCCACGGCGACTCTAAAAATGCATCGCTTGCGAAGATAATTTTTAAAAAAAGCAGTATAAATTAAGATTCAATTATCTCATTAAAAATTATGCAAATTACTGCATACTATAAATAAGAATATCGAAGTTGATAAAGTAACCTAATTTGACGAGCTCAGTAAATATGTTTTTTTTTATAATTGTGTGAAAAGGAGTAAAAGGTTCTTTGACTTTGAATATGTGTTTATTTAAAGCAAATTTTTGATCTTATATCAATAAAATAATGAGCAGGAGATAACAAACATGTCATTGCTATTAGGTATCTCGAATGATATTTCATGTTAACTTTCTTATTCATAAAAACAACAAAAAATTATATTCGAATTTGAATTTTTAATTTCTTTGATACGTTATATCCTGTATTTGCGATTAATTACATTTGTTATAACGTTGGAAAAAAGTGTGAAAGGTTCTTAAAACATTTGAGTATTTCTATCGAACCTTTTAATGTACAGACATTCGACGTTTAATCAATACTTCACAGACATTGTGAAGCTCTTTTGCTGGAAATTGTAAAAGGTTTTTTCATTATTACTTTACAAAAGGTTTATTCGTGATTACATTTTTACTGGCCTTTGGGCTTTTTCCAATTTTAACAAATGCGTCTTTGCAACTTCAAACATACGAAAACACAGAAACTAAGTGTCAAATTAAACAAAGCAACGTAACACATTAAAAATTTTAGCCTAAGCAAATCTTCTCGAGATTTAATTATTATATTTTAAACGTATCTGGCTTTCTTGTCGTACTTACGGAAAATAGATGATGAAAAATTCAAAGCGGTGTTTCTTATCTATCTATCTTAAATGAGTGTATCATGACAAAGATATATATTTATTTATTGATTAGATTTAAAGTTTCTTTCGCGTTTATTAAGATTTTAATTTCGAGCGAATTGCAATGAATTAGGTCAAGGCATAGACTTATCAGTTTAAAGTTCTTGAAACGTCCAAAGTTAAAATATGGGTGCAAAAAGTTTTTTTTATTAAATGTAAATACTGACTGAAATGTTGTTGAAAAGAAATTTGTCTTATTATTAGGTGGTGATTTTTTTGGAAAAACCACTTAAAAAAGAAGTTTCATGCGATGCAGGTGTTACCCAGTTTTAGGAAGAAAATAATAAGTCTCCCAGCATTTGCAACGAATGTACCAACTTGAACATTAGTATTATATATTTTGTTTATATAAATCGTAAACGATGATGACGTTCCGATGAGGAACAGCTTTATACGAAGATCCCTCCCGAAATAATCATCACCTTCTCATTGATTTTTTTTGTTTACGAAGGCCAATGAGCAGTCGGGCCATCTAATGGACCTCTTATCTGTGAGCACATTGATACAGATCTGATTCTTTTAGAACGACAGTTTTTCTGATAATAATTAAAAGTTGCTTATATCCTTTTTGCTATTATTTTAAGATTTAACGATATATATTTTAATTGATTGATTTAACAATATAATATAATATAATATTAAATATATAATATTACAATATAATATATCTCGTTGATGACTTTTAAAAAAAGATATTAATTAATGATAACTTATTTAAAGACATGTAAATTAAATAAGTCTAGAACATTATTTAGATTGATTTGTTATGATTAAGTATATTTATCCGGTACATTTGTTTAATAAGCAATGACTCTTGATTTCTGCAAAAGCTTTTCAAACCTCTAGATATGCCTATATAATAATTTTCTTAACATACCATGAACACAGTTTTGTTTTTGCTCATGACCAATATAGTTATGTCTTTTGTCTGCCTCCGTTGCCGTTTTTAGATAATCGATTTAGTGTAACTAAACTATTTTTGAATAAACAATTAACTTTGTCATTTATTTTAATTTATACAGTTTCTTTAATTAATTTATTGCGAATATACTAAGTATTAGGTAATTGTAATTAGTAAAAATTTAGATTATGCAACACTCCAAGTATTGTCTTTTAAAAAGAAGCTACGCACCACTACAGCTGAACAAAGAAAAACAAACTTCATGAATATCGGGTAAAACTTTTATTTGTTCACATATAAGTAAGAATAAAAAAAAATACCTATAATTATAAAACTATTACTGTGCATCATGGAATTATTAATTATTCACATCAACTAAACCAATGTTTTATACATGGAAAACGTTCTTGCTAAATAAAGGATAAATGATATAATAATATAATATGGACTTCAAAGTCGTTATTTATGATAGAGAAATGTTTTGAATCATTTTAACTACATTAAAAACCACCTTTCAAGAGTATGAAGGCATGTTACCAATTAATTTTACACCCACCCTTTTATACGCTTTGAGTTGTTATTTAGAAACATACGAACAGTTGTACTTTTAAAAACCTGAAAAGAAACATAAATTACTTTGTTAAGTTTGCACATTTTTTTCATTGCTGAAAAAAAATCAACGATTTGATATTCGTTTATATATTAAGTTCAGATATTTAAAACTTATCTGCAGTAAATATTATTTTATTATGTGACGTAGGATGTTCATTTTTCACAAATTTTAAAATGACTTTATTGTATTTTTTCACAATGTCTGTTTTTCAATGTTGACTGTATTTTATTATTAATATATAGATAAATTCCTGCTAATTTTATTGTAGATATATTCAAAAAGCACGACTATGAAAAACACTGTTTTAATTTACCTCGTAGGGTTTAGTCATTTCTTTCATTTTCATCATACGAGGTTATAATTTTCAATGTTATGATGTAAATATGCCGAAATTACGAATTTTATATAACAACACAACCTCACTTATGAAGTAGAAGAAAAAAGAGAATCAAATAATAAGCCAATATATACTATATAAGAAAATGTAAAAACTGTGTCTCTAAGACTGAAGGAACGAGGTTACATATGTGAAGTACATCAAATAGCCTATTTACAATCATAACCGAAATGGATTATGAAGGTGTAGTATATACGTTAATATTAGTAGAATATTATTTTTGTTATATACAAATTTGAATATACTTCAATATTGTATATTTACTACCTATCGGTCTGTATGTCACGTGAGTTATAGTCAATTTCCTCATTGAAAGCGCTGGCTAAAACTCCAGGTGATTAATGCCGATCCAGGGGTCGTATGTAAGCAAACACTTAATTCTACAACGAAGAAGGGGGTAACGTTCTTATTCAGTTACTGTATAAATGTAATTAATATTTACATATTTGAAAATAATTCTTATTGCAAAATAAAAACAATACGCTATGTTAATCTCAGTAATCATAAATTATACATTGTATACTGTTTTAGTACTCTTAAACAAGATTGACAGTGATAATATTTTCGATAAAGCAAAATTTTATTCTCATAGAAATCGACAATTTAAATGTTTTTCCCCATATAAAATCATTGGTTCCAAAAACTTATTCTTGTTTAAAAACACTAATTATTCAAAATAATAATACGTAATTGCAAACACGTTTAAACAAGCAAGTAGAGTTCGTAACATTTAATCTGTCTCTAAAATAAAAAATCTGTATATATAACAAACTATTTATCGAAAGTTTTCACGAAATAAAAAAATATAAGAAGACACTAGGCCTTATAGATTAATAAAATATTACGGATTTTATTTGGCTTAGTAAACAATATTCACGATTTTCAGATCCTTTGCATTATCTCTGGCTGTGATAAAAATATTTAAAAGATGCAGACATTTCTTATAAAGATATTTTTAATATCTACCCAAAATGAAATATTCCGTAATACATTTTTTTAATATATCTTGTGATTTCATTCAAAATATCAATATAAGCGATAAGAAGCATACTAAGCACTTATATTGTCAATGGCTGAAACCAAATGAGATAAATTAAGTAGTTTTGTTATTGCCTCCAAAGACTTAGGGCATTGGCCGTTGTTGTACTGAAAAGAGATATGGGGTTTAAATCCTACGACGAAACAACTCTGTGTTATCGTTGTTTTGTGGTTGGCTAAAGCACGTAAAATGTTGATTTTGGACCCTTAAATTTCAAAAAACTGAACCAGGCTTTAATTCAACTAACCTTTGTGGTCATGAAGACCAGAGGCTATACCTAAAAATAATATGTAGCTAAAGCTAGATTGAATAGGAGTTGACTCATGTCATCTTAGGAATAAGGATACGAGGTACTATAGTAGTTTTACCAGGATTCGCTTGGTAAATCTATAAAAACTATTTTAACCTTGAGTAACCTATTTTTTCGTCCAGCAAAATCAATTTCAATAATCAAAAAGTATCACTGGCAAATCCTAGGATGGATAGCAGTTATGCAACTGTTTAGAAAGAATTTGTACATAATGTTAAAATGTTTGATTTTTTTTATTTTGCAATCAACAAATTATTTGCTATTTTGTTATCACGGAAAAAAATGTACAATTTTAGCATAAAAGTATCTAAACCCATTTTGCACAAAATAAAGAGAGATAAAAGCAATAGAAGTTCTTTTAGGTGGCTTGTAGCGGTTGTAATAAAATGAATTCGCGACCCCTGGTGTCGGGATGGATATAAAATGTTTAGACACATTTATTATAATCGTGAAAATTTCATCAGAAAGATATTGCCAATTTTTGCGGAATATTCCAGCCAAGTCGAAATTAATATCGTAGCAAATTACATACGGGTGTTTTCCGTTGCGATTTTATAAAGCATCTCAGAAATATAGTTTTTCCTTAGCGGGTGAAATGTGATATTAACCAAATAATCGAACAAGACTTTTGGTAAGATAAAAGACACTTTTACGGAATTATAAAACTAGTTAATTTGCAATAAAATTACCCAAAGATCTTATCCCTGTGCTATGAACAACCTACTGTTTAAACTACAGTAAGGTAATGTCAAAGCTTATTTAAAGCCTCATAATTTTTGTCCTTATGCAAGTAAATGCACTTAAAAACAAAATATATTTTTTGTTGAGTAGATCTTGATTTATAATATATATTTTGAAAAGATTTTCCTGAGGTATTGTAAAAATAATTTAAAATTTTTTTTAGTTAAATAACCCAATTTGAGGGGGAGGGGGGCAGGGGAACGGTAGCACGATTAAATATGATAATAAACTTCGCTGTCACTTTATGCGGTATAAACGTATTTTATTTACACTGTAGGCATTAATGTTCCATAAATGAATTTTCTATAAAGATCTAACATCGTCGCGTGATCACGTGTTCTGCTATAATTGCGCTCGATGCTTTCACTTCAGCTTATTATGGATTTGAGCATTCAATTAGAAACTGCACGCAAACGTAAGGAAGCCAGGCTGATATTGTGAAAGAAGTTTCCAAGTTAATAATGGTCCTAATCAACATTTTTATTTTACAAATAATGTTAATTAAAATTTACAAAAGAATTCAAAGCTTTTAATGATATGTTTGTTTGTGTATAATTTCCATATATATATTATGATTGCAAAATTAACTCAGACGCAGTTAATTCTGTCTGTATGTCTGTCCGTCTTTACTTTCAAAGCCGTTGAACCGATTTCGATGAAATTTTGTACATACTTAGAATGGTTTCCGAGAAAGGACAAAAGTATAAATGTTGTGATAAAAGTGGTTGAAAGGGTTTAAACTTTATATGGAAATCGTCTATGCTTGACATAAAATGATGAAATTTAGTGTCTAGATACTCGAGACAGACCATAAGTAGTGTTTTTCTTGGAATTTGGTAGTTTCAAACTGTACGGGGATAAACTAGGGGTTTCAAAGGGAATGAAAGTCACTATACGTAGTAGTCATCGTCAAAGAAAGACCCATTAAACTTTGTGTCTAATGATAGGCACATAGAATAGAAACACCTTATTCATATTATACTATTTTTTATATTTCAATATATCTAGCGGTCATTCCTCCTATTCCAGCGGAAAAAGTCCCGGTAACAGCTAGTAGACTATATGTTATTTGACTTATTTTTATCATAAAGACTTTTAGCGAACTTAACTGAGTAACCATGTAAGCGACCCATTACATATTTGTCAAACTTTACTACAAAGTATAAAACAGAGTCGCATTCGCTGTCTATACGTCTCTATTAATTCGTTAATCTTTAAAACTTTGAAACGGTTTTTGATGCGGTTTCTCTTAAATATCTATTAAGAGAAACCACTTCAAAAATTGATTCAAAAGGAAGGTTTACAAGTTACGTATTAACCATTTTTATTGATTATATTTAGGGAAAAGTTCTTATCTACGGCACAATAAACCGTACCTTGTAAAGCAGGTGTAGCGTAATTGTTTTGGTTGGTAAGGAACATGTTTCTGTTTTTTCTAGGATATCTTGTGCGCAAGTAATCATTGGATAGAAGTGAATTAAGAAACATTAAATTTTTGTTAAGAGACTAGTGATAAAATTTGAGAACTGTATAATAGACTGTAGAAAAGATCCATGCAAAATCGATGTTTGACTGGATTTTTCTAATATTATGTAAATCTGTGGAGATACTGAATAACAGAATAACCGTATTGTAGAAAGATAACAGATAGAAATCAATATAATCAGTGAGTTAAAGGTTTAAAGCGTGCAGTAAGTAACAGGATAGTCTAATAAATCATTAGAACTGACAGTGATATGAAAATAATAAAAGGAGTAGAGTCAAGACTGCAGAACATGCTCTTTAATGTCGATGACGATTAGACATATTCGGTGATGTAATTTAAGATAAATGTGTCATATACATTACAATTACTTATGTTAAAGATCATGTTCGAGTTATATAAAACTAGTTAGAATGTTTACTCAGAATATAAACCATTGTGTGAAGTTAGAAATTAAGTCTTTCAATTTATTTGTTGTTATATTTAAAGAAACTTGTCGAATCAGATTTAAGGAAATACTATAAAGTGATATAATAGTATATGAATAGCAGTAATAATGATCACAATTAATATTAATTGGAAGTGTTATAAATACTATATTATAGATCAAATTGTTATACGTTTGGCTGTTTTGATAAAATAATATGTTTCTCTATTACACATAACTGTATTCTAAGACTTGTTTAAACGATGAAACATTGAAATAATAAATGGACATGAGTTATAACCATTTTTGACACAATTCCCAACAAATATACAACCAAAACGGAATCGGTAGAACGGCATTTCCACTCATAAATTTTAACGATATTTTTTGTATAGATAACAATGCTCTGATCTCGTAAACCATTAAATTTAATCTTTATTTCAATTTGTATTGCATTATTTTTAGTTAAGAATTAATTGCTTATTTAAATCCTTAACTAAAAAGCTATCTTGCTACCTAAGCTAGTATTGATTTATATTAAGGAAACTAAAAACATATAATGTTTGCATAGAGGCAATAACGGTTGGCAATTGTATTTTTAAATACGCTACAATTTTGAACAGTAATCGCGCTGAAATAAAGCTATTCTAAGCTGCACTATTATAATGTAAAATTATCAATTGGTAGACATGAATTAAATTGTATGATACCGTTATTTTTTCCAAATTGTCGTATTTACTTAGTGAACGCCTATATGAAATACTAAGTGATATATGCTAAGGATACATGTATTGCAATATATACCAAATATGTGTAGTTTGAAGTTTTAGCAGGAACTAAGGTCACAATAATATTTTTTTGTCTTTTGTGTAATACGAGTTCAACAAAAGTGTAATATTAATCAAATATACACATCTCTAAACAGGGAAAAGTGTCATGGCATCCAATTCGCAGCTTAACACAAAGGATCATCTTTAATGCCTTCAAAGGAAGTGACCGAGAGTTATTAAAAGCGTTTATCGAAGTTAAGTAAGGGTTTGTATTAATACTATTCAAGTTGTGTGTAATAAGTTGTGGTGGCACTATACATGTCGGCATATAAACACTTAAACCAGCCATAATGTATTATATATGTGTAAACAGTAAAAAAAATATGATATATAATAAAAAAAAAAGAATATTAAGAGTACAAATTAAAATATTTGAATTTCGCCATATAAAACGATGTTTAAATAATAATAAAACGATTATTTACCATAACTAAAACCTAAGTTTACACTTTCTGTTTTTGCTACACAACCATAGGCTTTAAACAGCTTGTAAACTGAATAAGCTTAAGGTATGTTAGGGTAAAATAAAATAACAATTTGTCTTAGTGCTGAAGTAGACCAGAAGTATCTTCACAATCCTTTTATATACTGTTTAAAATAAATTTTCGCATTGGCAAAGTTTAACGCCGACGCTGAGATAAAACTACCACGTCAAAGAACAATGGCAGCTTTGGAAAGATAAATTTTATCTACTGCTTTGTGGTTCCTCAGTGATCACATACTTTTTACAGTTTGAAAGGAAAAGGAACTTTTAACGTCTGTGCTTAAGCCCGAGCCAAATTGTGAAATCTAAGGTTAAGATTTTTTTTAACCACTACTAGTAAAATTCATTATTAATATTAACACATATAGCAAAACATCGTTTTATATGGTGAAATTCAAATATTTTAATTTGTACTCTTAATGTTCTTTTTTTTTAATTATATATTATATTTATTACTGTTTACGCGCGCCTCCGTAAGCCTAGTGGTATGGGCATGTGCTTTAGAAACCGGAGGTCGTGGGTTCGATTCTGCGGGGACTCAACAAATTTTCATTGTTGTTTCCTAGTTGGTTAGGCAATTTGGGCCGATCACCCAATTGTCTGAAAAGTAAGATGATCCATGCGTCGGATGGGCATGTAAAGTCGGTCCACCCACCAACCCGCATTGGACCAGCGTGGTGGATACGGTCCAAAACCCCTGATGGATAGGGTGTATTAGGGAGGCCTATGTCCAGCAGTGGACTATTACAGGCTGATGAGAGAGTGAGAGAGTGAGAGACTGTTTACGCAAATATAATACATTATAAATCAAAATGACTTTACGAATTTTATCGTGTTTATTTTATATTTTTAAATTCCTTTCGAACACTTTACTTGTTGTCAGTGCTGAAGCGGGTTTCCAGATCTTTATTTTAATTAATTATTTTTAGTCTGTACTCCGTTCTATGCAAAATGAACTGGTTTTATCTTTACAGCCAGCAGTGGCATAATGCTTGGCTTTAAATTTATTTTTTTTATTTGGGGTCCCAATCAGGTAGTAGAACTCAGCCATCTTCTCTATTCAAATTTGGATGTTTTCAAATCTCAATATCAGATCATACTTGGTAGGAATCGGTGTTCTTTAGCGAGGATTTGTGGTCGATCAAATCTGATGTAATGCTTTGGGTGATTTAAAGTATGGTCAGACACTGCCGACTTGTTGGGTCCTTTATGTTTAATGTTAGCTATATGTTCCTTCACGCGGGTTATTATTGCTCGCTTTGTCAGTCCAATATAAGAGAGGCCGCAGTCACAATCTAGTTTGTACACTCCTGGATCTTGTAGAGGCATATTGGACTTGACAGGTGGTAGGAATTGACCAATCTTCTTCAACGGCATGAAATAAGTTTTGACTGCCCGCCTCAAAATGTAATTGTCGTTACTCCCTCTCCAATGGTAGAAGAGCAGTACTCGCTCCACTGTGGTCCGTTAACTCGGTCACTGTGACGCTGCCGTGGCAGCAAGCTGTTGTCTCGCAGTGCTGCTTAACATGGTGTCGCTCAGCCGCCAGGTGTTCATCATCACAGATCCCTTGTGCTCTGTGAAACAAAGATTTGCCCCCGGGAATAAAATTCGTAAAGTCATTTTATTTAATAATTTTATATCACTTAATACTAGTTCTACTCTAACAAAGAAGACTTATTCATGTAAAAAGTATCGTAAAGAAGTCTCCCATTAGTTTACACTTTGGAAAAAAATAATAAAATTCACATAACACACAAGTCGGTATTATTTCGATAATAATTTCACTTAAATGTATTTGTAAATGATTACCATGAACTCTAATAATTATCTTAGACATTAATAAAAATTACGTAGTAAACAGTCAGTTTAGTCGATTTTTCACTAATCGATTTGAAACGTCATTACCTAGCATTAATGATGAAAAAAAAATCGTGTTTTTTATACGGTCATTGTTCCTATGAATTTTTCTTTGCATTTCATTTATTTAAGTGAAATGATCTGTTTCAATAAATCTGTCCTGATTGATAGAGAGGGCTATAGTTGGAGTATCTCTGAAGGACCGCATCAGAAATTATGTGATTCGTCAGAGAACCAGAGTCACTGATATGGCCCATCGGTTAGTGGTAGCTGAAGTGGTAGAGGGCCGGTCATATAAGCCGCAGACCTGAAGACCGCTGGAGTTGGAGGGTTCTGAAGTGTAAACCCTGCGGCAAGATGGAGTGACGACATTCGCAAAGTGGTCGGTGTGGGCTGGATGAGAATAGCCGAAGATCGGAAGCGGTGGCGTGCATTAGAGGAGGCCTATGTCCAGCAGTGGATTAACACAGGCTGATGTTGATGAATGATGATAACTATAGTCAATTCAATATCTAGTACCAACCATTTGCAAACTACATTCACACATTCACATTTCCAACTTGTTACTACTTACAACCAGTTGGCAATATTTGTTATATATACTAATATTTTATGTTAATATACTGAACAATTATTATTTATTAATGAATATTTTTATATATCTTGAACTTTATAAGTTCGAGCCAGTTTGTTCGTGGTCTAGTGGTATATCGGAGATCGTGAGTTCAAATCCTTCGGAAATAACTTTGTGTTAGCATTATTTTCTGGTTCGTTAGGACAATTTGGGCCGATCGCTCAATTGTCTGAAAAGTAAGTTGATCCATGCGTCGGATGACCTTGTAAAAAAAATTGTTTACCACCAACCAACATTACACGAGCGTGAGATACGGTCCAAAAAAACCCTGAGATGGCGTCCATTAGGGGAGGCTCATGTCCAGCAGTGGACTAGCACAGGCCTATGATGATAATGACGATAAAGGCTTAGGCCATCACATTTCGCTATTTTAATCAAATTGAAAGGTAATAGTTTTAACTGCCTCCGTAGCCTAGTGGTATGGGCGTGTGCTTTAGAAACCGGAGGTCTGGTTCGAATTCTGGGACGCAGACAATTTTCATTGTTGTTTCCTGTTGGATTAGGGATTGCCGATCACCCAATTGTCTGTAAAAGTAAGATGATCCAGCGTGGATGGGCAAAAAAGTCGGTCCACCCACCAACCCGCATTGGACCAGCGTGGTAGGCTAGGTCCAAACCCAATGGATAGGTGAGCTTAGGAGGCCTATTCCAGCAGTGGACTAACAAAGGCTGATGATGTGATGTTTACTTAAGTTATGATCAAAGCTGTACACAGCTTTATGAAGCGTTATAAATTACTTTGTAATAACTTTTTGAAAATATTAAGAAATTAAGAATTTTATCAAATGTCCAATTAGAAATAAAACGATCGTTTCTTTTTAAGAAGTGATTATCGGCGTCACATATTTTACGTTTGTAAAATATGTCAGATATATTGCAGAAAAACCTATGTGTTCAGATTGCTGAGCAATCTGAGCATTCTACCGGTGGTAATAATAACAATAACTTATTTAATCCTCATTTAATGGTAGGTCCCCTTTTTACAGGGGACCATCTGGGTAGGTACCGTAAACACCACGGTGCCAATTTCTACCGCAAAGCAGTAGTGTGGAAATACTACCGTATTCCGGTTTGAAGGACACCGAAGCTAGCGTATTTACTGGGTAAACGAGACTTAACATCCTAGGTCTCACGGTAGGCAGCGCGTTGGTGATACCAGTATTGCTAATGTCTATGGGCGTCGGTGACCACTTTTCTATCAGGTGGCCCTACTGCTCGTCTGTCTGCGTAGGCAATAAAAAAAAGAGTCTTAAAGATATCAAATACTATATGTCTTCTTAAATATGTGTTAAATGAGAGTTGTTTCCCTCTTATACATTTGGACCTTTATAAACATAGGAAAAAGATTTAATTTATTTGCTTATCGTCTAATAAATGGTGTTGTGTGAGACAAAAAATATTTTATCATTAAATTATATGGCTTTGTGGAACTGGCCTCTGTTTTAGTTTCATGGACGTAACGCGGTAGTTCCCTACGGATAATGTGGTTAACTGTTTGTATTGAATAAATTTATTCAGGGCATAATCTCGTACTTATTTATTTAGTTTAACTTGCGGTGTAAGTAAAATAGGTCAATGCTTCGTCTTCATATAACACTGTGAAGACACGTGATTCATAGTGTTAAATGAAGACGAAGCATTGTGAAAAGTCAACATTAAACATTTATTTGTGCTATAGCCTTTGCTTTAGTATGCAAGTATGTGTTGAACTTATGTAGTCATTTAAGTTACTTGAAATTAAAGTCTGCCTCTATTTAAACACAAAATTAATCCTAGAAATAGTGAGCTACAACAAAAATACTCGCAAAGAGTCGCGTTATTATTAGACTGCAAATACAAGGCAAACACTTACAGGTACATTTAAATTCGACGAACTAATAGAAGATAGAAGAGGAGAACAAGGCTAGTCCTAACAAGGCCATGCAGCCATTGGTATTGGAGGTAAAGATGAAATACTTACAATAAGTAAAACCGCGTTAATGCTATTACTGATGATTACTACAGTGCCTGCTAAAATGCTGCAAAATGCAGTAAAACGAAGCCTAAAGTTTGCAGGATCACGGCAGCGCTTACTGTCAATGGCATTAACAATTTTTGAAAATTACATCCTAAACGCGTGATGAAAGAAAATTGCATGTATAGACGCTCAGGATAGTCTATAAAATACATTCTGTGATGTTCTCTATGGTTACGAGTGACTACCATAGGTAAGATGCTTATATACGTAAGTCCGCAATTGCGCTCCCTGTTTATATTAAGATATATTATAAATAACTGCACTAATATTTTGTGACAAGTGCCAACAGCATGGCAACTTAAGAAAAAATGGAAAGCAAAAGAGAATGTGGAGACATGTTTTTTTTCATTGCATACGCAGACAGACGAGCAATCGGTGCCACCTGATGGAAAGTGGTCACCGACGCCCATTTTACTTACACCGCAAGTTAAACTAAATAAATAAGTACGAGATTATGCCCTAAATAAATTTATTCAATACTAACAGTTAACCACATTATCCGTAGAGACTTAGCGCGTTACGTGAAACAAAAACAGTGACCAGTTCCAAAAAGCCATGTTAATGATAAAATATTTCTTGTATCACACAAAATACCATTTATTATGATGAGAAGCAAATAAATTAAATCGTTTTCCTATGTTTTTAATGGTTCAAATATATTGAAGGGAAACATATCTCATATAAACACACACACACATATTTAAAAAGACATGTAATACCATTTGACATCTTTAAGATTCTGAATGACGACATGGGTTTTTCTGGAACATATCTGACATATTTTACAAACGTAAAATATGGGACGCCGATAATCACATCTTAAACAGAAAAGATCGTTTTATTTCTAATTGGACAAATACAAATAATCTTGCATAAACAATTATGTTTAAATAAGTTGTTTTTCCCGATCCATCGGGAAAACAACTTTTATACTCTTGACTATCTTCATCAATGATGGTATAATAGATACGACTTACCAGTAATAACAATAACCACCACCAGACGAATACAATGCAGAAAAATGTAGGATTTTAACACAAAACAGTAAAATAAACTATAAAATCTCTCGACTACGTGTTCACACCAACGCAGAATGACAAGCAGAATCATAAAATCATATTGTAAATAGTTAAGATATTCATTAATGTTAAAGTAGATAGTTAGCTTACAAATAATGCAATTATTTGTCATTTGTTTTATAATTAAAACTGTTTTTTTTTTTTTATTATAAAATATAATCATAATAATTTGATATTTTTGATTTTTATTTTATCTTTATATATATATATATAAAAAAAAACAAGTAATGTTCGAATAATAGGAAATTTATTAATTATATATTTATCTTAACGGCGGATAAGCATGTAGGTAATACAGATATTAGTTAAGTTAGTAATACAAAAAAGCTATTGTAGTTATAAAGCAAATAACACAAAGCTGCTCAGTATACACTATGTATAGTGTTATCGGCTTATTAAATTGTTCGCGTAACGATGATTAATGTATGTATAGATGCGTTTATTATTTGCATGGTTCAATTCAGATACTGTTTTTATAATATCCTATAATAAAATCCAAATTTCTTTCACTTAATTGTGTTGTATGTAATTGTGTATAATATTTTTAGGTTAAAATATGTAATATAGGGCATATAGATGCAATTTAGACAATTCATGGCTAAGGCAAACATGTAATAAATGAAAAATGTTGCGCGAAAACAATATTAGCTCCATATATACAACAATGGATGCTGAAAAGGAAATTACTTTCTTTGGAGCCCCGACTATATCCGGGGTTTGGCGTCGTTTCATCCGGATATGTGTTAAAAAAACAATTTTTTACAATATAAACAATACAAAGTGCTTAATACTTAATATTTACGTTGTTTGAATTGCATTGGACTTGATTATCGAAAAAATCGAAAATACAAAAGTTATTACAACAATAAGTATATTAAAAAAATACGTCTCGTGCTACGTACACTACGTGTTATGTGATTTCGTCAAAGATTAATATATGTGGGAAATGTAGGCGATTATAATTTAATTAATAATTATTTATTTTATATTCATTTATTATCTTCACTTTTTTTTCATTTATTATCTAGGGTACGAACAAGTGACGTTTGACAGAAAGAAAAAGATGTACGACGCAATAAGACGAGTGTGTAAAATAAATGCTAATTATACAACAATACAGTGTTTCCGTGCCTAAATCCCACATAAAAATGGGGCTCGTCCGGGATTGAAGCGCAAAACATTGAAGATTGTTGTTTGAAGATCAATTACGAAAGATACGGCGTATTCCTCAAAACGTTTCATACTCGAAGAAGAATATTTTACGCACAAGACTGACTGAATTATTAGTTAAGAATGCCACCGAAAAAGACGATGAGAAAGACGATAGTGCGGACTGCTTCTTACCTGCAAAAGTCAATGTCTTTCTATATATAGTCAATTTAGCGGAGACAATAATTACGCCATTGAAACATGGATTCACGAGTTTGAGGATGTTGCCGGACTAATGCAATGGAATACAATTGAGAAAGTTATTTACGACAAGAGACTATTAATTGGTACTGCACAATTATTTCTCAGATCAATAAGAAGTTTTAGTTGAAAAAAGAAGGTTGGATTAATAGAAGAATTTGGTAGAAAACTTAGTAGTGCCACTATCCATAAACGACTTGCTGCACGTAAGATGAGATCAGACGAAAACTACCAACAATATTTTCACCACATGAAAGAGCTGGCTTTATTGGGAGATCTTGAAAATGAAGCTATATGGAATACACTGTGGATGGTTACAAGATGCAGAAGCTAATAAATCAATATTATATGGAGCAGCTAACATAAAGGAATTCCGGAAGAAACTAGATTTGATGCAGAGATTCGCAAAAAATCAGCAACAAGAGCTCCGTTCCAAATATCGATGCCATCAATATCAAGGCCACATAACAGACATTTCCAGAAGCCGACACCAAAGATGAGATGTTTTAACTGCGTGATACCGACCATCAATCGTCTAACTGCACAAAGGGAATAAAGTGTTTCCGATGTAACAACTTTGGACACAAGTCGACTCAATGTCCTTATATCACAAAGAAGAGCCTGAATATTCACACTAAAGCTAAGAAAGAAAGCCTCACACCCAATAAAGATGTTAAGATAAATGAAGTCAAGTTTATTGTATTGATAGAAACGGGTAGTGATGTCAATCTGGTTAAAGAATCTCAATACAACATTATAAATGGTTCTGGACTCAGTGATCAGTCTAACTGGGATTGCTGAACACCAAGGAAATATTGTATCAATTAGATAAAGATGGTATTAAGACGAATTTAGCTTGGATCCCAGGTCATACTTCTTATCTTAAGCAATGGAGCAGCGTATAACTGCCAATTGCCAAGCAAGCCGTTGAGATTGGCGATAACAGTTAGTCTTGCCTCCCAGCACAAGACGTGTACACCAAAATTCCAATAGACTTAAGGGCAAGTTTTATGCTAGTATCCAACCCAATAACCCGTCAGAACCTTGATTCTATAAATTCAAACACTTATCAAAATTGATTACATCTTAACTGCGTATACTTGACCATTCTATGTGCCAGTGTGGCTTAGCAGAGGGTACCCTGGAACATTTATTTTTTTAATGAAGAAATCTTACGATTCCCCTTCATGACATCCACCCTTCTTCATTTCCCAGACCTGTTAATATTCCTTCGCTTTTAACCGTTACCAATTCAGATGTTATAAAAATTTTATGCAAATTCATCAGGTTGACCCTGATAATATTAAAAATTAAAAAAAATTGTCCTCGTCTCTTATACCTATTTTTTGTTAATATTAATTATACCATATTTTGTTAATAATAATCTGTTCATTAAGAATATAGGAGAAAAAATTATAATTTTACGTTAAAGTTATGTATTACTAAAACAAGTCATCTACTTTAAAGGAAGTATTGAAAAAAATAGCAACAGCTAACTTTAAGAACAAAAAATAAATTAAACAGACGTTCCAAAATATATGATTTGTTAGATACAGTAAAACATTTTTTTGTATGCTCATCATCATCATCAGCCTGTGATAGTCCACTGCTGGACATAGGCCTCCCTCCCCTGCGGGATAGGATAGGCATAATGCGGGTTGGTAGGTGGACCGAATTTATACATGCCCGTCCGACGCATGGATTATCTTACTTTTCAGAAATTGGGTGATCGGCTCAAATTGTCCTACCCAACTAGGAGACAACAATGAAAATTTGTTGAGTCCCCGCAGGATTCGAATCCATAACCTCCGGTTTCTAAAGCCACTGGGCTACGGAGGCAGTTATTTTGTATGCTCAATTTATTGTTATTCTTTTTAAACGTCTAAATTCATAAACAAGTATATCTAGCAAGATTTTTAACCCACGTCATAAATTTGATAATGATAGTATTAGTTTAATTGATCTTATAAAGTAAGAGTACGGAATCAATCCCTTAACATATTATTACGTACCAAAAGCGTGTCGAAGGTCACGCGATTGCTGATTGCAGGGTTGCGTGCTCCTAATGTCAATAAAAAGATATTCATTAACTATACCTAATACAAACATCGAGTATTTTAAAATAAATCAAATCTTTTTTTTTTAAATGAACCACGTGTTTTGACCAAGTGATTAATTTAATTATCAGGCCACTTGATTTTTATTTAAGGTTTAGCTTATGCAGATAGTGCGGTGCATCCATCATATTCTATAAAATATGGAAATAGAATTTTTTCACTTTTGGTTTTAATTTTTTCATACCAAGTCCTTGTAAATAGTTCAAAGGGAAATCAATTTATGAAACATAACTACACAAACTGATATTAAAATAAAATTACCCAGATATAATTTATCTCCATTTTGATAAAGGGATAAATTTTTAAGGGAAGCGAAAAAACGGCAGAAACGGCCGTAAACTTTGATTACATTCTGTAAGAAGACGTCGCGTCGCACATTAGAATGCGTGAAAAGCGACCGCAGAGAAATTGAATTTTCATGGCCATTGCTCCAGATTTCACCTGAGTATGAACTTATTCATAGCAAAAAGGAATAGGGTTTTTCGGTTTTTTTCATTACTGTATACTTTTTAAGTTCAATATTTGCCAATTAATCAATATGGGTTTATTATATATGAAATACTGAATATAATATTATAAAGAGGAAAGAATTTGTAAAAGAAACAAATCTTTCCTCTTATATGCTCTGAAAATAATAATCCTTGAAAAACATAGGCAAATTTTACAATAATAAACTTTAATGAATATTATTGATAAGTTAATAATTATCCACTATTTTAATAAGGTAGCTATCTAATGTGGTCATCATCATATTCATAAAATGATAGAACATTTGGTTAATTTTACCATAATCCTGTTTGTTCAAAGAGGTTAAAGAATTTTGCACATTTCGTAACCTATAGAACTGAAGATTAACAATAACAATTTAAGGAGTCAATATTATGTATAATAGTTTTTTCTGGAAGCGATAACTTAGAAATGTTCTGCAGAACTGTACATTCGGAAGAAGATGTCTACGATTACAGAACAGGGCGACGTCAGGATCTGAATCTGTCTCATGGTAGTGGCACCTAGTTTAGCGAGATGAGAACAGGTCAGTAAATGGAAGATGTTTTCGGTTTTTAACGACAGTCATCTTTGCCATTATCATGCGTTCATTTCATGGATCACTGACTTATTTATAGAAATAAGTCAAAGATCACCTCCTCTTTATTTTCTGAATCAACTGGAACTTAGGCTTTTGCGTAACACACGAAGTAATAGGCTTATAGTTCACATAGACCTGAATGAGAATATCAGAGTCGTAAGATAAGAGTGAAATCTCTTGTGAATTGATCCTACCGTTGTTGAGAGGTTAGAGATTCCTTCAATCATGGACAAATACAAATGCTATTTGAAGACAGAACAGTATTAGTGTGTTTTTCGTGCTCAAGAATTTCTGTCGCCTTCCGACATCGAACAGGTGCTGTGCGAACCTAGGCACCTCGATCTCATGCTATGTCTCGATGGTATGCCTGGACTAGTTTTCCATGGGATGGAGCGACTCAGGTCGTAAATGAGTCGATGAGGTTAGTCTGAGGCTGGCATCTTTAGGCGTTCATGCGCCCGTTCATTTCGGGGATCTCACTTGCGCTTATCCACTAAAGGTCAAGGATCGCCTCCTCGATTTATCTCGAATCACGGTTCTGTTTGACAGAGTGGTTCTGTTCAAGCCTCGAGGAAGATCGAAGTGAGGAGACTGCGAGAACGCAGGATGGCAGGGAGGAGGTGCGGTGTGCCTTGGAGATCTTTAGTGCAAAGAGTCGTGTAACCATGTCGAGCTTCGCCTGTACTAGCTTCTTTGTGGTACTGCTGGCCCAGATGCTGGAGGCATACAGGATCGTTGGTTCGATAACGGCCGTATAAATGGTCCGGATCACGTCAGGATTGAGACCCCACTGTGCTCTGGCCATTTTAGCCACTGATTTGTAGACAGCAGCGGCTTTCCCTATGGCATGCTCGATGTGTCTGGTGAAGTTGAGGCGCTTGTCCAAGCACTTTTATCCTGTCGGAATAGTTGACCTCCGCGGTGCCGATGTTGAGTCGCGGTGGGCGCACTTTGAGATGCCTGGTAAACAGAATTGGGTGCGTTTTTTGAGGGGCGAATCTAAGCTTATTAGTTCTGCCCCATGCGAGAACTCCCTGAATTGCAGTGTTTAGGTGTACCCCAATTTCTTCCTCAACGCTTCCGGTGGCGATAAGAAGTACGTCGTCAGCACATGCTTGAATGTGGATTTCGTCACTTTGGGTTTTTTGCAGGAGGCTGTCTAGTAGAATGTTCCAGAGGAACGGCCCGCAGGTGGACCAGTGTAGTCCTCTCGGCCCGCCTTTGAGATGACCTTGATTGTAGCCGATTTCCAGATCCCTGGGAAAGCATCCTAACCGCAGGCATTGGTTGAGGATGATCTTTAGGGTGTCTGGACTGGCAATGTACGCTTTCTTGCATATATCAGCCGTCAGTCCATCCTCTCTAGGAGTTTTTTCCGGATTCATGTTGTTAAGGACGGCTGATATCTTGGCGTTTGTGAACGGAAGTGACTTCTTGGCATCGTACTTAATGTTCTGCAGCTCTTCTAATATGGATCTTGAGAGGTCTCAAGTGGGAATCTGTTCCATGGTATCGGTTTCTGGATCGTCGTCTGGATAGAAGGTATCGGCTAAGAGAATGACTGATTCTTTGGGTTGCAGGATGTCGTTTCCATCAGAGGACTTTAGAAGTTTGTCCTCGCCGCCTACTACACTCCTTTTGATAATCCGATAAGCTTTGCCCCAGACGTCCACCTTATTCTGCTTCTGACAGAATTCCTTCCAGCTAGTAGTGATGGCATTTAGCAGGCTATCCTTGTAATTCTGCAAGGCTGCCAGGTATTTTTCCACAACGTAAGGTTTCCGCTTTGAATTTGCGTGTTTGATTGTACGTTGAAGCCTGACTATATCGTGTTTCTTGACTGTGAGCTCTTTAGTCCACCATACTGTTCAGTTTGGTGCCACGGTACATGATAACGCAGGTATTGCTGTGTCGCAGGTTTGTGTCATGCAGTTTTGATAGGTGATTGTTAGTTTCTCCCATTGTTCAGGGTCGAGTGCTAGCTCTATGCATTCCTTAGTCAGCCCTTCAGTTGCCAGTTTTTCTACAAATTTTACTCGAAAAGATTCCCAGTCAGCTTTTTAGGTATTGTACTTTCGGGTGGAGGTCCTGGTTGCCGTGGATGTAGAGGGTCGTTCCGTGTGAAACTCGAAGGCGATGGCTCTGTGATCGGAGAGGTTACTGAAGTTTGGATATACTTTCCAGTGTTTATTCTTGGCAGAATGCTCGTCGTGCACGTGGTGACGTCGATAAATCCCTGGAATAAGTTAGGTCCCCGATGGATGTACAACGTGGGGACTTTTTCTGAGTTCAGTACTTCAAGATTTAGCCGCGCCAGGAATTCCATGATCTTTTTTCCTTTTTGATCTTCCTCCTCGCTGCCCTCACAGAGGCTCTTCGCATTAAAGTCGCCACAAAGAATCATTTTTGAGTCCCTAGTGCTGCGGCCACTTCCTCGATGCGATTTAAATCGTCGTCAATGACAGCCGCCGTGTCCAGATATACGCAAATTATTCCGACCTCCTTTGTACCGAGTGTGATTTTGCAGGCCGAGATCCGGTCCGACACGAGGTCGGGGTTTTCTATTACCCTGATGTTAGGGTCTAAAATTACTATGGCCGACTTTACGGGTCGATCTTTATCAGAAGTGTTCTTCTGGACGACCCGGTGTGGGAGCATGAACATGGTGTTTGCACCGATTTAAGGCTCCTGAAGCAGCAGTAGTGAGACTTTTCGTGCAGCAGCTGCGTGCAGGCACTCCCGCATAGCTGCATAACCATGGCCTAGAATCTGTTGAATTATTTTGAAGATTAGATGAACTCTCTTATGGACCTTAGCAGTAGGCCACTGCCGATCGAGCTATGCGGTCCCACTTTATCCACTCAGGGCATTCTGAGCTATACGCCGGGTGCTCATGGGCGCCTTGTCTGCTGGAGCAGCAGTTCACGCAGTTTGGTATTCTGAGAGGGCGATTGCATGTCCTGGTATCATGTTCTCTTCCGCAGTAGCCGCACCTGGATTTCTCTTTGAAAGTATCAGCTCGATGACCGAAAGCCATGCATCGGAAGCATTGAAGCACCGGCGAGTTGTCTATGGCTGTTATGACTTGAAACCCAATTCTCAGCTTCTTTTCTTTCAGCTTAAGAACCATCCATGCGGGCGGTGGACTTGGATTACAATGTTTACAATGGCGGATGTTCTGCCCTTTATTCTCCGTAGGACTTTTACTTTGTCTATGTTTTCAATATATTTGAGAAGATGACTGTTTTGCATTTTTAGTGCTTCCTCGACCTGGTTGTCTTTGATGTCATTGGAGACTCCTAGAAGACGTATCTGAGGCCACCTGTTTCTATCTTCTGATGCCGTGAGAGTTGTGGTGGTTCTGATTGCCTCGCCGAGTTTTTTTAGGCGGTCGTCTCCCATGTCACAGTTTATTATCACTCTCTGCCCGCTGATCTTAGTCATTTTGTTGACACGGATGCCTCTTTTAATTACGTCCACCTTCCCCTTTAGTTGTGAGACGATGTTTTCGCTCGTGTGTCGGGGATCAATGGACTCCTGTAGGAGGCCATATTTCGGGAGGGAGCTGACTTCACTGTAAGGTGGCTATAGGACGATGGGTGGCGCGTTCCTTTTAGCTGTAGGTGGTGTTGTGTCCACGGTCGTCTCGATCACTTTCCCGCTGGCCTCCTCAACTGCCATGCGTACGGGGGCTGAAACTTTCACGGTTGTATCTTTAAGTTCAGCTAGTTCCTTGCGCAAGCTGTCCAGGGTGTTTCTCATTGCCGTGTTACTGTCTTCCTGTCTGGCAGACTTTAAGGAAGAGATTTCCACAGCAAGCTGAGAGATCGCCTCATTTGCCTGCTTTATGGATTCCAGTATGGTCTCGTCGTTGGACCTTTGTAGATGTATTGCTCTATCTTGGAGCGCTTTGACTTGTTCCCAGTCCTGTGGTTCGTCTACTTTATTTTCAAACTTCTCGCTTCTTCCCGTCTCCTAGCCGTGAGCTCTTCGAGTTTGTAGTGTAGTTCCCTGGTGCGATTTAGTGACTCTTTAAATAACTCCTCTAGGACTTTTAATTTTGTTATGTAATCGTCTGGAGGTTTCGTGAAGGGAGCTGGGAAACAGCATGATGGCGGGTGTTGGGGGAATAGCAAGGTTTTGGATTTGGGTCTGGATGTTGGAGATTGCTCTGATAGGAGAGTCCATTTCGTAATTTAACCACGACCTGATCGCTTCAATGGTCTTCTTGATATCTTGGATGGCGTCGTTTGAGGTCTTTAGTTTGTCAGTGGCCTCTGTTTTGAATTCCCCCAACCGTTGGCTGTGCGCGCTGTGTCGCTGTGTGTGTCTGCTGGAGTGAAACCGGCATGGCCGTTGGCATCCGATGACTCCGATGGTGCCCGGACTGCAATTTTGGGCCCGGGAAAAGTGGGTTCGGATGTCGATGGAATATCCGTCTCGGGTGTTGGAGAGTTAGGAGTAGTTGGCAGTTTTTGGGCATTTTTGGTTGTTGGTTGTAGTACTCTTCTACGGAGGGTCTTCGTTTTTAGAGTGGGGCTAGTCTTTTAATTTGAGAGGAGGTAGGTCGTCCGGACATCGTTTATAGACTTTTATGAGCTTAGACTAGCAGAGAAATTTCCAGCAAGAGTGGGAACTATGTATAATAACAGTTGTTTATAAGAGCCTCAAGAGATTTTAGAAAAAATTTTCAAACTTCAAAATATTACAAGTGCGTGTGACGTACAATATTCTTTCAAGATTTATTGAAAGGTTAAAAAGTTAAGTTTTTGATCTAATTTAAATAGAGTATTGAATTATTTATAAGAAAAATGCATGGATCATTAAAAAAATATTTTAAACAATTTTTTTTTGGATAATTTTAAGACGAAATTTTTCTAAGTTCAGTTGACGTCACGTACATTCAAAGGTTAAAAATCTTAAGCAAATCACACGTGATTTTGTGTTCTTAATACATAATGTATATTGATTTACTCTGTCTTCCGATTGAGTTATTTAAAATTTCTTTTTGCTGTATATATTTCTATCCTATCCTATTAAATAAAGTTTCTATCATATTATATTCTATAAAATATTAAAGAAATTCTAAGAAATGAAAATGATTTTTCACGTTTAAAAATACGTAGGATTTAATTAATTCTTTTATTTACGCGATTATTAAACATATCAAATCCACTAATTTACGGATTTTTCGCGTTACTTAAATATATTTATTCCCGACGTTTCGGATTCTTTCCAGCATCCATGATCACGAGTAGACTAATATATATATATTTGCTCAAAGATTCTGATTAAATACTTATAACTAAATAACAGCTGCACCGTTTTTTATGAAATTTGCACACAAGATTTTTGACTATATTTAGCACAGAATTTGATTTTAAACATATATGTTATAGATCTAGATTTTTGTAAAAAAGTGTCTGAAGTTTAGTAAACAAAGTTTTTAAAGCTAAATTTGATTGAAAGTCTGTATCTTTAAAATTACTCAACGGATTTTGAATTTTAAAACAGTTTTCGTCGCCTTGTGATGACAGCTAGACGATGCAGTCGTCAGAAGTCGTCGAACGGTCACTAAACAGTGACCATGCGCACGTGTCCAAAGTGTTTTACTTGAGTTTCTCTAGAAACCGTGGCGGTATAAATCTGACATTTCTCCCAGGCCTAGGGTTTTGTAGTTTCTTGAGAATAGAAGTCTAAAATTGGTGGGGTAAGGCGACCGCTCGACCAGCGCACGGCCTTTCGGCGACTTTCGAACAAATTTTGCGGTTTTTCACTGATAACTTTTTACTCGATTAACTGATTTAAAAACGGTTTTCACAGCGATAATCCTTGCACAATTGCGCAACTTTTGATGTAAAGCCCTTGTTATTTTACCAAACTTTTCAACTGACGCTTTTGACGTACCTTGATAAGATATCTATTCAAGGTACGTCGGCCTAGTGGTATTGGCAGTCGCTTTATAAACCGGAGGTCGAGGGTTCGAATCTCGCTGTGAAACAACTTTGTGTTATCACTGTTTTCTGGTTGGTTAGGACAATATAGGCCGATCACCCAATTGTCTGAAAAGTAAGATTATTCATGCGTCGGACGGCCATAAAAATAGTCCATCCACCAACCCGCATTGGACCAAGGTGGTGGGATACGGCCCAAAAACCCCCTAATAAAGAAGGCGTGTATTAGGGAAGGCCTATATGCAGGTGTGGACTAATACAAACTGCTGCTGATGATAATGATGCATTTCAATATAATTAACAAAAATGTTTTGGTTTATCATTTAATTATTACCAGAGTTCGTGTATCCGTAAAACTAATATAATTATTCAAATACCTATTTCAATACTCATCACAAGGCAGAATATATAATACGGTCCATGAGGAAATTGTTGGATTTAAGTTATCATATAATTTCCAAAAACAATAAACATATTATCCGCAACAATAAATTATTTAGTAACCTAAAATAATCTTAGAAATCCATATTATTTTATTTATTTTTTAGTATAGAATATTCAATTTAAAACAGATTTGAGCCTTGAAAACTTATAGAAACAAATTCATCATACCTAATATATATTTTGGACTCGAATTATACTTGTGATTATAAAATATTAGTAACAAGAAAATACTGTTAAACTATTTATTTTCCTTTTTCTTACAAGTAATTTGTTAGCTGTCCTTCATTCGCCTTATTTTAAAAAAAAAAAGCATTTGCTTCTTTTGTATGAATGTCAAGAATTTATACTGTAACACATTGACAGGCTTACAACTCAATTTCTTTTCTTCATATAAGCCTTTGCTATTATGACGTCAATATGTTTATATTAATGGTTTTTGTTTATGATTACTAATTAAAAATAAAAGCCGTACTATTAATAGATGGCAGTGTAGTAATATTAGGTTTTATGGGTTAAATTGAAATTTAACGCTAGATTTCGATTATATATCAAGTTTAGATCAAAGAAGTAGAGACAAAGGCTCGGCAAACGTAGTGTGGGACGCCCTGCGGCTACATGGAGTAGCCGAAGATAGGAAGCGGTGGCGTGCATTAGGGGAGTCCAGCTGTGGACTGACACAGGCTGATAATGAGGATATGAATGATGATAGACTAAGACAACCCTGCTTCTTTTGTTAACCATTGACAGGGTTTTTGATTTCACAATTAGATAAAGTAAGTTATATATTGTTTTGATGTATGTAAAGGACTTAACAATAATCATTAAGATGTAAATATTTGATGTATACTGACATTGATACTTTATACATAACATAAGTTGAATATATATTTTTATTAAAATTCATAAATAGGAAGGTACAAGTCACTTTTAATAATATTTTAAAATATACATCAAATTTGTGTAACTCAGATTTGTTTATTTTCTTTATTTACATAGCAAAAAATTTATTCTTACGAAATAGATATATGTTTTCTTTTATTTTTGTACATTTTGTTTTGACATTAATTGAATTAGCATTTTCAATTTCATTAACACGGTTGTTTTATTAGACGAAGTTTTTTTCATACTTTACATAAAATCGGTGCAATTTAATTTTACACAAAAATCGACCAACGTGACCAATCTGTTTAAGAAAGTGTTAAAACAAGGTAGGTTACATAAAAAAACTATATTTGCTCTATTAAATCTGAAGTTAAGGGCCAGTTGAACAAAATGTGACGTAACCTTTTTCATCCAATGTTTGGCACAAGGCATTGGTAGTTACGACCCTTATAAAAAATCTTAAAAAAATATGTATAAAATATGTATACCACAAACTCAATTTTTTCTTTGCTCAACGGGTAAGTACTTAAATTTAAAATATAACATTAAACAGTAAAATAACTTACGGTGAACCGGACTAAGGAAAACTAATTAAATGTAAGTATTTAAGGCAGAAGCCTAGTCATAAACCTTTCAATTTAAATATATCACATTACAATTTTCAGTACTGACTTTTCCTCAAATGAGCCATTCGATAATCTAAAGTATTAAATGTGTATTAAATAAAAAATCTTTATCTGCACTTACATCTTCCCAAAGTAAAAGTCAAATAACTTTATGGGAAAACTTTCAAGCTACAAAAAGTCGCAAAGTTAAAACTAACACGTCAAAGTACAATGTTAACTCAAAGAAGATACAATTTATTTGACGCTTTGATGTGCCTTAGTAAGCGTTAACTTTTGAGTTTTACAAGCAAATAACGTTCCTGTTCTTTGTCTGAACTTTGTCTTATCAGATTAGTTAATAAGAAGAATTTTTGTTTGTTTACTCCGATGTAAAGAGAGCAGAAATTTTAGTGTACATTTTAAATTAAATATAAATCTTAAAATAATCCTGATGGGGTTTGGTTAATCCCGTAAACGTTTTTAAAAAAGATCTCGACCTTTCGATGTATTCAATTAAAAACAGAGTAACAAACGAATTACTTCATTACCTTATTCTTTTCGGTAGTTTGTCAAAAAAAAACCTGTGAAAAAATGTATTTGAATATAGTCATATTATAATTTTTTTTATTTAAATAATAATTCATAAAAAATGAATTATTATTATGCTAATCATACCTAACAATGCTATTATAATAAATACACCAGATCCGTATACAATAAAAAACTTTTAAATAATATTTTAATTAAAATTTACTGCCAATATTTAAAGTTAATATCTTTCTTAATATTCCTTATATCGTTGTGACGGCGACAAAACAATTGAAACTAATAATTTCTTCAAGTACTCGTTAGATCTTTTAGGCTTCAAACTTTAAAGAGGTTTTATCTTACATTCAAAGCCTTACATCAGAGGAGTCTTAAGCCTTACATCAAAGGACATTTTTGCCCAAAGCTCGGTAGCAACGACAGACTAACGGCAAACCTGCTCTAACCTGATTATTTAAGTAAACCAAAGAGAGTTGCTTCACTTGTTAAATAAATAAAATGTCAAAACCATTTACTGCTAAGCTTATAATATTAATACAGTAAGTCTAACAGATCTAACTACTCCTTTGACAAGTCGATACTTACAATATATTTTTTTTTATTATATATTCATTAATACGATTTTAGTATATTTCTTTATACAGTACTTGCTTTTATTTATTTGTGACTCAATGCAATGCTGTCATACTTAAATACATATTATGCATTTGTACATGAAAAACCTATTTACAGAGCCTGGGGTTTTAGGATATTTCTTTTAATATTCCTAGCTTTTTTATAGGGTCAGGTTTTTATCTACCCAGATTCACCTCGATAACAGTTTTCACGCGAAACTGCATCTGACCTCTACAGCCCAAGGGTTAACTACATTCGGTGGATGAGTTAGTAGTCATTAAATGTAATGGCACTCCTACAACTAACCTCCTTAACCGTAGCTAGGGCGAGTGCTTTAGAAGCCGGAGGTCGTAGATTCGAATCTTGTTCGAATCAACAAATTTTCATTGTTGTTTCCTGTTGGTAGCATGGATCACACTGTCTGAGTAGATGATCCATCTCGGATGGGCAGTAAAAGTCGGTCCACCCACCAACACGCATTGGACCAGCTTGGTGGGATACTGTCCAAAACCTTCTGATGGTTATAGGGGTGTATAAGGGAGGCCACACCGGCAGAGGACCCTGAATTGCATAAAATTTTCTTTGAAAATACATTGTTTTAATTTTAAAGTGTTTGTTTCTATAAAACTTGTGTCTATGGCTTATTATTAGCAAACACATTTATTTGATCAAGTCCATTATATCTTTTAACATTAAGGTCAAGTTAAACAAAAACATGAAAAATGCTTTGTTACGCATTGTTTTTATATTCAAGAAATACGTCTAGAGTTTAATCTACTTATGTCGCTTCAGATATGATATTTGACGCAACGCAGTACCTGTTTTTATTTTACTTAATTGAAATCGAAGCAAAGTAGTAACAAGATTAGAAAAGTTATATACACTTCAGTGCTGAAGACACTTTCTGTTTAAACAGTTTGTTTTAAGAACGAAGAGATTAGCTTTCATTAAATATCACTAATCTCTCTACTAAGTTTAAAAAAAAACTAATTTCTCCGCAAGTGATTTAACCCATTTTCTATGCTGTTTTATAAGAAAGATTGAATGCTTGAGTTTGATTTATTTCACGTTTAATAATTCTGATAATTTGCAAAGTGGCCGGTGTCAGCTGAAGAAGAGAGCTCACACTTTGGTTGGAGAAGAGGAGTGGCTATGGAGAATAGCGGAAGGTCGTAAGCGGTGGCGTGCATTTGGGGAGGAATACGGCCAACAACGTACTAACATAGGCTGATGATGATGATGTTGATGAATTACAACAGCATGCTACGTGACATTAGTGTAATATTTTTTTACGGAGAAGAGCTAAACTTAGCAATATTTGGTTTAGGAATGTTTTCTTTCTATTATCGTGTGACGTGATATTGAAAGTTTTAACCACTAATTATTAACATTTTTATATTGTAGATATGTTTGTTTTAATTTAATCAAAACAATAAAACGAAAGTGCTTGAAATACACATCGTAAATAAAACGAATTTAACTTAATTAAATATACATTAAACATTTAATTTCTTCAGTAATTTATTCCTTTTTTGACCGACTTTCCAATAGAAAAAGATACTCAACTTAGAGTATATGTTTTATATATGTTACCAGGTTGCTCCGCTCCTAGTTAACCATTTTAATGTAAAGCATTGTTAATCTAACAATATTTCACAATAAAATTTTTGTTAAATAGAAAATGGTTATTCTATTTTTTAAATGATAAGTGTTTTAATAGATATTTAAGAAATTAAGGAAACGACGGCGTCAAAACAGAGTACCTAGTACGATCAAATTTCAAACGCTGGTAATTGTACTACTTTTAATGGTCTATACCAAAGCCCGCGAGAGCCTATAACTATGTTTGGAGAATAACTCATAATAAGCCATTTAATGTAAAAAAAATATATGCATAATTAGAGCTCATTTTAGGTAATACAATGTAAGCTCACATAAAAATTAATACATTTTAAATATATTAATTTTATTTGCATAAAAAAGTCATACACGGTATTTTTAATTAATTAACACCTTAAACGACGTGATTTCAAGGAGAGAGGAAGTTTTTTATCTTTCTAGCGAGCTTTTTTTCATATTGCACTAAATGGTTACATGCTGTTTGAAGTCGGTCATATTTTTTTTGTTAAAATTTTATTTATTTTGTAAACTTTCTGACATTGTGAATAGTTATTACAGTTGAACAGTTAAAATTAAATATACAACAGCTTGGCTAGAGAAAATTAATCATAGGTACTAAATGTTATGTACATAGTACATAAACGATAAATTATATTTAGGATACAATTTTGTTGTAAACTAATGCAATAAATCATGAGTAAAATCAAAATTCACTACAACCAATGTATGCGATAACCAAGCTGTATGCGATATTATATTATTTATAGTACATGTTTGTACAAGAAACGATTAATATTCAAAATATTTTATTCAATGATCCCGCGTTTTACAAATTCTTTTCCATATTGATGAATTCGATTATTTGCTATATAACGCAGTAAAGCTCTTTCGCTTTAATAGTAAAATTTAAAAACTATACTGTATTTTTATGAATTAAAATACAGTATGGTTAAATGCATCTTTACGAAGTTTGTTGCTAAAGGGAAAGTTATGAAATTTACGTATTCTTAACACGCGCTAGTATTAAAATTTTAATAAAGTGTTAAACTGGCTTGTAAAACAGTTTACGGTGGACCCTCGGAAAAACCAATTACGTTTTGATATTTACGACGGAAGCCCGGTCATAACCTTTAATACTTTAATGTAAATTCCGCCTATATCATAATAAACTCGGAGGCTGGAACTGCTACCAAATAATACAACAACAGTAAGAGTAAATAATTCTTTTGACGAACATAGGTTGCGTATTTTCATCATTGTCGTATTTTAAATTCTAGGCTCAAACCTAGATTAGTTCTCTTATAAATCAGATATAGATTTTTTTGTGTTAAATATTTATGTTTATTCTAGCCGTGACTTGCTTCAGCATCCATGACCACGGGAACAAGTAAAAAATGGATTTCTTACGTATAATAATCGGGTAATTAACAGAATTGATCAAATATGTACCTCATTTATGTTTAAATTTAAATTAATTGTAGCACATTTATCACTATCATCATAATCATAATAATATTTATTTTGGTGGAAAGCCATAAATGTCGTATAACGTGATAATTCTTACATAAAAAATTGTGTTTTGAAAGCGACCGCATTGATATTAATTCGCGTTTTAATTAATATTTTTTATTTTTGTATTTGATCATTTCAATGTTTTAAGAAAATTTCAAAAGGCAAAATCACAATTGTAATTAATTTTGACGCTAGGCAAAAAATAAGTAAATCATTTAAAACATGTTTCCCGTAGTGGATTTTCCTTCTGCGATAAATTTAATTCATTACGAATGACGAAATATGGTTGCGGACTAAGTTAAACATTTTGATTTATGGCATTAAAATTGCACAAGCCTTTCAATAAGCGAAAATTTAAATATTTTTAATGCTATCATAGCAACAAGACTTGATTTCCTCTTCATTTCGGTCCAAGAAGTCCCTTTGACGACTATATGTATTGATTTGTAAGTTTCCTAGACAAGATTAGAGGAGACACTTCTGCAATGTATACAGCTGTTTACAATGACTTGTTCTTTATAAGTATCAAAAAAGAAATTTCTAAGAGAATCTTTAGGCATCTTTCATCTGATAATGTTCCGTTATTGTACTTTCAGTCACAGTCTATTTTATTAATAGTTACTTAATTAAAAGTGTTTGATATAAAATAACAATATAACTTTGGTTCATATTCTATAATTATCTTATTTTTTTATTAACTTATAAACAATTTGATAATTGCGTACGTCTATTAAGACGTATAATACACGTGTTTAAAATAAATTTTCCTGCCAGTAGGACGACCACAGTTCTTAGTGTTTATATTGCATGAACTGAAGTAAGAGAGTGATAACGTTTTTTTATGTCTATTACCACTAAACAGGTTCTAATAATTTATCAGGTAGTTAATAAAAGGGGTCATTAATCATATCAAAAGTGTTGTTGAATAACATATTTAAGTTTTTTCGAAATTATGAAGATCTTTTCACGACGGAATAATAAAAAAAAGTTATTTTATAGTTGAAACAGAATTTTTTTTTACCAAAAATGACCACTTTTACGTAAGGGTCTTTATACATTTTTTATTATTGTCGTTCAATAGTAAATTATCCACACAGAATCAATGCGCTACTTTGTACAGACTATTAACTACATCGTCTTTGTATTAAGTCTGAGTTTTAAACATTAAAGAAGTCAAATTGTTGAGATCATTTGTATAAACAAGGAAGAGAAAAGGTCCAAGAACACAACCTTGTGGGACACCCATATTTACCTAGGCCCTAGGAGATTTGTTACCATTTACGTCAACCCTTTGAGTTCAAAGGCTCAGGTACAAAGTCAGAAGATCGAGAACGGTATTATTCATACCATAGCGGCATTGCTTCTTGACTAAAGTTGTTGGTTTGAACACAATCAAAAGCCTTAAAAAGGTCGCAAAAATACCTAAAGTATCCTGCAATGCTTCCCAAGCCTCATATATACTTTTAATAGCCGATCACTTGTATCAGTTGTGGAGCGACGCTTAGTGAAACCGTACTGCTTATTGTTTGAAGCTTTTCCGATAGACACATTTTTCATTCATTTCACATTTCATTTTTCACATAATTGCATCAGAGGAAGTGTCGAGTACCATCGGACTAAAATTATTTGGATCAGTTGTCCACTACCGCAAATTGAAATCTGTATTCCACTTTACTATGGTTCATAAGGATCAGACAACTCACCTCTATTTATACCACATTAGATATAGTTGCTAGGTGACGTGATATTACCATGAATAAACTCTTATCAACCTAATTTAATCACCTACCTTCTTTTGATGCAGTATTTAAAACATTTAGACTACATCTTTTGACCGCTTCAGTAAACTCAAAGTTAATTGTGCATTCAATTAGACATTTTTCAAGCGACTCAGCATCTGTTGTGATGATTAAACACGAAAGCACGTTGCGTAGATAGAATTCCAGGATTTCATGACGAAAACTATTGCAACGAAGTCATGCCAACATCGAACATTGTTTGCTTTTTTATATTCAGATACATCTTTATAATTATATCCGAGAATTGTGCCTATTTTTTATGCAGATTTGCAAAAGACACGTTCAGCAAAGTTTGTATACCGTAACAAGTTTCAGGATCTCAAATGGTCCACGTGAAATAATAAAATTACCCCTTTGTTAGCCATTAATCACAACAGTAGCGAATTCTGTTGACAATCATGTTCTATAATATTTACAAAGCAAATCATTGCAGTTATGCAACGTTGTTAACACTCGTACAGATTGAGAAAAAGACACGTCAAGACAATGGTAACTTGGCAATAAATTTGTCTACTGTACAATGGTTCCTCATGATGAATTACTTTTGGAAAAATTTGACTTTTCCAAAAGCCATTTTTATAAAATCAGGAAGATTTTAACCACCAAGAATCAATAATTTAACTTTAAAACATTGCAGTATTCAAAAGAAAAGAAATCTCCGATCGATCAAAAAAAACTAGTGTTTAATTCGATTAGGCATCTTTTTCATCTATAATGTTCCCTTATTGGTACTTCAGTCACAATCTACTTTATTTAAAACTTAAATAAATTTGACATAAAATAACTATAAAACTGTCTTCATTCATGCTTCATTTTTTAACATAAACAATTTGATAGTGCCATTCTAATTAAAGCGAATTTATTCAGTGTTTTAAAAAAATTTCGCCAGTAACGACCAGGTTCTTTTTATATTTGCTATGAACGGACGTAAGGGTGATAAGTTTTTATTCTATTACCCAAAAACAGGTTCTTATTTATAATTGATTTATTAATAAAAGGGCATTAATCATATCGTGTTGTTAAAATATATTCAAGTTTTCAAATCATTAGATTCTTTTCACAATGGAAAATAAAAAAAGTTATTTTATAGTTGGAAATATTTTTTTCAAAATGCCCTTTACTTAATCATACATTTTCAGTCGTTCAATAAGTACCACACGAATCAATTCGCTCATTCAGGCTTTAACTAACGTCATTGTTTAAGTTGGGTTTAAACATTAATCAAATATTATGTCACATGTAGCAGTCATTTAATAAACAAGAAGGGTCAACAGAACTTTGGGATACGGCACACCATACTTACCTAGGCAGGGATTTCTTATTTCCGTAACACTTTGAGTTCGAGCTCAGTACAAAATCGATTAATCCGGGGCGTATTATTCACCACCATGGTGGGCATTTCTTCCGGACTAAGTCGCAGTTAACAACAATCAAAAGCCTTTAAAGGTCAAAAAACCATTTCGACGATCGTTCCAAAGGCCCTCCGTATTCTTTAACAACCACACTTGGCCTTATCAGTTTGGGAAATCGAAAAAGCTTATTTAATTAGTCTTGGCGACTGTATTTATCGATTGCTTGGGACGGTATCAATTGCTCTGGAATGCGGGTGTATCTAGAGTAGATGGTTTGTGTGTTTTGTTGTACTCTATGGGTGCTATCTCTACTTATGTGGTGTGTAAGGGCATGGCGGGACCCCTTGGGTCCGGAGTCTATTAGTATACATAACGAATAATGCTGAATGACAAACAGATCTTTAAATAATGAGTAGAAAACAAATACTACATTTGACCAACAAATGTTACTAGGTTGATCTGAACAAAGGAATTGCATAGATAACAAAAATATATATCATATACATCGTTAATTATTATTTACCAAAAAGTCATCAATTCAATTCTTGACTACTTTCTATTGTTGCTATTTTTTAACATATAATAATGTACTTTGTATAATTAACTGCAAAATATTTCTCATGATATAATATTGAATTCTTATTAACAGTACAGCATTAGTTACACGCCACGCTAAAATTAAACGCGACGTAATTATTTACAGAAACTTTATTAAGTTATACGTAGTAACAAGTTGAATATGTGATTTACAAATGGTTGGTACTAGTTATTGAATTAACTATAGTTACCATCAAACAGGCGCGATTTATTTAAATTAATGAAATACAAAGAAAAGTTTTACCGGAACAATGCCCGGATAATAAAACCAAATTGTTTTTTTAAAGTTCTGAGAAAATTAATATAACATCATGGTGAAAATTTTGAATATTTTAAATATAAGTGCAATTTTTTACAATATAACAAACTAATGTGATTTTTTTTATTTTTTCTGGTAAATTATATAAACAAATAGCAGACATCTTTTAAGACGTTATTTTTCAAACTGATCTGATAATATAATGAAACTGAAAAGTTAATTAGAATAAAGAACAATTGGAGGAAAAAATAAAATATATATTTCGGCATATACAGTTTTGCCAAAGGTTTAAAACTTATTGATAAGGTCTACTTGTAGTATGTAAAAAATCTTCAGCTTAGATTTTACAATTTAAATCGAGCTTAAGCACGAAAGTTAAAAGTTCTTTTTCCACTAAAACAGTAAAAAGTTTACGATCACTGAGGAACTACAAAGCAGTACATAAAATTTATCTTTCCAAAGTTGCCATTGTGCTTTGACGTGGTAGTTTTATCTCAACGTCGGCGTTACACTTTGCCAATGCAAGAATTTATTTTAAATAGTATATAAAAAGATTGTGCAACAGACACTTCCCTACTGTTTCAGCACTAAAACAAAGTGTAATTTTATTTTTCCCGATCACACCTAAACTTGTTCAGTATAAAAACTTTTTAGTGTCTTTTTTGGCTAAATCCCTGCATTAAAAAAATTGAAATTCATCGAATAAAATCAAAATTATTTGGAATATAAAAAAGATAGTGATGTTGCAACTTTTTTCAACAGTTTTTTTTTCAGAAATTCCGGTTCCTACTACCAACTCTCTTTTATCATCACCAACAGATGCCGAGTCGCTTCTAAAAAATGTTAATGAATGCACAAAACTTCTTGAGTTTACTGAAGTGGGTCACAAAGATGTCATCAATGTTTTTAAATGTCTAGGCATCAAAAGAACGGTAGACGATTAAGTTAAGGTGATAAGTGCTGTTATCTATGTAATATCACCGCACCTAGCAACTTTATTCAATGTAGGTATAAATAGGGGTGAGTTTCCTGAGCTTATGAAGCATAGTAAAGTAATACCAGATTTCAAATTGGGTAGTAAGCTGATCCAAATATTTTAAGTTCTGTATCCGTACTGCCTACTCTGAGCAATTATGTGAAAAAAATGAAAGCAATAACATCAGTAATATAAATATATATATATACAGGGTGTCCCATTTAGAATGGATAATCCTTGAGCGCCGCAAAGCACAGCTACCCGGCACTCGAAAAAAATACACAAAGAAAAAATTCCAACTGGTGCTCAAGTTATGATTTTTTAAACGTAAATCCATTTTTATGATGTTATTGTCAATTTATGTGACAGGACGCCAAATTAATGAATTTGCTTAGTTTTTGGTGTTATATTACTCCTCACAGACTATACTATTACAAAAGTAATAAATACATGAGTATCTATTGTACTTTTAACAAAATATATCAATTTTAATTTTTAGTATGAAATTTGATCACAAAATAACTTTTGACAAAGTTTGAGAGTGTTTCATGTAAAAAAAGTATGGAAACCCAAGGGCCAAGTATTTAAAAAATGCGCAGTTAATACAGTTTACAAAATGGTATAATACATCATTTTATCTAATACTATTACGAACTTATTGCTATTGAGATGCAAAAAGGGTAAATACGACTAAAAAGAAACGATAAATATATTATTAAATTTTAATAATAAGAAATTGCAGGTGTACATAAACAATCTTTATTTATAACAGGTGTTCAAATTGTCTGCCACCGACTCTAATACACGCCTACATCTTCTAATAAAGGCTCTACTAAGAAAGCGTGCGTAGCGTCGTTCATTTATTTTGAAGCGGCCTCTTGAACAGGCTGCGTAATTCCTCCAAATTTGAAATCGTTTTCGAGTACACCTCTTCCTTTAGGCAACCCTCAGTAAAAAAAGTCAAGAGGGTTTAAATCTGGGGATCGAGGAGGCCACAAATGGGACCCAAACGACCAATCCATTTATTTGGATATGTGGCATTTAAATAAGAACGGACGTTTGCACATAATGTGCAGGACAGCCATCATTCTGTAGCCAATGGGATTCCCTTATCTCCTAGGCACTTCTCCCAATAAGGTTGGGAGATCATTTTGTAAAAGTTTAAGTAACTTTGGGAAGATAAATTTCCGGCAGTTCGAAAGGACCAATAACTATCCTATTTAATATACCAGTCCAATAATTTATTTTGAACTGGTATTGGACTTCTCTTCTCGCATTAGATTTGGATTTGAGAGTTGCCAGCGCAGATTATGCATATTAAAGTATCCGTCTTTTTAATGTAGATTCGTCGTCTCCATGAATTTTTTCAAAGAATTGTGGATTTTCTTCTATTTTGTCAAGCATTTGTCGACAAAAACAATCTTGCATGGTAATCTCTCGGTTGCAGAGCTTGCGACGTCTAATTGGTAAGGATGATATTTATTCATTTTCAGTGCACGGTGCACGGTCGTTTTTGGGATTCCGGTGCGACGTGATATTGTTTTGAGAGGTAGATGGGTCTTGCTGAATTTCATCAGCACAACATCTTGAGTATTAATATTCACTTGTCTTCCGGAGCTCGTACCACCAATGCCGCTGCCAGGTATTCTGCCATCCGAATAACAACTGTGGACTCTGATGAAAACACGGTAATCTATACGGTATAAAGGGCTGCAGCGGCACTTGCTTGCCTCCGACTCACCATAGATGAAGTGCATATTGGCGTATTCTTGTAGCCGTGTATTGAATGCGTGGCATTTTGATTCACAGAATCAGTCCAGATACAAGCCAAGGCGTCGTAAAATTACCAAACAAAGTCCAAATCAGTAAGCAAAACGGGTAGTCCAATAAAGTAGCCAGAAGTCGTCGTTATAACATTGATTCAAACTCACGGAGAAATGAAAGGAATGCACATGCGTTACCGAAAAGTCGAGAGACGCACTAAGTAAATGTCTTTGCTATGGCCTGAAACCGATCCGATGATGACCAAACCGGTCTACAGTGTAAAATGTTTGAACATAGTACTCTCCTCTCACTCACTCATACTCTACAAAATCAACCTATCCTTGTCTCGTGTAAACAAAAAATGGACGGCTTGGGCCACGCTCAGGTAGTAAATAGTATTGTTACACCGTCCCTAGTGCAATAAAAAGTGACCCTTTTGTTACTGTTTAAGACTAGGTAATTGTTTTTCAATTTTCGTCTTAGTTACCCTTTTTGCATCTCAATAGCAATAAGTTCGTAATAGTATTAGATAAAATGATGTATTATACCATTTTGTAAACTGTATTAACTGCGCATTTTTTTTAAATACTTGGCCACTTGGTTTCCTACTTTTTTTTACATGAAACACTCTCAAACTTTGTCAAAATTATTTTGTGATCAAATTTCATACTAAAATTAAAATTGATATATTTTTGTTAAAAAAGTACAATAGATACTCATGTTATTTATTACTTTGTAATAGTATAGTCTGTGAGGAGTAATATAACACATAAAACGTAACAAATTCATTAATTTGCTGTCACAAACATAAATTGACAATAACATCATAAAATGGATTTTCGTTTAAAAAATCATGACTTGAGTACCAGTTGGAATTTTTTTTTTTGTATTTTTTTTTCGAGTGCCGGTAGCTAGGCTTGCGCGCTCAAGGATTATCCATTCTAAATGGGACACCCTTGTATATATATATATATATATATATATATATATATATGTAATAATATTTTATGTGAATGCCGAAAATAAATATATGGTTTTTAAATGAATATATTCTAGTTATTAAATAAAATTACTTTTTACGGATTTTATTGCGTTTATTTAAATATTTAAATTCCTGACGTTTTCGAACACTTTTCAGCCATGCCATTCCAAGCCATGGTCACAGGGTAGACTAAGATGTCATGCGTCTTGTTGCCAGTGCGGAAGTGGGGTTTCCAGAAATTAATTGTAATTATTTTTTTAGTCTGTACTCCGACCTATGCACAAGTCGAAGTACTTATAATGTATGCTTATACTTGTAATTTTCCGAAATAGATTTCTATTTTAATAACGACTTCTTTTTAAACATCAAAATTTAAAATGAATATTCATAATTCTTTTTAGGTTATTTGTTGTCATTAAAAATAATGTGCGAAGTGTTTAACGAGGTTAAGTTTATATTATAGTTAAAGTTTGAGACAAACAGTAATGACAAACTCACTCATAATGGTTTTTTCCTAGAGATCTTGAATTTTGCAGTCAGCATTATGACAAAAATATAAAACATATTATATATTAGTCAACTTCTGTTGTTAAAGTGAACCTACGAGGTAAGTGACACCGAGTCAATGTAAAACACTAATGTCCTCTGCAGTATTCGATCTCCCACAGGGATTCTTGTCAATAGTTGTTCTTTTGTTAACATTACCTATAATAACTGCTGCCATTTAATCTTCGATTGATAAAGTTACATTTATCCAGCGTTTAAAATTAAATACGCAAAATTATGTGACATTACGACACTGCCATTTTTTCATTGCCTATGTGTCTTAAATGTGTGATTAACTTTATTTTTGTTATTTGTTAAACCAAGAACTTTTATTTTATTAAATGCAAATATTGTTATATAAAATATATATAAACCGTCACATTTTCTTTTTCGTCGTCTGATAAGATACATACTTACATACTTCTCCGTTGAACATTATTTTAGCTTCTCCTTAAGGGTTTAGTAAAATTTGCATTATAAGCAAATAATCAATCAATCTTTCAAAGTTTGTAACGCTTAACTTTATTATTAACAAAATACATTAACTCTTACTGACGCTTAAGCATTAGTGTATTTATAGGAACAAAATATGATTACAAGTTTTGACCCAGATCGCAATGGAACCACAAATTTCAAATTCTAATCAACTTCCATAATTTCCCACCGGGTATCGTCATACGATTGGCTGATAATTTATGCAGAGGTATAAATCAAACTGTATTTGTCACTTAAACTATTTAAATTGTTGGATTTGTGTTAAATTGATTTTTTGATAATGCTTATTATTTTTACTGTCGTAAACAGCCAACTAAGATGTTTGTTATACACTATTCTATTCTGCTTGTTTTAAAATTAAGTCGTCAGATAAATTTTGATCCTATTAAATCTATTTGGGATTATATTGTCTAATATAATCTAATTGTAAGCTACTAAAAGTAAGGGTCGATGGTATTTTGACCAACTTCCCAGAAAATGCAGATACTGAATTCAGAGCGTATATTTTTTTTTATATACATAAATGCTACCTCGTGGCTCCGTTCCTCGCGCTCTGATTTTGTTTTTGTTCATTTTTTTTAAAATAATAGATATTAGCTTCCTTTTTAAAAAATTGTGTATTAAATAGTATAATAGCTATTTAAGAAATAAAAATAAAACGACACCAAAATCACAACCTCATGCAATTAAACTACAAACACTGCTAAAACCGTAAAAGGTAGATTTAAAGTGTGTCTTACACAACTGTATTTCTTTAAATGGCCTATAAAAAAGCCCACAAGCACATATATCTACGTATAAAAGTTTTTACGAATAACGCACCATTCAATTTTATTTAAAAAAAAACTACAAGTAGGTATCTTTCAAGCTCATTAAAGGTGATATAGTGTTAGTTCACTTGAAAGTTAATACATATAAAAGAATTTCATTCTATTTGCATAAGGAGTGTCAAACAAGGCATTTTTATTAAATGAATATTTAAAAGGATCAGAGATTTAAAATGCAGGGGCAAAATCACGGGCAAATTTCACTTTATTACCCGCTTGTAAAAATGGTTGACTACTATTTGGAGTACATCATATTTGTTTTGTTAAAACTTCACTTGTAATTACTATGTTAACTTCCCATGTATAAATAAGTCGTAAGCAATAGTTTCATAGCAAATTTACTAATTTAATAAAATATTAAAGCGATAGTATTTTGTATTTGTACTGAGGACTCATTAAGCACACCGAATGAAAAACAATTGTTGTCCTCATTACAGTACAAAACATACAAAACAGTTACAAACACAACACAAGTGTGATTTGACAAGTTGACGTATTTTATTCTGTGTTTAAGATATTGCAGATATAGGTCAATGCGCAGAAAAGAAATAAAAAATCAATTAGACAGTTTCTTTCCTACAATGGAGCTCTAAACCCCCTGTTCTACAGGCAACAGTTTAAAACAGAACTTATTCTCGAGCAACAGCACTGATCTATATTAAACTTTTCTAGTCTGTGCCCCATTTGCGGTCGCGTCTGTGATTCAGTTAAATAAAAACAGATATTAAGCGGTATAAGATTTTCTTAGATGGGATAACTTAGTGCTTGAAACTTTTGTAAGCGTGATGCTATAGTTTTTATGTTCGGTATACTTTTTACTACGACCACCTCCGTGGCCTAGCGGTATTGGCCATGGCTTTATAAAGCGAAGGTCAAGGGTTCAAATTCCTTGAGGAAACGGTTTTGTTTCGTTATCTTTGTTTTCTTGTTGGTTAGGAAAATTTGGGCCGATCACCCAATTGTCTGAAAATTAAGATGATCCAAGCGTCGGATGGGCATGTATATAGTCGGTCCACCAACCAACCAGCATTGGCCAGCGTGGTGGAATACGGTCCAAAAACCCCCTAATAAAGAGCGCGTGCATTAGGGAAGGCCTATGTCGATGAGTGGACTATCGCAGGCTGCTGCTGATGATGATGATGATAATATTTGTCATTTTCATCCAATGTAATTGATTAATAACAGTGTGTGATTATTGCAGTTAAGTAATTACGGACAGTACCAGTACGGAATAGACCTTAATCGGCTTTTTTATGCATTTTAAGTAGGCTAGAAATCTAAAAATTAGTATAAATTTTTCAATTGTTAATTTATTTCTTAATAAATCCAGAAATTCGTTGTTCTAAAATTCGGATTAAATTCTTTTTTTAACAAGGACTTAATTCATAGTAATTGAATCTTCGCAGTATAAACTACCAGTTCCAACGCTGCATCAGTGCCGGTAAACCAAGACTGGTTTAAAGAACAAATCTGATGATACAGTCAAAACTGACTTCAACTTACACTTGCCGTCGACTCTCTCTTAAGATCTTTGCCACATGATGTATTCATAACAAGCACGTAGTTTGTTTTTCGTTCAAATAATAATCTTGTTAAATTCAAACAAATTTTCAAAATCAAGAAATAATTCTATCCCATTTTGTTCAAAAATTATATAGTCTTATAGAAAATGTAGAAATCAGGTCACTTTTGGGTTTTAAGAGTTAACTCTTATATTTTTTGTAAATTTAAATTTTGGAATCATAGCTTTAAATACCATATCTGAATGTCAGCCAAACATAATAACACATTTTCTCCAAGTTTCCTAGAATTAAGGCTTATTTGTTTATCTATGTATTTAAACTTTTGTCAACTATGAAATGACCATTAAATTTAGCGCATTTTATCAGTAGTCCAAAATGATACGGTACCTTATTATGTTTTCGATTCACACAAGTTCTGGACAGGTTCTCAATTTTACGGCAAAGTGATGTAAGAGAGTGATTTTGGATATATTGGCGTGACTGAGCGAGGCAGATGGTGATACAACCGTTCCCAATGTCAACAAAAGTAAGTATAAACAGATCCAAATTCCCAATTTATGCAAATAACTTTCAGGTCAGATGAATCGCTATTACAATGTGGATACTTAGACAATTTAGATTATCATACGCACATTGTTGTAGATAAATTAAAGATGTACTAAATTTGATTAAAATAAATTTTATTCATGCAAAATGCATATTATTACTGTATTTTTTTTTTTAATTTATGATATTTTTTTATTCATTTTGTAAAAAAAGTGTTTTAATAATTATAAAAGAGAATCAGTAATAAAATAATAAATAGTAATTATATATTCTAAAGTATTTATCATATTGAAATGCTTTAGCAACTAAATTTCAAAATGATCCATTACAAGAATCATCTCAAGACAGAAACAAGAGACTATCACCAATCAAACAAACACAGAATTAAAAAAAATCGGTTTTTTTAATTCTGTGTTAAAGAAAAATTATGGGATCATTATCATCAGCCTGTGATAGTCCACTGCTGGACATAATAATACACCCATATGTAATACACCCCTATCCATTAGGGATTTTTTTATATTTTTTAAATTATGGGATATATGTTATATTATAATTTCCCTTAATAATAAACATATAATTCAAATTGAGAAACTACTCCTCTTGGTTAATCAGTTAATAAGAGGGTAAGCAATGGAAAATTGATTAGTAACCTAAGATATTATTCCAACTTATTTTATTTATCTTCATATGCAATATATTCAATTTAAAACAGATTTTAACCGTTGGCCTAGAAAAAAAATTATATAAATTCAGCATACCGTAATATACATTTTGTCCTCGTAATATACAAACGATGACATGACGATGATCATAAATTATTATTTTTGCCAGCGTCTTCAGTCTCCAAATTTTAAGAGTTAACAAGAAAATACTGTTGAACCATTTATTATCCCCTTTTTCTTACAGATAATTTCTCAGTCGTCCTTCATTCGGCTTACTTTCAATGAAAATATATTTGCTTCTTTTGTATGAATGTCACGAATTTCTACTGTAACATATTGACAGGCTTACAACTCAATATTTTTTTCTACATGCAAGTAAACGAGTTAAAAACTCTTGCCTATGCCATTATGACACCAATATAATTAAATTATATTATCTTTTCTATATCTTTTTATATTTTCTTGTATGATTACAAATTGGAAATTAAAAGCTGTAGTCATAATAGATGGCAGTGTAGTGTTATTAAATTTTATGGGTAAAACTGAAATTTAACGCTCGATTTCGATTATGTACCAAGTATAGACCAGAGAAGTGGAGACCGAGGCTCGGCAAACGGAGTGTGGGTCGCCCTGCGGCTAAATAGAGTAGCCGAAGATACGAAGCAGTGGCGTGCATTAGGGGAGTTCAGCAGTAGATTTACACAGGCTTATAATGATGATGCTAATGACGATATACCGAAAAATTCTAAATAACCCTGCTGCTTTTAGTAAACATTGTCATGGTTTTCGTTTTCACTATAAGAGAGAGTTAGTTAGATACAGTTTTATGTATATTTAGGATATAATAATCGATTTTAAATTAAATAGGATAGGGTAATTCTTTTTGAATCACCTTCTTGATTTCACTTCTAACTTTATTGTAGATAAGTTAAACATATCTCTTAATTAAAATATTTACATAAACATGTACACGTTATTTTCAATGCTATTAAATAATATATTTAAAATATGTTTAACTGTGAATGATGATATGGGTAATATTTTTTTTAAACGACGTATTTTTGTTGATCTAAGTACGGCGCACTCTTTATCTTAATTGACATTGTTAAGAGTTTTATTCTTAACACTTAGATGTATGTTTTCTTTGATTATTTATTGAACATTAATAACAAAAAGTTAAATAAACTTTTACAATTCATTTATTGCATGTGGTTGTGTCATAAGACAAAGCTTTTTTTTATTTTTTCCCAAATTATATGCAATTTAACTAGTATATATAAATGGTTTAACCTTATCAATCTGTCTTACGGTGTAAATAAAGAAGGTTACTTATATAAAAAGTACATTCTTCATTAAGGGTCAGGTTAACACAATCTATGATGTTACCTTTTTGTTTCAATGTTCGAACTGTTCTGAATAGAAAGGACATATGAGCAGTGTTACGGCATTTTTTACATTTTTAATACATTTGTCGTTACGACACGTATAACAGTTCTCATATATATAAAAAAAATATTTAGTTTAAAATTTTAATTTTTTTTCTTTATATGCTCATAAAGTACTGAAATTTAAAATGTTATTAAATCGTTCAACTGCGCAGTAAAACGTTTACGATGGGCCGGACTAAGGAAAACCAATTAAGTGCAAGTATTTACGGTGGAAGCCTAGTCATAAACATTCATGCTTTAATTTAAATCTATCGCATTAGAATTTTCAACACTGGCTTGTCGTCAAATGAACGATTGCTGCCAAGTCATAATAAACCAAATTCGTAAATCTAAAGTACTGAATGTGAATTAAATAAAAAAAAAATGGGTGCGTGTACTTATGTACGCGCGTGAGAAGTTTTACTTCTTTGACATCATTAAAAAATAGTTTTTAATTGCATGCAAATAATTAATTACAATAAAATAATAGAAGGATTGGAAAAGGATAATAGAAGGATTGAACAAAGTTCAGTTTAAATTTGAAAAATTAAATAAATAAATATTTAATTTTTTACATTAAGTCTAACATAAATTGTCTTATTATTCGAATTGTATTTTTAATTAAATGATGTCCACTTCCATAGTATCTTCCCGTAATGTATGAATCGGAACTTTAGTTATCATTTTATCAAAAGTTTTCATTAAATTTATTTAGTTATTTTTATAAATATTTATTATTTATTCAATTTAATAGCAAATATTAAAAATTAATATTATAATTTGATGTTCAATTTTAATTTTTATCACAAACTTTTTATTAAATGTTTAATTAAATTTATTACTTTATTTTGTGAATATTAAATAACCAATAATAAGTATTTAACATTAATAATTTAATAATGTTTAGTGTTAATTATATTAAATAAAAGTATTTTAATATATATCAATAAATAATAAATACGGATAGTTAACCTCAATTATATTGGAGCACTTGAAAAAGTATATAAGCACAATTTTTTTCACTAATATTCACAAATAGTAAGTAATATCAATCAAAAATAATTAAGATAATTAAAGATGATAGATTTACAAGAACTAATCATAAATAATTCGATTAAGAATTTATGGATTCACAAGACGTACTTTGATATATCATATAACTGGTAGTTCAGCGCCATCTGTTGCTTACAAATGTAGAATTCCTAAGAGATGTTGGCTTACTTGTACAGCGGTACTATAAATCAGAAGCTTTGATTATGTGTGACTAGATAGCGCTTATCTAAAACGTATTACATAGATAAATCACAATGTTGATATATTAAATGAATAAAAATATTACCATTATATCAAGTTGAATAAACATCATTACAAAAATTAATATATTTATATAATAATATATTTAATATATATATTTAATATAAATTTAAATAATATAATAATATATTATTAATAATAATATATATATATACCAAAAACGAACCTTAATACTAACTCATAGAGCACATTATGCAACAACTATCGCAAATAAAAAACGACAACTCCATTATCACTACACAAAAATCAACCAATCAATCAAATTACTATGTAATAAGGTCCATTTCACCGTTTTCATTATAAACTGTTAATTTTGTGTCACAGGTGCGCGCGCATCTTAAAATTTCACTCTCATTTTTTCATAACGCGCCTAAAGAGGTATAACTTCAAAAATATTTGCACCAATATCTTCCCAAAATTAAAGTCAATTAATTTTATGGGAAAGCTTTCAAGCTACAGTCACAATGATAAAACTAACACGTCAAAGTACAATGTTACCTCAAAAAAGATACAATTTATATGACGCTTTGATAAGCGTTAACTATTTAGTCCTACAAGCAAACAACGTTCCTGTTCTTTGTCCGAACTTTGTTTTATCAGATAAGTTCAAAAGAATAACTTTTGTTTGTTTACTTCGATTTAAGGATTGCAGTATTTTTATCGTACATTGTAAATTAAATATAAGACTTAATACCCCATAGACTATTTGTCAATCTCGTAAACGTTGATGTAAAAGATATCGACATCAAAAAGTATTAACTGCGTAAGCTTCTAGTTAATGTGTCCTTTTTACATAGGGAATTGATAAGACCCATCTTTGCATTGACTTAAATCACCACGAAAAGAGGGGAACCCCTCCCCCTCACTTGGAGGTTACATGACCGTTTATAACGTCTTGTTTTTAAACTGGCCACTGGAGCCACAAAGGTGGCTAATGCAGACGTTCTTCCTCTGCTGGCCTTACTCCTAAAGCCAGCCACGGTTTTCTCCCCTCTCCTTTCCCAAAGCTGGCCTAACCTACAGAACTGAGCCCCTCTATCACGTGGACATAACATAGTACAAAGTGTACATATATTGGTATCAAATATATTTATAAGAAATCTGAAGAAATTATTCATTTACAATATTATGCTTTGGTATTTGTAAATAAGGATACCTTAAAGTTCACGTGTCCTGTGAGTTACAGTTAATTTCCTTATTGGAAGCGCTAGTTGAAACCTCAGGTGAATAATGCCACGACATTTTACGAGTGCAATCAAATAAACTATTCCGTAATAGAATACAGCTGATGGTTACTAAATTGTAGACCTCTTAAATAATTAGAAATATAATTATGACTAAAGACTGTTTTATAATTGCGGTGTATAGCAGAATGCAAAGGAAAAAGATTTATGTTTAGACTTCTTAATAAAATGGTATCGCATCTTAATGTAATGGTTCAGGCTGGTATTACTATTATTATATTATATGTATTATTAATGGTGCTGTTTTTCAAGAAAGGCGATAAGAGCCTCTTGAAAAACTACAGACCGATTTCCCTTCTGAGCCGCGTTTATGTTCTGTTCTCGAGAGTCATCTTGAATCGTCTCGCTTCCAGACTAGACGACTTCCAGCCACCCGAACAAGTTGGATTTCGAAAAGGCTTTAGTACCATAGGCCACATATTTACGCTGCGGCAGATTATACAGAAGACTGAAGAGTATAATTTGCCTTTATGCTTGGCGTTTGTGGACTATGAGAAAGACTTTGATTCTGTCGAAATTTGGGCTGTGCTGCAGGCCCTTCATCGTTGCCAAATTGACAGTCGGTATCTCGAGGTGCTGAGGTGTTTGTTGTTTGTTGTTACAATCCAGTAGTATGAAGCCTATTTAACTGCAGAAGGGTGTAAGACAGGGTGATGTTATATCCCCGAAACTCTTTACCGCTGCATTGGAAGACGCATTCAAAGTTTTGGATAGTAAACGACGAGGTATAAATACCGATCAAAATGCATCCACCTTAGATTGCAATCCACTTTATATTTTCCGACGACATATTCATAATGGCGGAGTCCCTGGAGGACCTCAACGTTATGCTCAATGACCTCAACAGTGTTTCCCAACACGTGGGCATTAGGATGAACATGGAGCAGACGAAAATCATGTCTAACGCTCATGTCATGCCTACGCCGGTGGTTGTTGGGGGCGCTGTGCTCGAAGTCGTTGACCAATATATTTACCTAGAACAAGTAGTCCGGTTAGGTAAGTCCCTCTTCGACGCAGAGGTCAATCGACGAATCCAACTGGGGGATGGCAGCTTTCGGAAAGCTTAGACCTATCCTCTTGTTCGAAATCCCTCAATGTCTAAAAACTAAGGTCTTCAACCAGTGCGTGTTGCCAGTGATAACCTACGGAACTGAGACGTGGTCCTTCACTGCTGGCCGTATAAAGAAGCTCCAAGTCACTCAGCGAGCTATGGAGCAGGCTATGCACAGAATTTCTCTGCGTGATAAAGTGCGTAATACAGGCATCCGCAACAGAACGATGGAGAACGACATAGCTCGCAAAGCTAGCTAGCTAAAGTGGAAATGGGTCGGCCATTAAGCTCGTACAGCCGATAACCGACGGGGAAAAAAGGTTCCAGAGTGGCGGCCTCGTAGTGGCCATCGCAGTGTGGGATGACCCCCCACGGGATGGAGTGACGACCTGTGTAAGTGTGTGGGAAGTCGGTGGATGCAGGTGGCGCAGGATCGTACTTCTTGGCGACTCATGGGGGAGGCCTATGATATGATGATGATGATGATGAATAAAATGGTATAGGACAAAAAAATGAAAGTAATAATTATGCTTATCATACCTAACGATGCTAACTAAATAAGTACACCAGATCTTTATACAATCAAAAACTTTGAACAAATATTTTATTTGAAAGTTGAACTTAATATTTTAAATAATATTCCAGAAATAAAGATATTATGATGACAGACCAACTGAAACTAAAATTTCCTTGAAGTACTTGTTACATCTATTTCAATTTTAAAAAGGTTCTATTTTACATTATGGATTAAGTCTTACATAACACAAAGGAATTTCTGCTCAAAGCTCGGTAGCCAACGACAGACTAATGGAAAATCTGCGGTAACCCGATCCTTTAAGTGAAGGAAAGAGACTACTTCACATGTAAAATGAATAAAACTTCTAATACATAAATTGCTAGGCTTGTACTTTTAATACAGTAACAACAAGTTCCTATTCTAGTAACCTATTCTATTAAACTAACAAATCTAACAACTCTTTTAACAAGTCGATACTTACAATACATTTTGTTTTTGGTTCAATTAATACGATTTTAGTATATTTTTCCATACAATATTAGGTTATATAAAATAGTGACTCATTGCAATGCTGTAATACTTGAGATACAACTATGTTTTTGTACACGAAAAAATAGATATTGCCATCACCAACGATATCACCAATTGCTGCCTACCTTAAGACATAGAATGTTAAGTCTTGTTAATGCAGTAAATACGCTGGCTATGATGCCCTTCAAACCGGAACACATTAGTGTTTTAACACTACTGCTTGGCGGCAGAACTAATATCAATTAAAATCCTTTAATAGAGTTTTTGTGAAAGATATTCATACATTCTTGAAAACATTTACTTTTATATTATTTGTAAGATTCCTTTCCCCGTATGAGAAATTGTTTCTAAAATCCTTCAAGGAAATTGCTGAGCCAACATCAATAGCAAATCAGTACGTGACAAGCTTTGTTATATACGTTTATATATGGTATATTCACGTCAAGCCGAGACGGATTTACATCATTAATCGTGAAATTTTTAACAAATTTTCCTCGTAATGGATGAGAAATAACAGAAAAATGAATATCGCATTTAGTTTGAAAGTTATGGCCAATTTATGAAACAAAAACTGCTCAAAGTAAGAATTGTAATTTTTTATGAGTAAACTTATTAAGAGAAAATGTTACCAGTTAAGTTATATAAGAAAAGTGACATTTTTCTATTGCTCTTCTTTACATGTAGAATATTCATAATAAAAAACATTGATTTCGGTAACAAATTGCATTGATATTTTTGCGCTTCTTGTTGTACGAGGGTGGTCTGAAAAGTTTCCGACAATGATAAAAGATTTTTTTTTCTTACATTTTTTATTTATTTTTCTACATAGTCCTTGTAACTCTACACACTACTCCCAGTGAGGCTCCCATCTCTGTAACCCATCCAAATAGTACTTGGCGTTTTTCTCTGCAAAATAACTGTTCACAAAGGTGATTGCCTCCTCAATTGACGAAAATCTTTGTCCTCCGAGCGCAGTTTTTAGATGAGGGAACAAAAATAAGTCGCTTGGGGCCAGATCTGGTGTGTAAGGTCAAGCAATTGAAACCGTAACTCGTTGATTTTTGCCATGGCAACCGCTGAGGTGTGAGACGGCGCATTGTCTTGGTGACACAGGATTTTCTTTTTCTGCAAATGTGGCCGTTTTTCCGCAATTTGTGCCAGCTTTGTGTCAGCTCGTCAAGTAATGATGCGTAGTATGCTCCTGTAATGGTTTTTCCTTTTTGAAGATAATCGATAAGAATAACTCCATGACTATCCCAAAAAACAGTCGCCATCACTTTCCCTGCCGAAAAAACAGTTTTTGCTTTTTTTGGAGCTGGTTCCCCCTTTGCAGTCCACTGTTTTGACTGTAGTTTTGTTTCGAGCGTATAATGGTGTATCCAGGTTTCATCTACAGTAATTAATCGGCGGCAAAACTCGGATTTATTACGCCTAAACTGCGCGAACAGAGCTTTGGAAATGTACATTCGAACATGTTTTTGGTCCAATGTGAGCAAACGCGGAACCCAACGCGCGGACAGCTTTTTTATGTCTAAATCTTGACTTAATATGTGACAAACACGTTCTTTGGACATTTTCATAACCTCTGCTATCTCTCTCACTTTAATTCGGCGGTCGTATAACACCATTTTGTGAACCATTTTTTTTTACATTTTCACAAAAACACTCACTTCTACTCATTCAAACGACTGTCAACTAAAAACTGCGTGTCCAAAATGGCCGAAACTTTGGTAAGTAACTGTTAAAATATGCACAACTACTAAAGCAAAAGGCCGTATGGTTCCAGACATATCGATGACGAGTCAATGTAAAGGTGGGAATCTCTTTTATACATATAGATAGATAATATAATATGATGACAAGCTAAGTCAGACATTTTGATTTATATTATTGACATTACATGAGCCTTATAAAATAATTTGTCTAAAAGTTTTAATTAAAAATAATAACTGAGTATGTTTTGTCGTTCCTTGTCGAGTAGTATTGTTGTTGTTTTTAAATATTGTTTTTATCCATATTTTTACAATAAATGAAGGTTTTCACTTTTTGTTATTTTTTTCGATTACATGAAATCAATTTTAAATCATAATCTTACGTTGAAAGGCACCAAAGTAATAGATAGTTATTAGTTATTAAAAAAATGGTAAAATGAAAACGTCCTTTTTTTTGACATGTTAGTATTCTGAGAAAGTTTCATTAATAAAATACAAATGATTCAAGTGATTCTTTTAAATTTATAAGATAATTTCAATGTTTGATAGGATATTTTTACATTTAATGTTTAAAATAAAGCGACAAGGAAAATTTATTCACCTGAAGGTATGTGATGGAAATCGGTAAAGTTATTGATTATTGATTACTTCGCTTTTAAGAGTAATTAACGTTACCTCGGCGCAACCAAGAATCGCAAGCTCAAAATTTATTTTACTATATTACTTATATTTTTAAATAAATAAAAGATAAAAAATGTTGTTACTACAATGGAGATTTATTTGCAAAAATAATAGACGTAAAGTTCTTTTCTCAATAAAAGAAAATAATGACTTCACTAACTTATAGGAATGTTATTTTCATTCATTTCTCTAAAATCGAATTATAAAGGATGGAATATAAATTTATTAAATTGCTGCATTAAAGTTACAAGACTAGTAAAAATATATTATAATTTAGATTTTAATAATAACATAAATGAGCACATAAACATTCTATAACTTCTTCAAAATAGTCGAATTAGAATTAGCAATGTTTTTTGCGTATAATTAATTGATATTCTATAGTTTTTTTTAATTAATGCTTCTTTAATGTGTCGTTGTTTTGGCTGGCTCTAAAAAAAAGTACGATGGGGTGTAAAAAAATTTATAAAAATATAAAACAAAATGGGAGGGAGAATACCGCCTTGAGGTACACCACAAGTAATTTCAAGACAATTTGATTTACCTTCATCAGCCAAAACTGAATGTTGACGACCACGACGATACGAGAAAACCCACCCCAGAACTTCATTAGAAACCATTAAATAAGAGAGCATGCGTAACTGACAGCATTAAAAGTATTGGAAAAATCAGCTGAAACCAAGACTGTGACTTTGGTATTTTCCATACTAGCTCTAATGTCACCAGTTACCCTATGGAGCGCGGTCGTGGTGCTATGACCAGGCCTGAATTCAGATTGGGCGGACTGATTAAGTTGTCATCAAGGACGAAGCAAGAAAACTGCTTTAGGAAACAAAACTCGATCACCTTTGACTGACCATGACTGTAGTCTTTAAAAAGTTTTTAGGACGGAATTGTTTCCAAAGAAATCACTTAAACACAAAACAAAAGAAACCAGTTTGAGAAATTGCCAGGTCCACGTGATGCTGTTAAATTTTTGCCCTTGTATCTTAGAAAAGAAAATTTTGAATATTTTTAATGCAATCGCAATAAGATTTGATTTCCAAATTATTTCGGCTCTTTAAGTTCACTTTGACTGGATTTGGAAGTTTCCTGCGTACGATTTACAATGACTTGTTCTTTACAAGTATCACATAAGAAAATTCTAAGAGGAATTCCAGATCGATCAAAGTCAAAAACTAGGTGTTCATTCAACAACTGTAGGTTAATTAACCATTAGGTAATTATGTTATTATAGTTTCAGCCGCAATCTACTTTATCAATAGTTACTTAATTGGAGTTGTGTAAAATAAAATAAGAGCAAAACTTTGGTTGTTATTTAACAATTATGTTACTTTTAACGTATAATTCTTTTTAGACATCTTGAAGATCCTTTCACGACGGAATAATAAAAAATATGTTTATATATAACAGTTATATTTTTTACTTTATATTAAAGTTGTGTTAACTAGAACCTTTGCAAATGCATAATTTATATATAAAAGCTTCAAACTAATTAAGTTGTTAAAATATGTGAAATATTATTTTTCGATGTACTGCCGCATTCTGTGATACCGATATTACGTATTTCAGTAGTAACTTTACCTGTTGTAATGATATATAATACTCAATTTTCCTACACAGGTTTTATTTTTTCTAAACGGTAAAGCAAAATAGCTATTACGAGGTCTATCACTTTCAGAAATATATGTAGATAAAACATCTGCAAATTAAAAAAAACGCCTACCATACCAAACCAGTTCAAATACTATTCAAATTCAAATATGTTTATTCAACATAGGATTGATACACTCACTTATTGACTTACAAAAATCTACCACGCTCTCGCTCGGAAAAGGACGCCACTGACCTGAAGTGTGACTTTTTTTGTCATCTTTTACAATAAAATTCAAACCATAAACAAACAATTAAAAGCATACAATTATCATATTCTTGAAAAAAGCCAGGAGCGAGCATTCCATCACCAGAGTTTGTTATCATTTAAAAATTTATTTACATTGTAATAACCATCAACACACAAACGTTTCTTGACAACTTTAAATTAATAATGGTCAAATTTTGAACGTTTTTTGGGATTTTCTTGCAAAAGCGAATACATTGTTCCATTAAAGAATTAGATATTCTTCGCAGACTAGTTGCTGGAATGATTTTATCTATGCTTGTTCCCTAGTATTTCTTTCATGTGCATTATAATGCCTTAAAAACCATTCTTGTTTTTCTGCACGCACATTTAATTTCAAAAATGTATTTAAAAATAACGCTCAATATTTTAATTTGAGTAAACATCTCTTTGAGTGATTCTTTAGGGCCCGGGTTATAGACTGCACGAATAGCTTTTTTTTGAAGGACAAAAATTGTATTAATATAGGCCGCGGTTTTCCCACAGTAGAATGCCATAAGTCATTATACTGTGCAAGTAACTATAATATACTAAGCGGGCTGCCTCCACGACAGTTATTGGTCTAATTCTCTTTACATCATATGCCGTAGAGCTTAGTTTAGTCGCCAGTCCATTTATATGGGAGCCCCACTGCAACTTAGTGTCTATTGTTACGCCGGGAAACACCGTACAGTTAACAAGGTCTAGCGCTTTCCCATCCGAATACACTTGAAAATTACCACATTTTACATCAGGGGTCATAATAAATTTTGCCTTATTGATGTTCCATAGTAAATTATTTACACTGAACCAATGCGCTGCTTTGAAAAGAGTATTATTTACATCGTCATTAAACATTGCATTAAGTCTGAGTTTTAAAATCAAAGAGGTATCGTCCGAAAAAAATGCTATGTTATTGTTATTGTTAACTATATGTGGCAGATCATTAATATAAACAAGGAAGAGAAAGGTCCAAGAATAGAACCTTGTGGGACACCCATACTTACCTAGGCCCTAGGAGATTTCTTACCATTTACGTCAACACTTTGAGTTCGAAGGTTCAGGTACAAAGTCAGAAGATTGAGAACGGTATTTTTCACACCATAGTGGCATTGGTTCCTGACTAGAGTCCAGGTTGAACACAATTAAAAGCCTTTGAAAGGTTGCAAAAAACACCAAAGGCATCCTGCCATGCTTCCCAAGCCTCATATATACTTTTAACAGCCGATCACCTGCGTCGGTTGTAGACCGGCCTCTAGTGAAACTATACTGCTTATCATTTAAAAGGTTTTTACCGTACAAGTGTATAATTAATTGATCCAATAGAAATTTTTCAAAGATTTTGCTGAGAGTAGGCAGTACAGATATAGATCTAAAATTATTTAGATCAGTTTACTACCCAATTTAAATATTGGTATTACTTACTACGATTAAGCAACTGTTGGTGATAATAAAAGAGCCCTGGTAGTAAAAACCGGAATATCTGAAAAAAATGTAGAAAAAAGTTGCAACGGCACTATGAGCTGTAATTTGATGATCATTATTTATTTCGTGTTGCTTTTTGTGATTCTCCGGTTAAATAAATATTAATTTTTTAATTCCAAAACATTTTGATTTTATTCCTCTAATTTAAAATTTTATTTTCCATATGCTTTTTCTAATTAGCCATTAACATACTTAAATAGTTTGTATACTGAACAAGTTTAAAGTTCGTTCGGGTAAAATAAAATTACCATTTGTTTTAGTGTTGAAACAGTAAAGAAGTATCTGTTTTATAATCCTTTTATATACTATTTAAAAAAAAATCTCGCATTGGAAAAGTGTAACGCCGACGCTGAGATAAAACTACCAGGTCAAAGAACAATAGAAACTTTGGAAAGATAAATTTTATCTACTGTTTTGTGGTTCGTCAGTGATCGTATACTTTTTACACTTTTATAGGAAAAAAAACCCTTGGTGCGCTTAAGCCCGAATTAAATTGTGATATCTGAGCTAAATATTTTTTTTTGGTACAATATAGGTAGAATTTATCAATAACCTTTACACATTTAGAGAAACACAATATGTCACATAATGTATTTTTATTTTTCTTATTGATTACTATATTGATTATCACAAAACATAAAAAATATAGGTTAAGGAGGAAACAGTGTTTACGGCATTTCAGACGCAGTAAACATCATCGAAGGTAGCTAGAGCTAGCACATAAAATCTATACCAAAATCATTGTATCTGTTAGACTGTTAGTTTACAAATTACATTTTTAACTTGATACGACGTACAACATAATAACATTTCAGTAAATAATTATTTTGCGTTTAATTTTAGCGTGGCATGTAATTAATACTGAGTTGTTAATAAGAATTCACTATTAAATCATAAGGAAAAATACGATTTAATTGATCAAAGTACATTATTGCATGTTAACAAATAGTGCTTTTAGCATACAAAGTAATCAAGAATTGAATTGATGACTCTTTGGTAATCTATAATTAACGATGTTTACTTTTGCTATGTATATGTTACCGGTATAACCCGATTTCAGAACAAACTAGTTTGGCCTAGGCTCAACTAGTTCTTCCTACACGCGATAGGATTAACCAGTATAGCCTAGTCCAAACTAATTTGTCCTTAGCCCGATAGGATAGACCAGTTTAGACTAGGCCAAACTAGTTGATCCTAATATCCATGCGCATACAATAGGATAAACTGGTATGGCCTAGTCTAAATAGTTTAAACATTTAGCGGGATCGGAAAGTAGTTAAGCAAATATGTCAGGACTTGTACATGTGGGAGTTCCCTGAACGCCCCCCGCCGCTCTTCGCTCGTCATTTGTCGCGTAGTTTCATATGCATTTAGTGTCTAGAAGCCAGCCGCAGCAGCAAGTGCGTGACGTATTTAGATAATGTCTGTTTAGGTATTACACTACATTATAATGTTTTCTTTTTATTTTTCAATATAAATTAACCTACGTCATGTCGACAAGCAGATCAAAAACAATGGAGGAAGAAGAGTCAGGAAGGATAGAGAGGCGGTATACGGAATACCAACACCCCGCATCTCCACAGGAAGAGCGATACACTTACCTCCTGCAACCCGTCCCTCGCACCCTCCTAGGCACATCTAAACCGGTCTCCTCCACGGCCAGCCTTACACCACAGGCCACCCAGGTTCCCCTTAGCTTCACCGCGACTGGGCAGGCCGCAGGTACTGAGCGCCACCGCTACGACAAAGAGAGAACCTGTTCGGGGGGACACTAATAGACTACTGACCTAACGGGGGCCCGTCATCCAACCTTCCACACCACAAACGTACGGACAAAGCATACACTAACCTGTAGTTTGTCCTCGCTTAAGAGCACAGCGCAACACTCATACCCGGTACACTAGATACACCCGCGTTTCAGGGCGGTTCTCACCGACGCCACAAATCGATTAATTCAGTCGCTAGACCATAGGCATCCCGGTTCGCAGAACCAATCGTCACCTTCAGAATGAGAAGACACTAAAGAATGCCTAACTCACGTACCTTCTACGTGTGGATTTCACTTTTAGCAATAAATATCGGCCACCTAGTTCGCGGGGACTGTAGCCCTGTGAACTCTGTGGCAGATGAGGCTTACCAAAAACAAGAGTCTGGGACCATAACATAAGTGATATAAAAAAAATACACTTATATTATATGTGCCGAAAATTATATATTTATCGATATATTTTTTCTGAATGAAAATATTTATATCTTTTGAAATTTTGTGTACCCTTTATAATTCGAGCACGGTTTGACCAATTACATTTCGTTTTTTATTCAATTTGAAAGGTTATAAGTTTGTTTGCTCAAGTTATAATTAAAACTTTATTAGCGTTATGAAAGTACTACTTTATATTGACTTTTATTTATTTTTGTGTTATTCTGAAAATTATTAATAAACCAAAAATTTTATCAAATAATTAATTAGAATAATGAATTCTGATAAAGACAAAATTGGCGGCCGAAATTTTGTTTGTGAAATAAGTTGGATAAGGCGTAAAAAAACCTAGTTGTTGCGAATCTTAAATATATTATACGATAATGTATATAAATAATGTACAGATACTATACGATACGATAATACGTTGTGTTGATTTGGATGTTGTAAAAATAATAAGTATGATGTAACTTCCTCGTTCAGCAAAAAGATACCAAATTACAAAACAATTAATACCTTTCTATTAATGTGTGCGCTTTACGGGTTCTAACCTGTTTAAATATTCCCTACTTTTCATGCTGTTTTCAGCTGACTGCGTCAGTTTATCTGTTTTTTTATTATTATGAACTGTTTTTAATATCATTTGCTTACATATCATCCCTCCACTGTGTAATGCAAAAATCTGTAGCTAAATTCCGTTACGCAATGCATGTTTCTTTTAGAGGTTAATAATATCTAATTAGTACAATATATACATTTTCAATTAATATCCTTGTCGTCGTTATAAATTGTGTTTTTGAGAGACAAGAGATGTTTTGTTAGTTCTATATTTGGCTTTATAGAAGTGGGCACATGTTTTGGTATCGTAGACGTAACGAGTGAAGTCCCTACGGATATTGTTACGTAAATTTATTTAGGACACAATCTTGTACTCGTTTATTTTGTTTAATTTTCAGTTTAAGCTCAATAGGTTAAGCTGAGCACGTGGATTCACACACTATGTGAAGACAACGTATTGCGAAAAGTCAATGCTAATCAAATATTCAATAATGTGTAGTATTCGCGTAAACAAAAGAATTAATTCATCGTCAGCCTGAAATAGTCCACTGCTGGAAATAGGCCTCCCCTAATGCATCCATTAGGGGGTTTTGGACCATACCCCACAACGCTGGTTCAATGCGTGTTGGTAGGTGGACCGACTTTTTACATTCCCATCCGACGCAAGGGTCATCCTACTTTTCAGACAATTGGGTCATCAGCACATTCTACCCAACCAACAAGGAAACAACAATGAAAATTTGTTTTCATTGTTGTTTCCTAGTTGCAGGATACGCAGGATTCAAACCCAAACCTCCGGTTTTTAAAGCACACCCCTTTACCACTAGGCTACGTAGGCAGTTAAGAATTATTTATATGAACGCAATAAACGATTTTAATGAGACCGCATCGTCATACGGTAATATGATGTTGCAGTAACAATCACAACAAAATAGCCACATTATGCTTTCACGAAATCACATAACACGTATTGTACGTATCACGTGACGTATATTTTTTATTTTTGGATGTATACTTATTGTTCTAATTACTATTATATTTTATTATTATAATCAAGATTATTTCTATAATCAAGTGCAGTGCAATTAAAACAATTACGTTGTTTGAATATTAAGTATAGAGTACTTTGTATTGTGGTGTAAAACATTGTTTCTACGATATATCCGGATGAAACGACAACAAACCCCGGATATAGTCGGGGCTCTAAAGAAAGCAATTTCCTTTTTAGCATCAATGTTGTATATATGGAGCTAATATTGTTTTTGCGTAACATTTTTCATTTATTTCATGTCAGCCATAAATTGTCTAAATTTAATCTGTACGTCCTATTTTGTATGTTTACATCTTCCTCCTTAAGTATTATACCCAATGACCTACAACACAATTAAGTAAACGAAATTTTCATATTATTATAAAATATTACAAAAACAGTATCTATAAATATCGTAATTGTCAAATTATGTTAATATGTTAGTTGTCCTTTTCAGCAATTAAATTATAATATTTTAGACAAACTCACACACACACATCACATCATCAGCCTGTGATAGTCCACTGTTTTTTTTTTTACGGATGACTCACGTTGGTGGAGTTAACCGCTACAACCCGTCGGTTCGAGGGCTGTGCAACTTTAGTGTGACAGACTTCACCTCTATTCTGTGGCTTAGCTCCGAGGGACCCCTGAAGGGGGACCTCGGCTCGGGCTGCCACTTCTTTATCCCGTAAGCGGGCTTGATCGAGGGTGCCCAAGAGGGCCGAGCCTCGGCTCGATCAGCCGCTGGTCAGGTCCATGCCTATACCCGTTAGCAATATTTATCGAGGGCGCCCCGGTGGGCCGAACCTCGGCTCGATAATTGCTTTTAGGACTTATGGTGGAAGATTTTTTTTAACCGCCCTATCTGGTTGGTGAGAATCGGCCTGGTACGTGCCGATATCTGTTGTACGTGTACTAGTTTGTCCTCGACGGCGAGGACAAGTTGTGTTCGTAATGAGTTTAAACGTGCTTGCACGATTGTAGTCTCATCGTCCGGATCCGTTATCGCGTTTCGCGCTCTTCGATGGATTCGTTTTGCAGTGAAATTGTTGGTCATGTAAGTGGCGGCGCTGAACTAGATGTTTGGGTGTTGCAAGCGAGTCGAAACTATCGAGATAGATGCTTGCTTTTAGATATTGTTTGAATGGAATGTCAGATCCAGGTAGCGTAGGTCTGTCGTGGTATTGACGCCCAGTGTGCCCGGGCAAATCTGTTTTCAAGGGCTTAAGTTGTCAGTGTGATTGTCTTTGATCAAAGACGGGACTGGCATATGTTAGTGAGTCGTCTTGATAACACTTATGGAAGGAAACTTGTTTTGGATTTATTAATCGAAATAGCGCCTTAAGGAGGTTTAGTTTCTGATCTCCAGTTTCGGCAAATGTCAGGATTTGTCAGATTACCGAGGTATTTGTCTGTTTGACCAGGATAGGCACATCTAGAGCTGGATTGAAGTGATAGCACGGTTCGTCTGCGTGAACAAATGGCCTTGAGGATTTATTTACTCCATTTCAACCATCCAGGATAGTTGTGGGATTGTCTTGTTACATTAGGAAGGACATCTACTGGTTGAGATATGCAGGTGTCGTCTGCGACAGGCGTGTCTCAAGACGGTGTTAGGATGTCGTAGTATAGAAGGTTGGTCCTATACGGGCTTGGGAGCCGCAGACGGTAGGAGATTGTCCGCGATCGGAACGTTCGATTCCTGAGGAAGTCTCGTATGATGAGTACGAGACGGTCTGGCACGCCGAGCTTATATAACTTGTATATAAGCCCTTCGTGCCATACTTTATCGAACGCCTTCGCCACGTCGAGGAAAAGCGCTCCCGTGTGATGGCCTCGTATTAAGCTGACTTTAATTTTCTCCGTGATGCGGTGAATTTGGTGAGTGCAAGAATGTTTGGCTCGAAAGCCGAATTGAATAGGGGTAGGGAGCCCTTTAGATTTCATAAAATCTAATAAGCGGGCTTGGACAAGTCGTTCATATATTTTTCCGAAACCCTTTAGGAGGCTAATGGGACGATAAGAACTGGGAAGTGCGGGTGGTTTGCCGGGTTTGAGGAACCCTATAACTTCAGCGTCCTTCCAAGTGTTTGGGAAAATACCCTTGGAAAGAGCTGCGTTATAAATTAGGACTAGGATGTTAATTATGTGTTCCGGTAGGATTTTAATGACGCGGTTGGTTATTCCGTCGGTGCCCGGGGCTTTCCGAGGTTTGAGATTTTTGATAATCGACTTGACTTCGCTTCCGGTCACCGGTGAAGTTACGTCGCGAGGAGGAAGTTGAGACAACCGCTCGACCTCGCTCTCCACCGTTTGGCGGTGAGCGGCGTCGATCGGTTGAGTGCTAGGCGTGCATTGTGCCTCGAGGCTGTCGGCTAGACATTCGGCTTTTTCTTCGTCGAGAAACGCTAGAGGAGCATCAGGAAGGTTAGGATGGGATAAAGGCGGCATCGGAGGGGTTCCGATTCCGCCCTTTAGACTTTTGGGAAGTTGCCAGAAGGCTTGATGGGATGGGTGCATGTTGCTTAGATCTGTATCCCACCGATCGTTCCTGAATTCAGCTATGCGCGTCTTGGACTGATGTTCAAGGGCGCGCAACTGTCTCCGGTTCCGTTCGGTTGGATACCAATCGTAGGCACGAATCGCAGCCCTCTTGCGTCGCAAGAGGTCCCTTAATGTCGTTTGGCAAGGCCCAGCGGGGTTTTCCACCACCGGGACGGGTTTCTAAAGGACACGCCGATACCAATATGGCTACGGAGGCAGTTAGACATACTATAGAAATTAAAACATTTTGTCAATTTGTAGCTATAAACTACACACTATTTACACTTCAATATAATTGCGATTTTTCAATAAAAATAAACAACAAGAGACCTAATATTAAAAGATGGCTAAGATATACTTTAAGTAGATTTTTGGTATGAAGTAGTCTACAGTATCAACTTAAATGTAAAAATATCAGTGTATTTTAGTAGTAAATTTTGTTTCGAAAAATTATATAAATTTTAAAATATCTAATCACCTCCGCTGAGTTCAACAAAAGCCCCTCTCTATTAGTCTGGCTACATAATTTTAATATTTCGAATTTAATAAAATTTGAAATAAATTTAACAATATGTTTATAATACTTTTCTTATTTTGTTAGCTTACGAAAGGATTGTTTATTAACATAATAAAATAGTTGGCAATTAACATATATTTTACCGATTTTATAGCGTTTTACAAATTCGGCTACCATGCAAATTAATCAAGTAATCAATTCCGAAGAGTTATAGACTTAGCAACGAGTTTTTTTAGCCCCCAAGTATATCGATCCATAAACAAAACAAGGACTTCGCGAACTATATCAAAAGGTCTGCCCATTTCAATATCTGAAAGAATAATTTCATGTTTCATCTAGCCATTTTCGAAAGTTATCACTGGATCGGCTCCTAATACCAGGTTAATTTGAGTAACAGTTTTTACGCAGAGTGTATGACACTTAACCTTCAAGCTAGATAAAGAAATAATGTGAGATATAAAATAATAGGATTATCAACGTATTAATTAATTTATATATTTCAGGCCCTTTTAATTAGTTTTATTAATAACTCTGCGCCAGCGTAATATCATCTATTGATGTAAAATTTGATTATAAAAAAATTACATTTTTGTTTTAAAATAAATACAGCCATGTTAAGTTTACTATATGTAAAACAATTTACACGATATGGTTACGAGTCTATGTTGTAACTTTTAAAGGAAATACTAAAAACCGTATAATGCAATGCCAATATCAATTAAATAAAATAAATTGTACTGGCAATACAATCTGTAGACGTCAAATCAAGATTTCACGCTATTCACAATATCAGAAATCATTTCTAATTACACTGGAACCATTGAACCATGTAAATGATTAATGCATCTATACATACATTAATCATCGTTACGCAAACAATTGAATAAGCAGATAACACTGTACACATATATACTGAGTAGTTTTGTGTGATTTGCTTTATAACTAAAATAGCTTTTTTATAGACTGCCGCCGTGGCCTAGTGGTAAGGGCGTGTGCTTTAGAAACCGGAGCGCGTGGGTTCAAATCCTGCGGGGACTCAATAAATTTTTATTGTTGTTTCCTAGTAGGTTAGGGCAATTTGGGCCGATCACCCAATTGTCTGAAGAGTAAGATGATCCATGCGTCGGATGGGCATGTAAAAATCCCTCCACCCACCAATCGGATAAGACCAGCGTGGTGGGATATGGCCCGAAACCCCCTAATGGATAGGGTGTATTAGGGGAGGCGTATGTTTAGCAGTGGACTATCACAGGCTGATGATGATAGATTACTAACTTAAGAGTAATGGAAAGGGAATAACAGCCATAAGGAAAACCAAGTTTTATTAGATAAATGTCATTTATAAAAAAACATAGTGACCTCTATGATTCATTTCGAGTATAAAAGTTAGTACGCCTACTACGCCGTTACTACGCCGTAAACTAAAGTTACTAAGCCGTTCTCAAGTTGCCTTTTGGCTTTGAAGCATAAATTTAATTCATTCACGCATTTTAAACATTAATTTTTATCGTGCGCATTGTCTATTATCAACAAAAAGTTTACACTATTAAAACAGCGCCATCTATTGACACACACGACCCAACCAATAGATATTGCTAATTGTCACAGTTTTGGAGCTAACAATTGGTACCAAATAATAATAGGAAAATAATTCTCAATAAAACAATATTGCAGCTATGAATTGTGATATAAACCATCCTACCGATCGAGTGCGAACAAACTGCACACGGTGCGCAGATGTTATTAAATTGGTTAAGTAGCTTGGGAGACCACCAAAGACAAACAATGCCACACGTGATATATATATATATATAGTTTATTCTGATTATATTTTTCAAAAAAAATATTATGGAAAAACGAAATTTGCATTAATTATAGTTAAATAATAATCTACTTTAATGTTATGGCTTACCTTAATTATTTACAATACGACACATTATAATCATACTTTTTACTTAAAAATGTCTTCCGAATAATTTTATAATTAATAGAAACTGTGTGTAAGCTGTTTTTGCGGACTGAACTTTAATGCGCTAACAATTTTCGTAAAGTAAAATAGTTTCATCTACTGCATACGCACTTAATTATAAGAGTTATAGCGGCTATGAGAAATGTTGTCACACAAAAAAATATAGCAACTATGCATGAAAAAACTCACAAAGAACAAGTAGCTGTTCATCTAGAAAAGAGGACTAAATTGTATACATTTTTTATTACACGTTAAAGCTATTTATTATTATCACGAGTAATCTACTTCAAATGTAAAACTGTATAAAAATCGGCAACAATTAACTTTAAGAACAAAACATAAATAAAATAGATTCTCCAATACATGTAATTGTTGTACTATAAGAAGGACAATATAATAAGTGTTTCATCAAATAAATGTTTTAACAATATTCCCAACATTGTTACATACAGTGAAACATTTATTTGTTGTAAGATTTTTAATCCGTGTCATAAATTTGAATTTGGGTATTAGTTTATTTGATCTTGTAAAGTAATAGTACGTAATCAATCCCTTAACATATTATTACGTTCCAAAAGCGTGTCGAAGGCCACGCGATTGCTAATTGCAGGGTTGCGTGCTCCTTATTTCAATAAAAAGATTTTCATTAACCAAACCTTACACACACATCGAGTATTTGGTAATGAAACCCTATTAATGAACGGTCCCATAACAATATCTTGTGTTTAAAATTTATTCAATTTATGTATTAAACTTGAGGGTCTGATAGTGTAGCTAAAAAATTCCACTTTAAAATAACATTTTACATAGAAAACTTTATAAAGATTTTGTAACTTCACGGATGAAATTAAATAACTAGTAGAAAATATTTGAAAAGGTTATTTCTCACGCTTTTGAGAAGATAAAGTGTTGCTGATGCAATGTCCTAAAAAACTTTGTTCCAATGGATCGGTTCATATTTATTCAATAGATGTTAAATTGTTCTACTCGTTTTAATCATTAGTTATAAAATACCATCTAGAAATACTTAAGAATCGTTGCTTGGACTGTTGTTATTTGAAATATTTACAAGTAACATATCATGATGTATTATGATGACAAGAATTTATCATAAAATTAGATCATTAGTAACCAAGCATGTAGACAGGGTTATGAACTTAACGATCGGCAGCAACATCTCGTATGTGTTGGCCTGCTTAGCACCGCTTTAAACGTAAAGAATTGAAAAACACCGTGTTGTAACTAGCAACAAAAAATAGATTCTGTTCGGCCAATCACTTTTTAGAAACCAAAATGCCTTTATATTGTTTTTGGGACAAGAACTTATTGTCATATGTCAGTCTCGCGCCGACTGAATAAACATCGTTGTTTCTTCCTGGAGTGTAAAAAGTAAGATTAAGGAGGTACCCAATTCGTGGCGTATGTTTTTTTTTCTTTTCCATTTGTCGCCTCGATGCTCCTCGAGCTACTAGCTTTCCATTGGTCTCATTTTTTTAAATAATTTTGTAATAATAAATATTTAAGACTTAAAAAAACCACCAAAAATCCGATGCTAGGTCCCCTGTTTACAGGAGACCGTCTGGGTGGGTACCACCGCGGTGCCTATTTCTGCCGCGAAGCAGTAGTGTGAAAATACTAATGTGTTCTGGTTTGAAGGGCACCGTAGCCAGCGTATTTACTGGGTAAACGAGACTTAACACCCTATGTCTCACGGTAGGCAGCGCGTTGGCGATACCACTGGTATTGCTAATGTCTATGGGCGTCGGTGATCACTTCCCATCAGGTGGCCCGACTGCTCGTCTGTGCGATTAAATTACTAATGCTGCTAAAACCGTAAAAGATATACATAAATTACGTTTTAAATTTCACTTGTTACGCAACAATGCAAACTAATATCGAACAAAATGGCTTATACTTGATTTGGGATGCGATGCCATTAATACATACAGTAATAATTTCTGTTACGTCATAAGTTCTCTTATTAAGGTCGATTGACTGAGGAATTATTTAGTTTGCCGCATTTCAAATTACTACTACTTACTAGGCAAACAACAGACAAGATCTTATGTCTCAGATCGTTTGACTTCCTAAGTTGTATTTTAGAATAATGTAAACATCTAACCCAGTAATTACCATCCAAGGTTTAGTTTATAGACATGCAGATAAGTCACTGCAATCCATATTGTTCTATCATATACGTGATCGGAAATTTTAAACTGTTGGTTTTATTTCTTTATACCAAGACCTACTTCAACAGGTACTTAATTTATAAAATGTAACTACAAACACCCTGTTATTTAAATTAAATTGCCCAGGTACAATTTGTCTGGATGATGATAAAGGGCTCTATATTTTAAAAGGAAGCAAAAAGCCGCAGAAACGGCCGTAAACTTTAATTACATTCTGTAAGAAGACGTGGCGTCGCACATTAGAATGCGTGAATAGCGACCGCAGTGAAATTGAATTTTCATGGACATTGCTCCAGATTTCACCTGAGTACGAACCTGTTCATAGCAAAAAAGAATAGGGTATTTCGTTTTTTGTATTAAAAAGCAATTTTGAATAACGGAAAAAATAAGGGACAATATTCATTTCGTTTGTTACATATTTCTTGGTTTTGAATAAGAAACTACTTAACTGATTCGAAATATTCATTCACTAAGTAAAAGTATGTTATCCTAGCGTAATATAGGCAAGTTTTATGAAGAATATATTATTCGGTTACTTACTTGTACATGTTTATTGCAAATAAACGACCGCCAAGATAGAAAAGCGACTGCTTTCGTTTATTTTACTCTTCGTCATCAACTGAAATGGCGACAGTGCATCAATAGCAACGGCATATATTTTGATTCATTGAATAATGATTTCAATGAGAAAAATATTTTGCTTTTTGATACTGAACGACAATTTCATAAGTTGAGTCAGATTAGTAATCATCCCCCCGAACAGGTTCTCGCTTTGTCGTAGCGGTGGGGCTTAGTGCCTGCGGCATGGGTCAGCCGCGGGGAAGCTAAGAGGAACCTGGCCAGCCTGAGGAGTAAGGCCGGCCGTGGAGGACGCTGCTCCAAGCGGGCTGTACAAAGCCCGCTTTGGATGCGCCTCTGGAGGGTGTGAGGGACGGGTTGCAGGGGGTAGGTGTGCCGCCCTTCCTGTCCCTCGCAACCAAAGTGGAGTCGCGGGGGAAGAGAAGTGTCGGTATTCCGTAGGCCTCTCTTCCTTCTGCGGCCGAAATGGAGCTAGCGGCGGAGCGTAATATCGGAGCCGCCGCTGAGGGCTAGGAGTTTGGTCCTTGCGTGGTCAAAGAACTCCCAGCTCTCATGGCCCCTGAGTAACAGACTCGGGGGAGTCTGTTACCTAGCTACAGGGGCCGAGACGAGGGGCGCGCTAGTTCCGACGCGCCCAGAGGGAGGCAGATGGCCGTAGGGCCGAGATGGGACTGCTTCGGCGGCCAGCGGACGGTGGGGTTGCAGATGAGTGGAAGCACGTTCCTTTGACCCCACCCTTAAGGCGTCAGGAAGGAACAACGTGGTGGTTTTAGTCGGTGCGAGTCAAACAAAACCCGTCTTTGCCCCCGCGAGGACGGGTATGCGTAGGCATTTCCCACGGTAAAAAAAAAAAAGATTAGTAATCATGGCGTTTCGTTTAAATGCTTTGAGCTCCGGGACAAAAATAATTATTTAAGTCTGAGTTACTTACTATTCATATTTAAATAACAAATAAAGTGTAATCTGCACCATAACCTTGTGTTCTAATAGAGGTTAAAGCGAAAATTTTATTTCTTACCTCTAGGAAGAAAAATAAAAAGGGACTAAAGTTAACAAAATTGCAGTTATTAAAAATATTATAACTGAAAAAAAGCATATTAGCTTTTTTTTTCTTAACACACAGTTACAGTCTGTGTACATTTTGTATTTTAAAATGTAAAGTTTGCAGCCAGCGCGTTTGCTGTTAATGGGTTGCGCATACTTAATGCAAGATTTTACTACGCCAATGAACAAAGATGTGAACGAGCTGCCATTTAGTTATTGGTTTTTGACAAGTGTATTCTTAATTTTTTTATTTAACTTAATAAATGATGGCAATTGGCGAGCAAATGACAAGCATTTCCACAATATGTCAATTTGTTAATATATACTTTTTGTAATTGCACAGTAATTGTTGCATTACAAGAAAAATAATCAAACAACCTTTCAAACCTTCCAGCGTTTATTTTTAAAATAAATAAAATACGTTAACTCTTACTGGCGCTTAAACATAGTGTATTAAAAGCAAGAAAATATGATTACAAGTTGTGACCCAGAGCGCAATGGAACCGCAAATTTCAACTTGAAATCAACATCCATAATTTCCCAAGGGGTATCGTCAAACGATTGGCTGATAATTTATGTAGAGGTATAAATCAATGAGACCCCCAACCAGGTGGGATGCCGATCTCCGTGCAGTAGCCGGTTTAAGTTGGCAGCGAGTAGCAGGGGATCGGCCTTCTTGGCGTTTATTGATAAAGGATGAAGATAATGCTGATGATGATGATGATGATAAATCAATCTGAATTTGTCACTCAAACTATCTAAATGTGTTGTCATGTTTTTTTTTATATATGTTACCTCGTTGTTCCGTTCCCAGAGCTCCGATTTTGTTTTTTGTTCATTCTTTTTTGGAATGATAGACATAACTTTTCCACTGGTCCCATTTTTTTAGTAATTGTGAGTTAAGTAGCAGTAGTATATACAAATATTTAAGAATTAAAAAAAAATTACAACACTAAAATTGTGACCTCGTGCAATTAAACAACGCTGTTAAACCAGTAAAAAGTAGATATAAAGTATGTCTTACACAACTGCACTTTTTTAAATGGCCTAAAATAACGCCCGAGAGCACATATATCTATGTTTTTAGAATAACGCAAAATAACCATTTAATTTATATATATATTTTTTATTGCAATAAGGCATGTCTTAAGCTTGTTTAAGATAATATAGTGTAAGTGGAAATAAAAGTTAACCCAAGTGTCATAAATGACATTTTGATTAAATTAATATTTTAAAAGATATCAGAGATTTAAAATGCTGGGGCAGAAACCACGGGCCAATTTCACTTTAATACCCTAGTATTGCCTAAAATTAGTTCTGTACTGTTTGAACTCAGTCATAATTTTTTTTGTTTAAATTTCACTTGAAATTACGATGTTTACTTTCCATTTATAAAAAATTTAAAAGCAATAGTTTTATGACAAATTGACTAAATAATTAAAATATAAAAGTAATAGTATTTGAACTAAGTACTCATTAAGCACACCGAATGAAAAATAATTTTTGTCCTCTTTACAGTACAACGCAAGTGTCTTAACATTCCCGTATTTTATTCTGTGTTTAAGACTTTTGCAGAAACAGGTCAATGCGCAGGGGTGAAATAAAAAATTCAATTACACAGTTTCTTTCCCACAATGCGCTCTAAACTCCCCTTGTTCTAAAGGCAACAGTTTAAAACAGAACTTATTCTTGAGCAGCAGCACTGACCTATATTAAACTTTTCTTATCTGTGCCCCATTTGCGATCACGCCTGCGATTCAAATAAATAAAAACAGATGTTAAGCGGTATAACTTTTGTAAGCGTGATGCTATAATTTTTATGTTATGTATACTTCTTCGACTAAGGTATTTTTAAGGACTTAAATAACACGCTTTTTTATTTTTATTTTATCTAGTTGAATAATAACCATGTGTGATTAACACAGATAAGTAATTACGGACAGTACCCATTAAATACATATCTTAATCAGTTTTTATGAATCTTAAGTTGGTTAGAAAAATGAGCTCCACCGTAGCATCGGTGCTGGTAAACCGAGACTGTTTTGTTGTACAAATTTGATGATGCAGTCAAAACTGCCTTCAACATACACTCGCCGTCGACTCTCTCTTAGGATCTCTTCTCTAAAAGTATCCATGATCTGAGTATAAATCGGTGGAAGGGTATCCATATCAAAGGCACATACTTCGATTTTCAGCAAAATAATAATTTCCTAACAAAAATCACTTATTGATACTGCACGTCAAAACAAAACGGGGTGAGAGGATTGATCGTAACCATCATGAGATTGTAAATTTTTTAGCTAGTCATTTTCAGTTTTTTTAGCTAAACTGCGTGTACTTGGCCATTGTACGTGCCAGTGAGGCGTAGCTGAGGGTACCCTGGATCACCCCTTTATTCCATTTATACTTATTTCTTGGTATTATTAACTGTTTGTTCCGTCCCTAATAATCTAATCTTCACATTGATTGTATAGAGTTATTAATTAACCCTTTATTTTGTTTCTGTCCAGGTATCTAAACCAACTAAGTGCCATTGACTCACTACTGTACAGTGGTCAATAATACCGAACACTTTTTTAATAATACTACTCTTGTTTTACCCAACCTTGACATTGGCAGAATCACCGAGTAATCCTTGGTGGAGCCATTATATTTTTACAAAAAAAAGAAGAACAATCAAAAGAAAAATCAGAAAAAATCTATCCACTCAGTTCGAAAATTATAGCAATTAGGTCAATATGTTAAAATGTATGAGTTTTTTGTTAATCCTGATATTTTTGTAAATTTATAGTTGATGTTTAGACCTTGAATAATATATTTCAATGTCAGTCAAAAATAATAACACAAACTCTAGTTTCCTAGAATTAAGACTTATTTACATATATAAACTATATATTTAAACTTTTGTTAACTTTGAAATGCCCTCTTTTAGTAATTATGTTCTAGAATTCCTTGGTACCACAAAAAGTTAGTGCATTCGATCAGGAAACTTAAGCAAACCAAGAAAAGTAAGCAAAGATCAATCCAAATTCACCAATTCATGCAAAACAATCAGATGACGATTCATCACATTAAAATAATGGATACAATTTAAACAATTTTTAAGAGAGGCAGTGGTAGTTATCATAAGCAAAAAGCATTGCTGTAGATAAATTTAAGTTGTACTGAATTTTATTAAAGTATGTTTTATCAAACAAAATGCATTTTATCACATTGCCCCTGATTTATACTACAATATGGAAATTTAAGATATTTTCCAATAAATTTTATAATTTTTTTATAAAAAAAATGCATCAGTTATAAACTATTAAATAGGAATGATATGTGTTAAAGTGTTTATTATATTGAAATGCTTTAGTAACTAAAATATTTCCATTTATTAAAAATAAATGTTTTAATTTATCATTCAATTGTTACCAGTGTTTGTGAGTACGTAAACTTATCATTATTCAAATATCCTTTAAACGAATCGTCACAAGACAATCAAGAGATCTTTACCAATCAGACGAACACATAATTAAAAAAATCTGTTTATGAGAAAGATTGATGTATTTTATATCACAATTTCCATTAAGAATAAATATATTATTCGAAAAGCGAAACTACTTCTTTAAGTCATGCAATAAGCAATGGTAAATTAAATAGTAACCTAAAATAATCTTAGTCTTCCATCTTATTTTACTTTTATTAAAAATATTCGATTTAAAACAGATTTGAGCTTTTAAATAATAAGAAACAATTTCAGCATACGTAATATCTATTTTGTACTCGAAATAAACAAACGATGACATGTGATCATAAAAGTATTTTTTTTGCCAGAGTCGAAATTCCCCAAATTATAAGAGTTAACAAGAAAATACTGTTAAACCATTTATTTTCCTCTTTCTTACAAATAATTTCTCAGTCGTCCTTCATTTGCCTTATTTTCAATAAAAATGTATTTTTTTCTTGTACGAATGTCACGAATTTCCACTGTAACACATTGGCAGGCTTACAACTCAATTTATTTTCTTCATACAAGTAAACGAGTTGAAAACTTGCCTATGCTATTTTGGCGTCAATATGTATATATTAATGGTTCTTGTTTATGATTACAATTTGAAAATTAAAAGCTGTAGTCATAATAGATGGTAGTGTAGTTATATTAGATTTTATGGGTAAAACGTACATTTAACGCTAGATCTCGCTTGTATATTAGGTATAGACAAAAGAAGTGGAGACTGAGACTCGGCAAACATAGTGTGGGCGCCCTGCGGCTAGATGGAGTAGTCAAAGATACGAAGTGGTAGCGTGCATTAAGGGAGTCCAGCAGTGGACTGATTCAGGCTGATACTGATGATGATAGATCCAAAAGTTCTGAACAACCCAGCTTCTTTTGTTAACCATTGACATGGTTTTTGATTTCACAAGTAAACAAAGTAAGTTATATATTGTTTTGATGTATATAGGACTTTATAATAATCATAGTAATTCATAAATAATTTGATGTCTACTGACTTTGATACTTTATTATACAAAAGTTAAGTATATATTTTTATTAAAATTCATGAATAAGAAGGTACACGTCACTTTAAATAGTATTGAAAAATATACATCAAATTTGTTTAACTGAGAGTGTAGGCAATTGTAATTCTTTTTATAAATTGCGTATTTTATTTTCTTCATTCACACAGTTAAAAGTTTATTCTTAAGAAATAGATGAATGTTTTCCTTGATTATTGCACATAAATTAAAAAAAAAAACATTACCGTTTTCAACTCCATTATTATGAAAGGTTGTGTTATTAGACGAGGTTTTTTATTATATTTTTTGAAAATCGATGCAATTTAATTTTGCAGAAAAATAAAGTAACGTGACCAATTTACAACACAGTGGTCGTTACGACCCTGATAAAAATTCTAAAAAATTACATGTATAAAATATGTTTATTACTCATATATATAATTACTCTATATGTATATTATTTATATATATATATACTATATGATAGTATACTCATATATGTATTTTTTTTTTCATGATTACTTAAATTTAAAATGTTATTAAAGCATTAAACTACGCAGTAAAACAGTTTACGATTGGCCTGACTAAGGAAAACCAATAAAATGCAAGTATATAAGGCGGCAATCTAGTCATAAACCTTTATGCTTTGCTATTTAAATTTATTACATTAGAATTTTCAACACTGACTTTTCCTCAAATGAGCCATTACTGCAATTCATAAAAAACCAAATTCGAAGATCTAAATTATTGAATATGTACTAAATTAAAAATATTTATTACTAATATCTTCCCAAAATTTTAGTTACGGAAAAACTTTCAAGTTTCAAAAAGTCGCAATGATAAAACTAACACGTCAAAGTACATTGTTAACTCAAAGAAGATACAATTTATCCGACGCTTTGATGTGCCTTAGTAAGCGTTAACTTTTTAGCTTTACAAGCAAACAACGTTCCTGTTCTTTGTCTGAACTTTGTCTTATCAAATTAGTTAAGAAGAAGAATTTTTGTTTGTTTTAAAGATAACAGTACTCCGATTTAAGGACAGCAGTATTATTATAGTAAATTGTAAATTATATATAAGTCTCACTATTACCCTATGGGGTTTGATCAATCTCGTAAACGTTTTTATAAATAATCTCGTCACTGTCGCTTCATTCAATTAAAAAAAGTAACATACGAATTAATTCATTGCCTATTATTTATGATAGTTTGTCAAAACAAACCTGTGTATTTGAATATAGCCATATTATATTAACATTATTGAGTCATTTTTTTTTGTTGGTGGCGAAAAATTGTTTAAAAGTAAGATTGTTTTAAATAATTTAAATTATCATGCTTGGTATTCGTATTTTTTTTTTAATACAGATATTTAATCAGGATACCTTAAAGTCTTCGTCCTGTGAAAGACAGTTTATTTCCTTATAGAAAGCGCTTGTTCAAACTCCAGGTGAATAATGTCAAGATATTAGGCGAGTGTAATCAAACACACTATTCCGTAATAGAGTTCGAATGATTGTTCCAAATTTTTAAATCATTAAAATGACGTGAAATATTAACATAAGGAAAATTATTTATGTTTAAATATCTTAGTAAAATGGTACATGACAAAAATATTAAAGTAATAATTATGCTAATCATACCTAACGATGCTAATTAAATAAGTACACCAGATCCTTATACAATTAAAAACTTTGAACAAATATGTTTATGGAAATTTACAGCTAAAATTTGAATTTAACATCTTTATTAATATTTATAACATCTTTGTTACGACCACAAAACAACTGCAACTAGTTTTCTTGAAGTACTTGTGAGGCTTGCAATATTTTACGTTTAAAGTCTTACATATTACAAAGGATAGTTCTGCCCAATGCTCGTTAGACATCGCCAGACTAACCTGCGGTAACTTGATTCATCAAGTAAACCAAAGAAAGTCGCTTCACTTATAAAGTGAATAAAAGTTCTGAAACATATTCTGAGAAGTTTATAATTTTAAAATAGTGTGAAAAACTTAAACCTATCCTCTATCAGTTTAAAAAAAACATCTTTTACAAGTCGATACAATGTATATTCTTGGTTTGTACTTGAACACAAGAATCTGGGATTTGAGTATATTGAGAGTCTTCACGAGGTCCTCTTCTAACCTCTCCAAATTTACCTTAATAACAGTTTTAACAAGTAAATGCATTTGACCTCAAAAGCCCGTTTACTACATTTGATGGATAAATAATTTACCAGTAAATTTGACGGGACCGACCACCTAAAATAAATACTTCAGATTATTTGTCAATCGGGTCTGACATTTTACATGCCCATTCATCATGCAGATCATCTTAGTTTCAAGGCAATTAGGTGATTGGGCCATTATGTGCCTAAGCAACGAGAAAATATTAAAAACATATTTTTTCCCCTGGAGGATTCACACCGATTAGCCTTAGCTTTACATACCGGAGGCAATCCTCCGGTATGTAAAGCTAAGAACCACACCACTAAGCCATGTTACCTACATGTTTAGAGTTTCTTTGTTATTCACTAAAAAAAACTCCACATAGGTTCATTTTTGCATAATTTTATATTTGGAAATGCCCTTAATTGCGAAAATACCGTAATGTAAATTTAAAAAAATTTACATAAAAATTTTAATATGCCTTATCAATAAATACAAAAAATAGAATTACTTGATCCAGTCCACAATATCTTTTCATATTAAGGTCAAGTTACACCAAATCAATATTATTTATGCCATATACACTATTTTTATATTTAAGTAAAATATGTTCTTGTAAGTCTAAAGTTTTATCTGAATATTTTTCTTCTTTATTTTGAAACAGACTGCTTTACTAACTATTACTATTACTAATTTATTTTATTCATACGATCTGATGATAAACAATTTTCGTATTAAATTTGTACTAAAGCAAATCTTACACAACACAGTACCTGTTTTTATTTTACTGTATCGTAATTGTTCCTACAAGTAAAAGCAGATTAGTAGTAGAGATTAGAAAAGTTATATACACTTTAGTGCTGAAGAAACTTTCTACTTAGATGTTTGTTTTAAGAACGGAGCGATTAGCACTCATTGAAAAGCGCTAATCTCTCTACTGAGTTGAATAAAGTTTCATATCTCCGCAGATGTTTAATTTTCTACTTTAATATATTTAAATCTCCTGTCACGATGTTTGTTCGCGATGGACTCCTAAGTTACTTAACCGATTTTAAAAAAATAGTTGCACACAATGTGCAGTTTAATCCAACTTGAAAGATATAAAATATAATATGTTACAAATAAAGGTGTAAATAGCTGACACCTTTATTTATAGTTTTATTGCAATTTATTTTTCTATTTCTATTTGATGCAAAACGATATCTATTAATTGTGTTGTGTGTGTCAATAGATGGCGCTGTTTATTAGCGTAAACTTCTAGTAGATAATTGGAGAATTAGGACAATAACAAGTAATCGGTAAAATTAATTAGTTTTGGTTATTTTATTTTATAATTATTATTATCTATCATTAAAAATAAAAATGCACCTTCATAATGCCGTTATTTTATACCAGGCCATTAAATAAAAAAAGGAATGAATAAAATAATATACATCTAAAATTGTAAATTGTAGGGATAATTAAACTTTTTATACATTAAAATGTTATACAACTGCCTCCGTAGCCTAGTGGTATTGGCGTTTGCTTTAGAAACCGGAGGTCGTGGGTTTGAATCCTGCCGGGACTCTACAAATTTTTGTTGTTATTTCCTAGTTGGTTAGGACAGTTTGGGCCGATCACCCAATAGTCTGAAAAGTAAGATGATCCATGCGTCGGATGGGCATGTAAAAAGGCGGTCCACCCACCAACCCGCATTGGACCAGCGTGGTAGGATACGGTCCAAAACCCCCTAATGGATAGGGGTATATTAGGGGAGGCCTGTGTCCGGCAGTGGACTATGAAAGGCTGATGATGATGATGATAAATGTTATATGTGGTAAACGATGCTGATGACACATTGATTAACATCATTGTCGAATAATTCATTGTTTGTTCTAAAAAGGGAAAAAATAATCGGATGTTTTGAAGTCATAACTATTTACATAACACAAAATTCATGTTATATGAAAAATTAAATTTTAGATAGAAATATAGGTCACAGAAAAGTGATGAGACCTTTAAGAAGTAACTAATTGAAGAATCGTCAAAGTAATAGTAATTTTAGTCATGAAGGCAGCTCATGACTGTTTTAAGTTATTTAAGTTTTCCAGATATGTTTGTTATGTCAATGTATAAAGTTTAATAATTTCTTTTGTCCAGCTGATGAAAATTGTCACCGACGGCCATAGATGTTGGCATCACCAGTGGTATCACCAACTGCTACCTTAACTACCTTATCACCTACCTTAAAACATGGTATGCTAAGTCTCGTTTACGTAGTAAATAAGCTGGCTACGATGCCCTTCAAACCAGAACAGAATAGTGCTTTCATGCTACTACTTTGCGGCAGAAATAATATCAATTAAAATTTATTCTTAGATTTTTTTCTGCATGAAAATCAAAGAAATATTCATCCAATCTTGAAAACTTTTACGTTTATATTATTTGTGACATTTCTTTCCCCGAATAACATTTTTTTCTAAAATCCCTAAGGGATTTGCTGAATAAACATCATTAGCAAATCAGTACGTGACATGCTCTCGCACAGTAGGGATGATAACTTTTGTTCCTGAAATTTCATACCCAGTGAAATATTAGTAGTAGTAATGTAATATTAATGTAACAAATGTTTTCAATCAGTAAAATGCGCTTTATTTTTATCAATTGTAATACATTCGACAATTATTACTCCTCATTAATCCTTTTTATATTACGTTTAATTAATTAAATTTTTAGCTAGAATAAATTTCTAAAGACAAGTTTTTAAATTTCGCTAACTGTTGTAAATAAGCTAGAAAACTCGTAGAAAAAAAAAATACCTAAATGTTTCTAATTTTTCTCATTCATTAAGTAACCATGAAATATGTTATCCTTATTTTAAATGAAACAAAGCCTACTTTTAACCACTTGTTTAAAATTATATTACGACATAAATAAAACTAAAACCCCACAAAAGACCGAGAGACCATACTAGTATAATTTTAGTTTCTTTCGCCTCGACTGTTGTACACAAGGCACCGAAATGTTAAGAGAAAAAAGTCAAAAAGAACCTAAAGAAATGTTTAAGGCCTTATTAAATGTGTTTTCTAGAGCAAAAAAAGCAAACCGCGCAGTAAACATCAAACTCCTTACACTCACATTGTTTATGAAAGTTATGTTGAAGACTTACTCATAAACTGCATTCTATATTCGTGATATTAAAGGTAATTTCATATACATATTTATCGAAACTGCAAAAAAAGGTTACTGCAATTGATAAATTATTTAAGGTCACAGAATAAAATAATACTGCTTATAACATAATCAAAGCATTCTTGTGAATTGATTCATAATACTGATATTTACAGGATGTCCTAAAACTCAACGTCAATTGAAACGGTAATGAAGAAGTCTTGATGGTGTATGTACATCTTAGAAAAATTAAAGAAAAATCTATCCCATGTAGCTTAAAATTTTTGGCCATTTAAAAAAAATCACAATTTAGTCTTTGTAATTTTTTATATTATTATTCAGTATTCGATCATTTAAGCTTGGAATAATATTTCCTTCATGTAATATTTATTCGGATAAAAGTAAAAAATAAAGGTAATAAATATTGATTTAATGCCAGAAAGGAAATAAATAAATCAGTTATTACATAATTCCCAAGTGGGTTTTCTGTCTGTGACAAATTTGATTCATGAATGACGAAATTCACATGTCATGACATAATTTCTCTAAAAGAAAATTAGTTCAATTAAAACTAATAACAGAGTATGTTAGTTCCTTGTCGGGTGGCTATTGTTTTTAACAGTGTTACTTACACTATATAAAAAAATATTAAGGTTTTAACTTGTTGATTTTTTCATTGTATTTTATCAACTCCAATTTAAATCATAGTCTAACATTGAAATGGCACCAAAGTGATTGATGTTATTGGTAGACATATTATTACCCAGTTTCACTTTTACTTTAAAAGCAACGCTTGCAAAATATATATATAGAACTAGAAATTTATATAACAACAATTATCTATGTTTTAGGAACAAACCATAATAATATAAAACATGCTAAAAATAGTAATGCGGCGTATTCATAACCCAATGAAGGTTATACAGTGTAAATCTTAGTAAAAGTAAATGCATTTGATAAATACTTCACTATATTTACATAAAACGTGTCATAAACGATATTTTAATATATAATACAAAATAAACGATGTTTTTCAATGATAGTTCTAAAACAAGTTATTCTCTAATAATTTAATAATTGATATGATTAATATAGTGAGGCATGTATGTATTTATTTTTATATTTTATATTTTTTAAATTGAAAATTACTATATTTACTATGAAAAAATAAATTTCCAGTTTCTTAGGTTTTCGAAGATTATACCTAATATTTACGTTTGATGTAAGATGCTTTATAACTTTGATATATCCAGGTTGATGGCGATCACGTTTCTTGGTTCACGGATTACGTGATTCTAATTTAACTCAGCAGCCGAAGAATTTTAGAATCAGAAGCATAGTAACTATAAAGACCCTAAATGTTATAAGTAATTTAACGTTAAAATTACGCTAATATTTTACTAGTAAACAGTTTAAGTGAATAATTTTTGACACTAGCCGATTAATATTTCATAAACCAATGAATGTATATTATATTATTTTTAGGCTATAATTATATTTTTCTTAAATCATGAAGCCTTTTGCCGGATCATTATCTGTATAAAAATGAAGTCAATTGTGTGATTAAGGCCTTACATACATTAATATTGGAAAATATTTCCTCATAAAATTAATAAAGTTGTACAGCGTTATAGTAAATCATATTAAGTGCTATTACTTTGTTCAATTAATCAAATAAAAAATTGTTTGTATTAAAGTTTGTTTATATTTAATAATGCAGTAAACAACAATGAAGTTCTGTACACCTTGACTTAACATGTAAAGATTTTGGGATTTGTGTTTGACTATGTTTTCGGTTTTGTTCCTTGGCTTATTAGTTCGATTTGAGGGATTTACATTGACAACATATGTAATTGAGACCAAAGCCAAAAATAAATAAGTTTCTATAGCAATAATACACACATCGCAAAGTTTAACATTTTGCTGACGTTAAAAAAGTATATTTTTATAATATCAGCGAAAAATTAGATACGTAATTTACTAAGCATAAGCCTTATACTAAAATTTATTTAATGATATTTTGAATCCGACGTTTTAACAATTTTACGGCACATTAAATTTCACGGATTCTTTCCAGCATCCATGATCACGGACAGAGTGATTTGGTATAAAATAATTGGTTATTAGTATATAAGTATCCGAAACATCGGGAGTAATTATAAATAAGTTACGCGAAAAATCCGTCAATTAGTGGATTTGATATGTATAATAATCGCGTAAATAAAATAATTATTTTTGTTTTTTTTTTTTAAATTTCACAGCGACAAAGACTTGTTCTTTGCAAGTATCACAAAAGAAAATTCTATGAGAAACTCCAGATCGATCAAAGTTAAAAACTACGTGTACGTTCGACAACTGTAGACATCCATTAGCTGATTGTGTTACGCTATTGTACAACAGGGTGTGTTACAAAGTCTACTGTATCAATGGTTCTTAATTGTAGGTCTCAAATCAAATTAAGAACCAATGTTTCGTATTTTTTATTAACTTTTAAACTAATTTAATAATTGCGTTAGTCGTATATAGATAATTATAACGTATAATTCATGTGTTTGAAACAAGATTTCTTGCCAGTAGAGAACGAACGCTTTTTAGTGTTATATTTTAGAGGTCAAGTTATGCATGAACGAACGAACAAGAGATTTTTTTTAATGCCTATTACGTCTACTAAACAGAGTCTAATAATTTATTATATAATTAATGAAGGGTCATTAATCATATAAAAAATGTTGTTGAATAAAATATTTAAGTTTTTTCGGCCTCGTGAAGACCCTTTCACGACTGAATAATAAAACAAATATAATTTTGAAATTAATTTATTAATTACATTTTAATAATTATTACACTTTTATTTTGATTAAAATATTATTAACTGCCTCCGTAGCCAAGTGGTATAGGCGTGTACTACAGAAACCGGAGGTCGTGGGTTCGAATCCTGCGGGGACTCAACAAATTTTCAATGTTGTTTCCTAGTTTTTTAGGGCAGCTTGGGTCGATCACCCATTTTTGTGAAAAATTAGATGATCCATGCGTAGGATAGGCATGTAAAAAAGTCGGTCCACCCATCAACCCGCATTGGACCAGCGTGGTGGGATAGGTCGATAACCCCCCTAATGAATGATGATGATGATAAAATTATCAATTTATTTTATCAATTATATTTTATCAATAAAAGATGATGATCATCATCATCAGCCTGTGATAGTCCGCTACTAGACAAAGGCCTACCCTAAAACACCCCTATCCATTAGGGGCTTTTGGATGCAGTAAAAGAAAAAGAAAATAGAAAAGTTATTTTTTTCACTTTATATAAGTTTTGTGTTAACCTGAGCCTCAGATGGCTAATACATAATTTATGAATAAAGGCTTAAAAAACCAATTGAGTTGTCAAAATATTTGACATAACATTCAATATACTGCCGCAGTCTGTAATAAAGAGATACGTATTTCAGTAGTTATATTATTATAAAGTAATGATAAATGTTGCTTCACGTAGCACACGTAACAATTTCACACATGTAATAATTCAAATAAAATTGTTTTTAAACACCAGAAAACTGTAAGAATATCTGATATTGTATACGTCAAATTTTAGGACGACCCGTTTAACATAGTTTTCACATACCGGTGCATAGGAGCTTGTTAATTCAAGTGAATCATTATTCATAATGGAGGTTTTGAACTGCACGCCATAAAAACCATCCCGAATAAACAAGCCACAGTTTAAGATGCAGTACTATAAAGACTTTCTTGCATTTCATAATATATTATTCACAAAACAAAACTAAGCATGTCTATGTAAATAAATGAATTTTAATGTCTTATTGTAACATTAAAATAACATTTTTTTAATCATAACATTGTGATATATGACCGGTACAAAAGAATACGTTTTTTGAAGTTATACTTCTTTAGGCGCGTTATAAAAAAATGGGTGCGTGTACTTATGTACGCGCGTGAGAAGTTATACTTCTTTGGCATCATTAAAAAATTAATTTATTTAGATAATCTGCTCCGATTTTGATGGGAATTTCATTGAATGATACAAGTTAATTTCAAGGCATAAAAATTACGTTAATTAATGAATGTTACGGGCTTTTCACGTTAGTGTCCATGATTTATAAGGTAAATATACTATGATAAGAAAAAAATTGTTGTACGTCTACTTTTAGTACACTTAAATGAAATTGATTAGCATTAGTAAAATGTTTATATTATATATAAACGAATAATATTAGAAATAAAACTAAAAACTGTTTAATAAATTGTTCTATTAAGTCTCAGTAGGATTATTACTAAAAATGTTTTTATTATAATAATTAAGAGACAACAGTTATATATTAATGAGGATTATTGCAAATTATTATAAAATACAATATTTTTTTTTTCTTTTAAAAACTAAATTGCTACTGATCTCTAAAAAAACTATGTAATTTTAATGTAAACATATATACAACACTTTTATATTTAATACGTGTCTCTTTCGATATGTTTCATTCTGTTACGACGTATTGGTTTTCCAGAATGATGGATGCGATGTCATTTAACTTATTGATTATCCATTACTCCAGATTTAACGTTATTGAAGGTGCCATTACCTTACCACGTCCACTGGAAACTCGCAGTAGGGCGCAAATTAATTCTGAAGTGTCGACTGCATACATTTACTTTAAGTTGTGAAGTGTCTTTAGTTAGTATTTAAATAAATTAGTAATAATATAATTACATACCTTATAACTTTTCAGAAAAAAATCAAAATGCTCTAAGAGGTTTCTTAAAAGAATATTATAATAATCTAAATAGCATTCGAAACTACAATAAGAAACCTAAAAATTATCAAGTAGTTAACAAATCATTTTTTTAAACTAACTACTTTACTTCAGAACATAAGAAATGTGTTCGAATTGTCGTAATTTGAGATTTGTTTGAAATTGACATTTGGAGTTTTTTTCATATAAATAAAAGCATAATTTAATTTAAAAATATTTTGGTATAAATTTGCTATAGCGGCATCGACTACTATTTAACGTATATTATTAGAATTTACATTGTCCTTGTTGCCCTTTTTTAGAATGTATTTCAATTAATTTCATTTGTCAAATTTTTTTCATGGCTATCTGCGTTTAAAGCCGAATAAGTTCTGTTGGAGCACTTGACACACTACTATGCATTATTTAGAGAATCCGTAAGGCAAAGTAGAAAAATATCTTATGCTTAAGATTGCTTTCTCTTGTAATAAAAAATCTTAATTTTTTTAACAGTATTTTAAGAGAAAACATCTAAATAAATCAAAACGTGACAAGCGGTTTTTCAATAATGATGTAAATGGAACGGAAGGTAAATTTGCTTCATTCAAACACACGGGCTAAAAGTTTCACCTATTCGGAGAACCTTAAGGAAATATTTTTACTTTGCAAATTCCGATTGATTGACATATTGAAATTCGTATGGTATATTTTGTTTACTTTTTAGAAAATGCGGTTCTTTTATTTTCGGCATTCAACATAAATTTGAGCACTTGGTACAATAATAAATACATCGATAAATGTATAGCTTGGGCTTGGTTATATGAAATAAAAAATATCAATACAAATATATACAATTGCAGTGTATGTTCGTCACATTTAAATAACCGTTTATATATAAGTAGTACAACATTTAAAAATTGTCTGTCTTTTTGATTGCTTTAGCTAATCTCTGGAATGGCTGGTTCGATTTGGACGGGACTTTTACTGAAAGATAGCTGATGTAACTTCGAGTGCGATGCCTAGGCTAGACCTAAGCTTGCTTATCTTTAATACCACCACGAGGTTTTATATTGGTAACTAGCAGTTGCCACGGACAACGGCACCTTGACCAATTTAACAAATATGTAATGATATTTGCACACACGATATAGAAAGCAATGATTTGATGTAAACTCCAGAAGGCTTGCCTTCAAACGTGACAAATACAGGTGGAATTAAAAGATGAAGCAATGCCGATCGTCGAACCTTGTTTTTATGGTTATGAAACTGGAATTAAGCCCACCATTTTTCAAATATTATGCAATAGTCGCCTATTATAAATATCATAAAAACCTTAATGCCTTCACCAAAGCTTTAAGTGTTGCAGTTACATTACGTGTACAAATATCAAGGCAATCATATTTTCTCAGTCAAGATTTTATTCTAAAGTAAATGTATCATTCTTAGTATTCAATTGCGTGAAAATTATAACAAATTGGTTTTTGTTGTGATAGATGCGATAAAAGAGAAGATTGATTGTGCATTACTCCACATTTAGGGTAATTGATCAAGCGAATGATATGGAAAGATATCCATATCAATCGCAAACTCGCGACGTAGTCAAAAAAACTTAGAAGTATTCTCGAATATAGAATTTTTTTATAAGCATACCTAAGTTCTTGGAATAGATACAATAAAACAGAACTAACATAGAAAAATATACTTTATATTGTAGATTTTCTTTTAACTTTTACATTTTCAGTTAAACCTGCATCGTCTGGTACCATAATGCATCGGGCTAAGTTAAGTAATATGATAATAACATTGATGTCCCTTGTGTTGCTTTAAATATGTTCAATGGCTCAAAAAATTTAACCTTTGATGGTAAAATTTACCAGTTTTTCTAGTAATAGAAAGACAATTAGTGTAGTAGTAGAAGAATATGTTAGTGCATAGGAATAAATAAAATATTGCTAGCAAATCCAAATGACATTCAAAATTGGAAAAGGATTATTTTAAATAAGTGTTACAAGAGTAACACTCCCCAAAAAACCAGACCTTATTGATTGGTATCAATTGTACCATTCTAGGAAAAATCCATTACATAGAAATTTGTAACGTTTAATAATTACATATTTTTATTTAATAAAAAAATGTTACACGTAGTGAAAGATAAGTAAAGAAATGAGTACTTGATTACCAAAAGTTAAAATTTAGGGATAATTGATTATTCAACTTTCGTAGAAATATATATCATATAAGGATTATAAGTAACAGAATAATATAATAATAATAACAAATAAAACGAGTGTCAACACAGTATGTAAGACTAAACCAGCTGGTAAATATTTCGTAGAAGCCATATACCCTTACGCTATTCCAAAACTAAGATGCTCATTTAGAATAATTTAGTATCCAAAACTAACATTGAACAAAGAAAAAGAACTACACGCACCTTATTGATAAAACATAGTAACTTGCACCAAAAATCAGCGGTTGAAAGATTAAAAATTAGAAGAAAAAACGGAAGTAGAGGTCTCACTGACATCAAACACTTTTGGGAAAAACAACTAAATATACTAAAAATATTCTTCCAAACACATTCATGAAACAGCAATCTTCACAAAGCGATATCTCAAAATGACAACTACACGCCTTTGAAGTTAAAGAACAGTCAGTTTCTTCTAACATCAACTTAAATAAATAGTAACAGTGATACACAAAACAAGTTAATTGGAAACTGAAAGAAGAGATTCTTCATGGCCGCCATCGACGAAAGACTTAGAACAAACATTTGTTTTTATATGTAAGCGTTTTTTTAGAAACTGAAGGATTTCTAATGATTGTCATTAGAAATCCTTCAGTTTTATCCAACCGAAATTATCCCTTGGTCCTATTAGGATTGGACTCCGTGACCAACCGCTTTTAGCTCAATTACAAAAAGCGGTGCTACTGGACGCCGCTCGCATCGTCTGCCAGTTTCTCTCCCTTTCAACCCAACTCTCGGCCGTTTGGTCTCCCCTGCCGTTGGCTTCCATCTGGTTGAGATGTATCTATATATTTTCTGCTTATTATACTTATTGCTTTATTATTCCTATATACGTTATATTTAATTTATTTTTATAAATATTGCTCTTAGCCAGATGAGAAAATTCTTCTTAAAAAAACTATAAAATAATAAACTCGCTTAATCAGTCAGTTTATAGAACAAAAGCAAATCATATTCGCTATGTTGTCTATGACCATCGCTGGTATTCTGCTGACACCTTGACTTGACTTCCAATGTACAAAAATATCCTGTAACGTCTGTAAGCTTATATTTATATGTACATACATAATTAGACACATTACATAATTTTTGTACCAAATATTCATACCAACAACTTATTTTATCATTAGTTAGTATTGTAGTTTTAATAAGTTACTAACCAGCAGTTTAATTAACATGTAAATTCATAACAGGGTATTTAAATTGAAAAAAAAAAATCATGTCCATCAAAGTTAAAAATAACTTTAATACTGAAAAGTTAAATTTGCAAATTTTTATTGAACCCCAAATGTTGTATATATAAAAAATTTTGATGCAAAACGAGTTCTACACTCAATGTTACGCAAATACATCGAGTACTTTGAATTAGATAAGAAGTGCAAATCAATGAGAAAGAAATTGAAATTATACTCCAGAATGGATTAATTGTTGCATTAAAGGAAAATGTATTGTAACATTTATTTAATTGGCCGTCTTTTTAAGCTCAATGCTACGGCAAAGCGTGTCATAATGAATAAGTTTCCACCTTTTCATGGTAATAGGGTTCAGAAATAGCACCCTGGCAGGACGCCTAAGATGCCTCTTAGGCTTCATGTGGCTGAGCTAGGCTAGGAAGAAAGTGCTAAAGCGGCCAGCGCTGGAGTAGTTATTCAAAACCTGATCTTATGACCTCACATTTTAGACGCCAGGGAGAAGGCCGTACCCAGACATGTTATTTTAGCCTTCTTCTGGCGGCTAGTGAAAGCACAGATAGGCGTTTCCCCGCAAAAAATAGCATTACGATAATTAAAGTGCTATAAATAAATAAGTAGTGGGCGCAAAATTTAATTACGGGTGTATTTACAAATCAAAAGAGAATTTATTGCTCTTTGTTCTATTTTAAGCGTATCTTTTTTGTATTTAGACAACAAAATGTGAAATAACTTCCTTATTAAAAGCTCCGCCACAAAAGTCATAATTTTATTCTAAACGACCACTCATATTGAAAGCAGTACAAATATAAATAACGCACAGAATGTATTGTGTGCGTCTTTACCATATCCTTATGTTTTAAAAAAGTAAAAGAGGAAATGTTGTTTCTAACCAATATAAATAACATTAGTACTACTGTTTAGCGATTATAAATGAATGTTATAAGTAAAAACAAGTGGTATATTCAGGTTTTTTTTTTAAATACAGGCAAAAGTTATTTTAGTTTAAGAACATTTCAAATTTAAAATGTGAAGTTTGCAGCCAAAGCGTTTAGAATTTTTTTTAAACTATGATGAATTGATTAGCTGCCATTAAATTTCTTTTTTGAATTTTATAATTTAAAAATGATATAACGATAATTGACAAGGCACAATTTGAGCATTTTGCAATTATATAGCCATATTTTATTATACTGTAATATTATATTTAAATTTATATTACTTTTAAAACGCGACAAGATTTTACAACGCTTCGATACTTGAATATTAAGAAACAATTCAATAAATTTTTACTGCTTTGCAACATTAGTACCTATATGCTTTATATTAAAAGAACAAAATATGATTACAAGTATTGAACCAGAGCGCAATGCAAACGCAAATCTTAAATTCAAATCAACTTCCATAATTTCCCACCGGATATCGTCAAACGATTGACTAATAATCTATGCAGACGTAAAAATCAATCTGACTTTGTCACTTAAACTATCTAAATTGTAGCATTGAGGTTGTATTGATTTCTTTATAACGCTCATCATTGTCGTTAAGATATAATTAAAATATAAGTGTCATGTACAATGACAGTAAACCCTTACATTTTAATTTTTTTTTAATTTTACTAATATTCAATTAGTAATATCCAATTTAATTTATTTGCACAGTAGAAACTTTTTCAATACACTTACGATATGCCTCCTTGGAAAAGTGCCCATCCATAGATTATTTTTACAAATTCTCCTTAGTACATCGTTAGCGTACTCTTATCGAGCGAAATGTTTAACATCCAATACGTAAATAATTGTAACGGGCACTAGATACCAATTTTTATAAGTTGGTTTTCTCAACGTAGGGTCGCTTAATACAACAACAAGTTCATAGCTAACGTTCAACGGCACTCAGTCGAATGGCATTAAACGAAACATGTGTGAAAATCGGAGAATAGGGTCGAGCGTCATTTTCTGGCTATAGGTCTATTCATACGCCAAGACCGCAAAGCGTAGGAATCGGTCGCGATGGGGGTGGTGGCTTCTACATCAGGCGCGGTATAAATACTCGAACATAGTGTCATCCCACTGACCCAGCCCACAGCTCGGCGGAGCAGATGTGGCTGACCATGACTGTTGGCTTGAATAAACTATCTATTGGGTCAGCGTACCGTCCCCCGTGGCTTGACGTTAACACTTTTGTCGATGCAATTACCATGACTGTTTGCTCACTTGTATTTGGGAGTACATTTTGGTCGTACTTGATTTTAATATGAATATCATGCAGAGTGCAGACAATAAATTGCAAAAATTTAAATCTTTTTTAACGTGTTTAAACCTTAAACAGCTCGTAAACTCGCCAACTTACTTTACCGACCACAGCATGTCTTTTATAGATGTCATTAGCACAAACGTCGATGCCCGAAATGTTATCGTAGAACCCGTTTCGCCTCTTAGCAGCCATGCGTTATTAACTATAAAATGATTATTTAATACGTTTACTCCTTTAAAAACAGTTTTGCTCAGAAATAAACCACAACTATGGATAATACCGACGATAAAGCTTATGATGAACATACGTAATGAAACCTACGCAAGACATTTTAGAACAAAGTCGAACGCACATAAGCATAACTACAAACAGTTAAAGTCACATGTTACATTGTCGTTACATCTATAAAAAGCAGTGTACTTTAGTCATAATATAAATAATAATAATAAATACCCTACCCTTTTATGAAAGACTTTAAAAGCCAAGATTTTGCCGCCTAAGAATGATTTCGCCAAACCTAATCATTTTGATGACCCAAATAAAATGAACATACATATTTTAAATATACCCGGTAAATCAGAAACTTGTAACTTTACATAAACCCATTTCAATCATCTTTATACAAACCCGGCATTAAGTTTTCTTTTAAACCTGTCGACCAGATTGTAATATCTAGTTCTCAACTTCAACATATTCAGATATCTGGAAGACAGCAATAGTAAAACCGTTGCCTAAAATCAACAATCGAACAGAATTAAAAGATCTTCGCCCAATCAGTGTCTTACCATGTTTGTCCAAAATAGTAGAAAAGGCTGTATGGATTCAACTAGTTGAATACCTAGAGGGAAATAATTTTTTTCCGAATTTCAATCAGTGTTTCGGAAAGGCCATAGCACTACCACCGCTCTTCTTGACGTCACAGACAATCTTTTTGCCGCTCAAGACAATGGCATGTGCACTCTTCTTGTTCTGCTAGACTTCTCTAGGATTTTGACGGTATAAATATACAACTGCTTTTGACTAAGATGAAATATTATGGATTAGGTATTGATACAAAAAGAGGTTTCAAAGTTACTTTACAAACCGAAGGCAATGCGTTGAAAATAGGGTAAATAATAGTAGCGAACCTATCCAATCAGAACCTATTTTCCTCATTATCCTATAACCTACAGTCCTCAGAACATATTTTCCTATTTAAATAATTCTTTAGTACTAAATCCTAGAAAGTTCAAGTAAATAAAAAAAAAAGTACTTTGGTTCGAAATTAAACATTTCTAGGGTCCCATACAATCTTAATGTAAAGTTAGGACCGACTTCAGTCGAACGAGTGCTTGAAGTTCGTAATCTAGGATTAGAATTGTATGATAGCCTGCGTTTCGAAAGTTACATTTCCAATGTAATCGAAAACTGCTTTAATCGACTACAAATATATACTATAAAACACTTAATAAAATACGACTATAAAAATACTTAATAAAATACAGCAATACCTTGCCTTAATTAAATCTAATGCCCATCTAATTAGTTGAATCGCTAATCTTGTCTAGGTTAAATTACACAGAGGCAATTTATGGTCCTCGTTTATATAGGCAAACGGAACGGCTAATTCAATGCATCCAAAACGCTTGTGCACGTTTTTGTTTCTAAATCCCGCCCTGTCCTCACGTAACCCCATTTTTAAATGACAACAATATTATAAAAATGAAAAACCGCAGGCGCTTGCACCTCGCTTGCCTCCTATTCGACGTTATAAACTATCATACGCCGCAATACCTCGGGTTTAGATTAGAATGGGTTGGTGGTGAAGCAAGCAGTCGTGCAGCGCGCAGGGGTTGTCAACAACAAAAAACACAGAAACATAGTTCCGCGGCAATTTGGGGTAGTTTCCGTTACGCGGCAGTCAAATGCTGGAATAACATTCCACCATCAATAAGGAGTGTGCGAAATAAAAGCTCTTTTAGAAAAAGATGGATGACTTTTATTCTACAAATACAACAAAATTTAAATCAGTAATCTGCCGCTATTGCAAAACATAAATTTAAGTATGCTAGTGTAACTCTGAGGATGTTTCTACTTTTTTCTTTTTTTATTTTACTTTTTTTTTAACTTAGTAATTGTTATTATTGTGTATATTTTTATGTGATTCGTCCACACAATTTCAATATTGCCATATTTTTTGTTATTTTTAATGTTCAGTACTTTTATTTTTCTATTTTATTTTATTGTTATTTCATCTAACCTAACCTAACCTAGATTTATTTAGTTAGCCTATTTTTTTTGTTATTATTTCACGTTAATGAGCTCACAGTCGCTACAGGATTTTTGATACATTAGAAGTCTAGTTAAGGTGTCAGCAGAATACCAGCGTTGGTCATAGCCAACATTATGCTGAGCTGAAACCTTATTGGTCTAGCAACAAATTTATTATAAAAATTTTGTGCATTTTTGTAAGTGTTTTGTTTTATATATAAGATATGTATGATATATTTCTACCACTGGACTGATTTAATGAGTTTATTATTATTATTATTATTTAATACAACTGCTAATTATATTCAGGACGATTACTTTTACAAGTCATGTCTTTTATTTGCTTTTATTTGTTATTACGTTCTTTAAGCGCACTAAAATAAGATACAAAGACTTTTTGAAAAATATTTTTTATACATATGCAATAACCACTACTTAAGAATATATTACTTTTCTCAATTTAAATGTGTTAGCTGCACGTTCCAAATACATTTTACCATTTTAATTTACAGGAATAAAATATTTAAAAGCATTTTTCTCATCACAAAATCTTAAACTGCAAATCGACTATTCATAAAAAAATAGTGGTACAATCATTCGAAGTAACGCAAAATAGTCATTGTCCAACAAAACAAAATTTGACAAATTTTACATATATTTTAAAAATTGGTATATTCAAGTTTAGAATATTGCAGAAGTAGGTCAATGCGGTGGGGAGAAATAAAAAATTCAATTACACAGTTTCTTTCCTACAATGAGCTCTAATCTCCCCCTGTTCCAAAGGCAACAGTTTAAAACATAACTTATTCTCGAGCAACAGCACTGACCTATATTAAACTTTTCTAATCTGTGGCCCATTTGCGGTCGCCTCTGCGATTCAGTTAAATAAAAATAGATGTTAAGCGGTACAAGATTTCCTTAGATGGGGTAGCTTAGTGCTTGAAACTTTTGTAAGCGTGATGCTCATGTTTTTTGTTACATATACTTCTTAGAATAACATATTTTTGTATTTTTATGAAATAAATAACATGTTTTTTTTGTAATAGTTCTCTTATACAGTTGATTAAAAACGATGTGTAATTATCACAGGTGAGTACAAACATATGTATAAATTGATCCAAATCCCTATTTCATGGAAAAAGTTCTCTGGTCAGATGAATTGACATTAGAAGGTGGGTACGTAGATAATTTAGACAATTTTTAATGGTGGCTGTGGTAGTTATTATAAGCACATTGTTGTAGATAGATTTGAGATGTATTGAATTTTATTGAAATTCATTTTATTCAAACAAAATGAATTTTGATTACCTTGCCCTCTGATTTATACTGCAATGTTTTAAACTTAAAATATTTTCCCAGTATTTTTATTTTTAATTTTTTTAATTAAAAAGAGGATCAGTTATAAAAAATTAAATAGGAATTATATATTCTAAAGTGTTTATTTTATTGAAATGCTTTAGCAACTAGAGTATTTCTATATAATGTAAACAATGTTTTAGTTTATTATTTAATTGTTATCAGAGTTTGTCAGTTCGTAAAACCTATATCATTATTAAAACATCCATAACAAGACTCATCACAAGACCATCACCAATCAAACAAATACAGAATAAAAAAATCGATTCTTGAAAAAGTTATTGGATATATGTTAAATTATAATTTCCCTTAACAATAAACATTATTTAGATTGAGAAACTACTTCTCTTGGTTAATCAGTTAATAAAAGGGTAAGTGATAGTAAATTGATTAGTAACCTAAACTAATCTTAGTATTCCATCTTAATTTATTTATTTTCATATCCAAAATATTCAATTTAAAACTGATTTTAGCCGTTGCCTTGAAAAAAAAACAAACAAATTCAGCATACCGTAATATAAATTTTGTACTCAAAACAGATAGACGAAAGATGACTTGTGATACTAATATTATTATTTTAGCTAGCGTCGACAGTCTCCAAATTTTAAGAGTTAACAAGAAAATACTGTTGAACCATTTATTATCCTTTTTCTTACAAATAATTTCTCATTTGTCCTTCATTCGCCTTATTTTCAATGAAAATGTATTTGCTTTTTATGAATGTCACGAACTTCTGCTGTAACATATTGGCAGGCTTACAACTCAATATCTTTTCTTCTTACAAGTAAACGAGTTAAAAACTCTTGCCTGTGCTATTCTGGCGTCAATATGTTTATATTAATGGCTTTTTTATGATTACAAAATGGAAATAAAAGCTGTAATCATAACAGATGGCTTTGTAGTAATATTAGATTTAATGGGTAAAATTGAAAATTAACGCTAGATTTCGATAATATACCATGTATAGAACAAATAAGTATAGACGAAGGCTCGGCAAACGTAGTGTCGGACGACCTTTTTTTTTTTTACCGTGGGGAAATGCCTACGCATACCCGTCCGCGGGGGCAAAGACGGGTTATGTCGGACTCGCACCGACTAAACCCACCACGTTGTTCCTTCCTGACGCCTTTAGGGTGGGGTCACAGGAACGTTTTGCACTCATCTGCAACCCCACCAGCGCTGGCCGCCGAAGCAGCCCCATCTCGGCCTTAGGGCAATATGCCTTCCTCTGGGCGCGTTGGAACTAGCGCGCCCTTCGTCTCGGCCCCTGTAGTTAGGTAACAGACTCCCCCGAGTCTGTTACTCTATGGATGAGCCATGGGGCCAGGAGTTCCCACACACAGGGACGATCCCAGCCCCAGCGGCGGCTGGGATGTTAAGCTCCGCCGCTGGCTCCATTTCGGTCGTAGAAGGAGGAGATCGACGACACCATGCCGAATGTCCCTCCTCCCGGCCCCTCCACACCGCATAAGCGGTGCAGCCCTGAGTCGCGGAGGATGGGAGGCGGCCTAGCGAATACCGACACTCCTCTTTCCCCGCGGCTCCTCCTGGGTTGCGAAGGACAGGAAGGCGCACACCTACCTCCTGCAACCCGTCCTCGCACCCTCCAAAGGCGCATCAAAGCGGGCTTCTGCAGCCCGCTTGGAGCAGCCTCCGTCACGGCCGGCCTTACTCCTCAGGCCGGCCAGGTTCCTCTTAGCTTCCCCGCGGCTGACCCAAGCCGCAGGTACTGAGCCCCACCGCTACGACAAAGCGAGAACCTGTTCGGGGGGAGTGTCGGACGACTTGCGGTAAGATGGAGCAACCGAAGAAAGGAAGCGGTGGCGTGCATTAGGGGACTCTTGCAGTGGACTGATACAGGCTGGTAATGATGATGCTAATGATGGTAGACCAAAAGTTCTAAACAACCTTGTTTCTTTTATTAACCATTGACATTATTTTTGTTTTCACAATTAGAGAAAGTAAGTTATATGTAGTTTTGATGTATATAAAGGACTATATATTAATCATATTCAATTTTATGGGTTATACAATTATTCTTTTAAAATCTGCTTTTTCATGTCATCACTGACTTTATAATACATAAGTTAAATATATCTTTTTATTTTTTAAAAATACGTAAATAAAAGGTACACGTCACTTTTAATACTACTGAAAAATATACATCAAAATTGTTTAACTGCGAGTTCTTAACTGAAGATCTTATTCTTTAGAAATAGATATGTTTTCTTTTATTATTATACATTAGTTAAAAAAGTAAAATAAGCGTTTTCAATTCAATTACTGTTCAAGGTAGTGTTAAAAGACGATGTTTATTTTATATATTTTTTAAAATTCGATGCATTTTAACAAGTTCAGAAAAGTGGAGCAACGTGTTTGGGAGAAGTGTAAGTTGCTACTTACACTTTTTTTCTTTTACACTTTCAAGAGAAGTGTAAAGACAAGGTAACTTACATACAAACTATATTCGCCCGATTAAATACGTTTGTCTGAAAATTCGGGCCAGGTCAACAAAGTGTGATATAACCTTTTTGATGAAATGCTTGGCCTTTTATGAATAGAGAAGTCGTTTTAAAAAAGTTATTAATTTTTTTTTCATATTTTTAATACATTTGACGTTACGACGCTTTTAAAAAATCTAATAAAATATTTACGTCAATGTTTAATGTTTCTTTGCTCAACAGGTACTTAAATTTAAAATGTTATTAAAGCGTTGAATTGTGTAGTAAAACAGTTTACGATGGGCTGGACTAAGGGAAACCAATTAAGTGCAAATATTTACGGTGGAAGCCTAGTCATAAACCTTAAGCTTAAGCTTTAATATAACGCATAAGTATGTTCCTCAAATTAGCGATAACTGCAAAGTCATAATAAACCAAATTCGATAATCTAAAGTATTGAATGTATATTAAATAATAAAATACTTTATCTGCACCAATATCTTCCTAAAATAAAAGTTAAATAATTTTATGGAAAAACTTTCAAGCAACAAAGAATCGCAATGATAAAACTAACACGTCGAAGCACAATGTTAACTCAACGAAGATACAATTTATCTGACGCTTTGACGTGCCTTAGTAAGCGTTAATTTGATAGTTTTACAAGCAAACAACGTTACTGTTCTTTGTTGAACTTTGTTTTATCAAATTAGTTAAGAAGAAGATTTTTTTTTTGTTTACTTCGTTTTAAGGATAGCAGAATTTTTATAGTATATTGTAAATTTTATTAAAGTCTCAATTACCCCTTGGCGTTTGGTCAATATCGTAAAAGTTTTTATAAAATATCTCATCCTATCGCTTAATCCAAGTAAAAATAAAGTAACATACCATTTACTTTATTACCTCATTTTTTTAGGTAGTTTATCAAAAAAAACCTGTAAAAAAAGATATTTGAACCAAAAAACTGTGACTAAATAATAAATACACAAATTAAATCATGATACCTTAAAGTCAACGCCTCTACAAAAGGTAGAACAGCAGGTACTGCTCCACTGTGCTGCCTTCACTCGGTCACTGTGACGCTGCCGTGGCGCAGCGAGCTTGTTGTGTACTTGCTTAACATGTTGTAGCTCAGCGCCAGGTGTTCATCATCACAGATCCCTCGTGCTCTCTGAAACAAACATTTGCCCACGGTAGCTAACTGGGATGGATGGTGGTGTGAATTGCCATTTAAATATTTATTTGTATGGGTTGGTTTCTATACAAGTATGGCTCAAGGTGTTATCAGGATTGAATAACTAAAACATCAAGAAAAGCTAAAAATTATTATTTTCTAACTCCATAGTAAACTGTATTTTTGAATTAATGGAGTTAAGGTGATGATGAACACCTGGCGGCTGAGCTACAACATGTTAAGCAAGTACTGCGACACACAAGCTCGCTGCGCCACAGCAGCGTCACAGTGACCGAGTGAAGGCAGCCACAGTGGAGCGAGTACCTGCTGTTCTACCTTTGTGAGAGGCGTAACTGACAAGATTGGCTACATTTTGAGGCGGGCTTCAATCAAAACTTATTTCAAGCCGCTGAAGAAGATTGGTCAATTCCTACCACCCTGTCAAGTGCAATATTCCTCTACAAGACCCAGGAGTGTACAAGCTAGATTGACTGCGGCCTCTCTATATTGGACAAACAAAGCGAGCAATAAGAACCCGCGTGAAGGAACATATAGCTGACATCAAACATAGAAGACCCAACAAGTCGAGTGTAGACCGTACCTTAAATCACCCAAACCATTACATCAGATTTGATCGACCACAAACTCGCTAAAGAACACCGATTCCTACCAAGGATGATTCGTGAGGCTATTGAGATTAAAAACATCCAAATTTCAATAGAGAAGATGGTTGGTTCTACCACCTGCTTGGGATCCCATAATTAATAAATTAAAATTTAAACCCAAGCATAATACCACTGCTGGCTGTAAAGATAAAATCAGTTCGTTTTGCATAGGTCGAGTACAGATTAAATATAATTAATAAAACTAAGATCTGGAAACCCCGCTTCAACACTGACAACAAGACGCATGACACCTCAGTCTACCCCGTGACCACGGCCGCTGGAAAGTGTTCGAAACGTCGGGAATTAAAAATGTAAAATAAACGCGATAAAATCCGAAAAGTAATTTTATTTAATAATTTATAATATTCGCAAGCAATAGAAATAATTATGAATACAAAAGATATTTCTGCCCAATGCTCGGTCGCCAACGACAGAGTAACCTGCGGAAAACTAATTCTATAAGTAAACCAATATGAGTCGCTTCATTTATAAAGTGAACATAACTTTTGAAACATATTCTGCTAAGCTTATAATTTTAAGACACTAAGAACAACTTAAAACTATCTATTACTTGAACACAAGAACCTGGGGTTTGAGAATCTTACATATATCTTTTTATTTTCCTAGCCGTTTTCGCAGTTTATATAGGGTCCTCCTATAATGTCTCCAGATTTACCTTAATAACAGTTTGAACAAGTAACTGCATTTGACCTCAAAAGCTCGAGGGTTAACTACATTCAAAGGGTAAATAATTTGTCAGTAAATTTGAAGGGACCGACCACCTAAAATGACTACTTAAGATAATTTTGTCAATCGGTTTTGACTTTTTACATGTCCATTCATCACACAGATCATCTAACTTTTAGGAAAATTATGTGATTAGGCCATTATGTCCAAAGAACTAGCAACTAGAAAATATTGATACTGAAGGATTCAAACCCATTATTGCCTTCAGTATGTAAAGCTAAGGCCACACCACTGAGCCATGTAGGTAGTTTCTCTGTTATTCACTAAAAAACTCCATATAGGATCATTTTTGCTTAATTTTACATTTGGTTTTAATTTTTTTTGTCTAGGACTAACTCCGAAATGACCTTCATTGCAAAAATACTACTTTTTAAATTTAAAAAAATTCCATAAAATTGTTTATATGTTTGGCTTATTAATAAATACAACAAATAGTTACTTGGTCCAGTTTATTAGTACTGCTTTACTAACAATTATTAATATGAATAAAAATTTTATAAACCATCATATTCAAATCCATACGATCTGACGATAAAAAACAATTTTCTAAAAAAATGAGTACTAAAGGGAATTTTACACAACACAGAGATTAGAAAAGTTATATGCACTTCAGCGCTGCAGAAACTTTCTTCTTAGATGTTTGTTTTAAGAACGGAGCGATTAGCACTCATTGGAAAGCGCTAATCTCTCTACTTAGTTCAATAAAGTTTCATATCTCCGCAGTGGTTTAACCTATTTTCTATTATATAATAAAAAGAAAATTTAATACTTGCGTTTGATGCATATTTAATTAACATTTAATATTTCTGATAATGTAGATGAATTCTGACAACATGCTACGTGACATTATTAGTAGAAATTTTTGTCTTAATATCGATTGATTAATATAGATGAATTCGATTACGAATTATTAGTACATACTGTAGTGTAGCCCTCTCGCTTTAAGAGTAAAATGTGAAAACTATATTGAATTTATACTTATTTTGTGTATTTATATTTGTAATAATTTAATTATTAACAAAATTGTAGCAACCCACGTCTTAAAAGCGACGAGCGGTAATAATGTAGAAATTTATTTTATAAACTTTGTTGTAAAGGAAATATTATAAAATTTACGTATTCTTAACACGCACTAGTTTTAAAATTTTAATAAAGTGTTAAAACAGTGAATAGTGGATCTGTGGGAAAACCAAATACGTTTACATATTTACCACGAGAGCCCGGTCATAACTTTTAATACTTTGATGTAAATCCCATCATTATAAACTCGGGGCTGCTTAGTAACTGCTACCATATTAATAGTAAAAGTCCATAACTTATTTGTTGAACCAAGCTCGCGTAATGTTGTCGTTGTTGTATTTTACACTCTAGTCTCAAACCTAGATTTCGTTTTCTTATGAAACCCTTAACCTTATGTAATCCACTTGTACCGGATTTTTTCGCGTTTATTCTTTATGTTTATTACGGTCGTTTCGGATCTGCTCCAGCATTCATGATCACTGTCATACCTGGTGGATTTCATATGTACGATAATCGCGTAAATAATTATATTTACCTTATACATGTTTACATTAATCTAAATTGTAGCACATTTATCACTATCATTATTTTCGTAATAATGTTTATCATGGCTAAAATTCTCAGATATGGCGCAGATTTCACATTTTTCCCGTCAAATTTATAATAATTACTTTATAACATCGAAACTCCACAAGCAACAACTATTTACTACATTTAAAAGATTAATTAGATGGTAGAAAATTTTAAGGGCATGACTTCATGTTGCGTATGCCACCGATTTTATTGACAATTGAAAATAGATTAGTGATTGACAAGTGGTTATTGTTTTAATTACGACTGATGACCGAAAGTAATGCTAGAAAACAAATCGTTATTCAAGATTTTGAGATTTGTGTTTAGTAACGCGTTTACGTCAGTTTGTTATACATATCAGATTCGTAACATGTCAGACCCCTGAAACATCCAATGTTAAAATGGAGTGGAAATATTACATTATTCTTCACAACTCCTTTTAATAGCTATTACGATAATTGTCTCGCCTTTGTTCCTTGGCTTATTAGTTCGATTTAGGGATGTACACAACTTTAACTAATCAACTTGTACATGTAATGGTGATCATTGCCATAAAATAACTAAATTGCTGTAGTTTTTATGCACACATGATAAATGTTATATTCATTTTATATTTTGCTTACGTTTAAAACGCATATACTTATAATATCAGAGAAAAATTAGATATGTAATTTACGAAGCATAAATCTCATCGTAAAGTCTAGTTAATTGTAATTTTACTCCCGACGTTTTGACAATTTTCCTGCGGCCGTAGTTACAGGCGCTGAATTGAGTCTGTCGCGTTACCATAATCTGACTTGGTGACTATTATAACGTATAATGCAAATGTTTTAAACAAGATTACCTGCCAGTAGGGAAAGAACGCTTCTTAGTGTTTTTTTTCTATAAGAGTAAGTTGTGCATGAACGGACGTACAAGAGGGATAACATTTTTTTATTCTATTATGTCTACTAAACAGATTCTAATAATTTACGATATAGTTTACGAAGAGGTAATTAATAATATGAAACATATTCTGGAATAAAATATTCAAGTTTTTTCGGCCCTCATGACGATCCTTTCACGACTGAATAATAAAAAAAATATTATTTTAAAGTTGAAAAAGTTTATTTTTTTACTTTAAAGTTAAATTTGTGTTAACCAGAGCCTTTATTTGTCCAATGCATAATTTATAAATAAAGGCTTAAAAACCAATTAAGTCCGCAGTGTGTCATAAAGAGATCACGTAGCTATTTTACTATAACTTGCATGTAGTAATGATAAACATTACTTCATTTTCCTACGTAGGTTTGTGTTTTAAAATTGGTTTTTAAACACCGAAACTATTACAATATCTCATATTGTATGCGTGTAACTTTAGGACAACCCATTTAACATAGTTTTCAGGTACCCATGCACAGGAGCTTGTGAATTCAAGTTTATTATTATTTAGAATGGAGGTTTTGAACTGTACGCGACAAAAATCATCCCGAATAACCAAGCTACGGTTTAAGATGCAGTACTATAAATACTTTCTTGTGTTTCAAAATATATTATTTACAAATCAAAATTAAGCACGTGATGTTGTCTATGTAAAGAAAAAAAATGTGTGCGTGTTCTAGCGCACACTTACAAAATTTAGTAACTGAGCGAAAACTCCATCAATAGTAGTGCCGGATCTCGTTGTCGACGTTTAAGGATTGTTTTTCATGGATAAATGCAGTTTATCTTTTAAAAATTCAATTAGTTTCAAAGATTTTTCTAATACAAAACATATATTAAAATCTCCAAATAATTATGAAAAATTAAGTATTTCGCTGTTATAATTTCCGTATTTCTAATTTTATGAACGCTGCCATCTAGTTACAAAATGTAATAACAATATGAACCATACACTTAAGTATTTAAAACAGTAACTACAAAATTAACATAGATGGCGTTAAATCTTAATTTTATACAAAAAATGTGACGCGTAACGAAAAAACGTTACAGTAAATTTTTTTCCAGTCCCGATAAAGAAGTCTCTCTTCAATTAATCGTATTTTTTAACAATGCTAACATTTCGTAGAAATCAAAAATTAAAATTGCAATTCAAGCCGTAAATTCAAAATTCATACAGACCAACCATTGCAATGGATCATGTACTTAAAAGAACCCAATTCAAGGCTAACAAAATGGCGACTAAAACTAAGTGAGTGTGACTATACCGTATGTAAAAAGGGTAAATATAATACTAATGCGGATGCTTTATCTCGCATTGAAATTAATAATAAAGAAGTAGAATCAATTTCCTCCAAACTGTTACCTCCGAAATGTTATCTCGATCACTCACGGCGTTACTATTGGCCAAAAATGCGGGACGAAATAGGTAAATACATTAATGAATGCACAATTTGTGGACAGTCGAAATACGACAGGAATCCTATTAGACCCCAATTTACCATTGTTCCACCAGCCGACAAACCTTTCGAAATTGTTTACGTCGACTTATTTACAGCCCAATCTGAAAAGTACATTACTTTCGTAGACTCATTTTCAAAATATGGACAGATATATCATCTTAGAGATGGAACCGCCATAAGTATATTACAAGGACTACTGATCTTTTGTACTCACCGTGGATTGCCATTGACCATAGTAACGGGCAACGGTACATCGATGAGAAAATTATGCTGCAGCGCCCGATAGAATTAAAACCACTTCACGACGTGTTCTATCACATAACGCTACCATTCTACCTATTCACAATGGGAATATTTATGGTCATCGCACTTATATTATTCACCCATTCCCAGAAAAAGACGTGCAGAGATCAAACCCAAAGAAACGACAAGGAACCTACGGCCAGGAAAGAGCTATCCCCGAGGACCATCTCTACACCACTGTCGTGTAGACCCGTCGCAAAGATCCATTCCAGCAACATTTTCGCTAAACGTTCTCAAATAGTTGCTGCGGAGGTGTTACATGCCTAGCATGTAGCGGAATCGCTGACAAGAAGTGCAGCGTTGCAGTTTTGCCATTGCTTATATCGTAAAATTGACGTCAAAGCCGATTCGTAATCCTAATTTCGTTTGCAAAATTATTTTTTATGGCTATCTGCGTTTAAAGCCGAATAAGTTCTGTTAGAGCACTTGAAACACTATGCATTATTTAGAGAATCCGTAAAAAAAAATTGAAAAATAATTACTTTTCCCCTCAAAGGAATCTTAATTTTTCTACAATATTTAAAGAGCAAACATAAATCAGAACGTGACAAGATGTTTTTCAATAATGATGTAAATGGAACGGAAGGTAAATTTGCTTGATTCAAATACATTGGCTAAAAGTTTTAACTTTTCGGAGAACCTTAAGAAAATATTTTAACTTGGCAAACTCTGATTGATTGACATATTGAAATCCGTACGATATATTATTCACTTTTTAGAAAATAAGGTTCTTTTATTTTCGACATTTAACATAAATTTCAGCGCTTAGTACAACAATAAATACATCAATAAATTTATACTTTAAGTAAATGTTACATAGAAAAAAAATTTCAATACACATAAATACGATTGCAGTGTATGTTCGTTACAATAAAATAACCGTTTATATCACATCACATCATCAGCCTTTGTTAGTCCACTGCTGGACATAGGCCTCCCTAATACACCCTATCCATTAGGTTTGGACGTATCCCACCACGCTGGTCCAATGCGGGTTGGTGGTGGACCGACTTTTTCATGCCCATCCGACGCATGGATCATCTTACTTTCAGACAATTGGTGATCGGCTCAAATTGCCCTAACCAACAGGAAACAACAATGAAAATTTGTTGCGTCCCGCAGGATTCGAACCACGACCTCCGGTTTCTAAAGCACACGCCCATACCACTAGGCTACGGAGGCAGTACCGTTTATATATTAGTGGTATATTTTAAAATTTTGTCTGTCTTTCTGTTTGCTCCGGCTAATCTCTGGAACGGATGGTTCGATTTGGACGGGACTTTTACTGAAAGATAGCTAATATAACTTAGAGTGACCTAGGCTTGCTTATTTTTTAATATCACCATGAGTTCACGGGAAACTGTAAGTTAGGGATATAAAACCGGCACCTTGACCAGTTCAACAAATACGTCACGAATTTTGCACAGTAAGCGTTTCCAAGAAATAGAACGCAATGATTTGATATAAACTCCAGTAGACTAGCCTTCAAACGTGACAAATATAGGTGTAATTAAATGATGACGCAATGCCGATCATCGAACCCTTTTTATGATTGTGAAACTGGAATTAAGCCCACCGTTGTACGCAAATATGCAAAAATTATGTTTTTCAGATATTTGTGTGCAATTTTCGCCAATTAAAATAGAATAAAAACCTTAATGACTTTACCAAAGCTTTAAGTGTTGCAATTGCTTATGGTGCGTATATATTACATTTACAAATGTCAAGGCAATCATATTTTCTAAGGCAAGATTTTATTCTAAAATAAATGTATCATTCTTATACATACCTATATATTCTGTGACAGTTAACAACAGTATTTAACTGCGTAAAAATTATACCAAATTGGTTTTTCGTTGTGATAGATGCGATAAAAGAGAAGATTGATTACGTATTACTCCACATTTAGGGTAATTGATCGGGCGATTATCTCTCCATATCAATCGAAAACTCGCGACGCGGTCATAACAATTTAGAAGTATTCGCGAGTATCGAACTTTTTCAAATATGTCTTTTATATCTTATAATAATATTATATAATTATATAATAAACATGTGTGACTTTTAGGATAGATACAATGAAACATAACAAACAAAGAAAATAACAAGTCCACTAATTTACAGATTTTCCGCGTTACTTAAATATATTTATTCCCAACGTCTCGGATTCTTTCGCAGCATCCTTGATCACGGGCAGACTAAGTTGGTATATATCTGTATCTCAATGCTTTGAAATAACGTCAGTTTTATTTAAAATTGACATACCTTTCGTTTTCTTAATATTGAACATTGGTTTGACAAAAGTACTTACGTTGTCTGATGGTGGTAATTCTCACCACCATCCCTCGCAGTTAGCTACTGTCAGTAAATGTTTGCTTCAGAGAGCACAGCGGATCTGCGACAAGGAGCATTTGACGGCTGAACTGGAGAATCTCAAGCAGGTGCTGCGTGACAACAAACTTCAAGATTCATGTCTACGTCGCAATCACCTTGTAAAGCCAGCCACGTCAAAAGAAAGCCTGCCGTCTTACCTTATATCAGAGGAGTCACCGACAAAATCGGTTATATTTTAAAGCGAGCTTCTATTAAAACAAATTATAAGCCGCCAAAGATGATTGGCCAATTATTACCATCCGTCAAATGTAACATTCCTTTCCAGGTATCGGGAGTGTACAAACTACACTGTGATTGTGGTCTCTCTACATTGGACAAACAAAAGACCAGTAAGAACCAGATTAAAAGAAAATACAGGTGATGTTAAGCACCGACGCTATAAGAAATCTGCAATTTACGACCATGTTCTAGAAAGCCCAATCATTATATTGTATTTAATGAACCAAAAATACTGGCTAATGAACATCGATTTATACCAAGGATGATTCGGGAAGCAATAGTTGGTTGGTCTTTGCCACCTTCCTGGGATCCAATAATTTCAAAATTAAACACAAAGATATAAAAACTACAAAACCGAAGGACAACATAAGTACTTTTTGTCAAACCAATGTTCAAAATTAAGAAGACGAAATGCATGTCAACTTAAATAAAAACTCTGACGTTATTCCAAAACATTGATATACAGACATATACCAACTTAGTCTGCCCGTGATCATGGATGCTGGAAAAATCCGAAACATCGGGAAATATATTTAAGTAACGCGGAAAATCCGTAAATTAGTGGATTCGATATGTATAATAATCGCGTAAATAAAAGGAATAATTACAGAAAAATAAACTTCATGTTGTAGTTTTTTGCTTAACTTTACATTTTGTGTTCAACCTGCATCATGTGGTAATAAACCATCGAAGTAAGTTAAGTAATATGATAGTAATAATGAGGTCCATTGTGTTGATTTAAATACGTTCAAAAGCTAAAGAAATTTAAACTTAGACAGGAAAATTTGCCAGTTTTTCTAGTGACTAAAGAACAGTGAAGAATATTTTAGTGCTTGGAATAAATAAAACATTGCTAGCAAATACAAATGACATTCATAAATGAAAAAGGACTATCTTAAATAAGTGTTACAAGAGTAACGCTCCTTAAAAAGCCAGACCTTGATTGATTGGTATTAATAGTTCTTATAAGAAAAAAATCATTACGTAGAAATTTGTAATGTTTAGGCATTACATATTGTAACCTGGACCTCTATAGCCAAGTTGGAGGGGTGGAAAAGAGGAGTGTTGTTGTGTTCTCAGCCGCAACGAAGATACAGTGTTGGGAAAAAAATGTTGGATATTCAGTAAAGTGTTATCGATATCTCCTTCTTCCACGCTACACCACGAAGCCTAATATCCTAATAGCCAGCATGGTGGCTAGCAAGATTGTTGATGCAAGGGCATAGATCTCCTGTCTACCATGTTCTTTGGGTGACAGATTTGTGGGAGCTAGATGCCGATGTTTCAAAGTCACAACGATGGGCGTGCTAGTTCATATGCAGTCTAAATCGAAATCGGCTACAGTTCCAAGACGGGACTGCCTTAGCGGCCAGCACTGGTGTTGTTATTAACAAGCTGATTTTATAACCTCACATTTTAGACGGCAGAGAGAAGGCCGTAGTAGCTAGACAAGTTATTTTGGCCTAATTCTGGTCGGCTAGCGAAAGTAAAGCTATCTGTGCTTTTGCGGGAAAACTCCTATGAGTTTTATGTTAAAACATAGCATAACGATAACTAAAGTGCTATAGTTATAAGTCAAGTGGGCGCAAAATTTAATTACGCGTGTATTTACAAAACAAAAGAAAATTTTTTGCTCTTTTTTCTATTTTAAGCTTATATTTTTTGTATTTAGACAACAAAATGTGAAATAGCTTCCTTATTAAAAGCTCCGCCACAAAAGTCATAATTTTAGTCTGAACGCCCACTCATATAGTAAGCAGTACAAATATAAATAACGCGCAGAATGTATTGAGTACATCTTTACCATATCCTTATGTTTTAAAAAAGGTTAAAGAGAAAATGTTGTTTGTAACCAACATAAATAACATAAATACTAAGTTAAGCGATTATTAATAAACGTTACAACTATAAATAAGCGATGCATTTTAGATTTTTTCTTAAGATAGGCATAAGTGCTTTTAGTCTGTGAACATTTCAAATTTAAAATGTGAAGTTTGCAGCCAAAGCGTTTCCTGTTAAAAGGTATTGCAAACATAATTCAAGTTTAAACTATGATGAATTGGTTAGCTGCCATTGAATTTATTTTTTTTTAATTTCATAATTTTAAAATTATCTAAGGATAATAGACAACGAACAATTTGAGCATATTGCAATGATGATTTATAATTATAAACATATTGTAATATTTTGTTATACTGTAATACTATATTTAAATTTATATTATATTTAAAACACGACTAGATTTTACAACGCTTCGATACTTGAATATTAAGAAAAATTTCAATTAATTTTTACTGCTTTTCAACATAAGTGTAAGCTTTATATTAAAAGAAGCAAAATATGATTACAAGTTTTGAACCTGAGCGCAATGCAAACGCAAATTTCAAATTCAAATTAACTTCCATAATTTCCCACCGGGTATCGTCAAACGATTGGCTGATAATTTATGCAGACGTAAAAATCAATTTGAATTTGTCACTTAAACTATCTTAATTGTATCTAAAGAGCTATCTCATTTAGCTTGGTTTAAAATAAAAAAGTTAGATAAATTTAATCCTCATTTAAACTCCAAGAGACGATACAGCCTACTTAAAAATGTAAGGGTTGACTGTCATGTGTATTTTTTATTAAATATTACTAATATTTACATAATGCTATTGCATTGACAACTGATAATTATATGCAGGACGATTACTTTTACCAATTGATAATATGAACATTAAAGTTTTCGTGGGTCTAAGTCTTTTATTTGCTTTTATTTGTTATCACGTTCTTTAAGCGCAGTAACACAGCACAAAGACTTTTTATAAGTAGTTTTTAAATTGCTTGTTTAACTACAAGTATGGAAAAATAGTTTTTATAGATTTGCAATAACCACTATTTAAGAATATATTACTTTGCTTAATTGTAATTTGCTAGCCTCACGTTTCAAAATACATTTTGCCATTTTACTTAACACAAATAAAAAAATTAAAAGCAATTTTCTCATCACAAAAACTCTTAGAATGCAAATCGACTATTCTTAAAAAAAATATAATAGTATAATCATTCGAAGAAATGAAAAACAATATTGTCCTTATAACAGAACAAAAGAGCAAATTTTTACTTATATTTAAAAAATTGGTATATTTTATGTATAAAATATTGTGGAAATAGGTCAATGCACTGAGGAGAAATAAAAAATCAATTACACAGTTTTTTTCCTACAATGAGAAATCTCCTCCGTTCTAAAGGCAACAGTTTTAAACAGAAATTATTCTCGAGCAACAGCATTGACCTACATTAAACTTTTCTAATCTGTGCCCCATTTGCGGTCGCGTCTGCGATTCAGTTAAATAAAAACAGATGTTAAGCGGAATAACATTTTCTTAGATAGGGTAAGTTAGTGCTTAAAACTTTTGTATGCTCTAGTTTTTTGTTACGTATACTTCTTAGAATTAGATATTTTTTACTGAAATAAATAACATGTTTTTTAATAGTTCATTTAAATAATTGAATATTAACGTGTGCAATTATCACAGGTGAGTAATTACGGACAGTACCAGTAGGAAATGGATCTTAATCGGTTTTTGGAAATCCAAACGTTAGCATATTGTTTTAATTGCTAAAATTGCTAAATAAATCCAGAAATGTTTTAAAACACAAAATTATTTTTTTTTCAACTACGACTATGAAAAAATTAAAAATTCTCAGTAAACATGACTCGTATTCATTCCACCGTAGCATCAGTGCTGATATACCGAGACTGGTTTATTGTAAAAATTTGACGATACAGTCAAAACTGCTCTATTAGTATCTCTTCTCCAAAAGTATCCATGATCTATCTATGAAGCGGATGAAGGGTATCTATAACCACGGCACATACTTTGATTTTCGGAAAAACAATAATTTCCTGACAAATCACTTCTTGATACTGAACGTAAAAACTCGTAAATCGAAAAAAGAGGGGGTCCTGTAGTATCCTTTCCATTAAGGAAATATTGTTTCAATTACACAGACAAATAAACAGACAAATATGGTATTAAGACGACTCTAGCTTTGATCTTTGGTTATACAGGTATGAACAACAGCCAATGGAACAGAGGATTACTATGCCTAGCAAGCCGTTGACATTGGCGATACCAGATACTCTTGCCTCATTGCAAAGGACATTGACCTCATTATGTGAACTAGTTCCTGGTAAAAATCCAATAGAGTCAATAGCATGGTTTATGCCATTATCTAACCTAACGTCCCGACAAAACCTTAGTTCTATAAATTCAAACACTTTTCTAAATTAATCATGATCTGTCATAACCACACTCATTTTATGACATGTCTGGGGATCATTTTGAACTAAACTGCGTATATTTGACCATTGTATGTGCCAATGTGGCTTAGCAGAGGGTACGCTGGAATACCGGTGGAAACCGGGGGAAACCGGTGGTAGGTCCCCTTTTTACAAGGGACCGTCTGGGTGGATACCACCACGGTGCCTATTTCTACCGCAAAGCAGTAGTGTGAAAACACTACTGTGTTCCGATTTAAAGGGCACCATAGTCAGCGTAATTACTGGGTTAACGAGACTTAACATCCTATGTCTCACGAGGCAGCGCGTTGGTGATACCTGTATGGCCAATGTCTTTGGGCGTCGGTGACCATTTTCCATCAGGTGGCCCCGACTGCTCGTCTGTCTGCGTATGCAATAAAAAAAAAGCAATTGTAAATTGATTAGTAACCTAAAATAATCTAGGATCATATAAAACAGATTTTAGCCGCTGCTACGGAGAAAAAAAATTCAGCATACCGTAATATATATTTTGTACCTGAAATATATAAACGATGACTTGTGATCATAAAATTATAATTTTTGCTAGTCCTCAAATTTTAAGAGATAATAAGAAAATACTGTTCAACCATTTATTATCATTCTTCTTACAAATAACTTCTCAGTTGTCCTTCATTGTCATTATATTTGCTATTTTTGTATGAATGTCTCGAATTTCTACTGTAACATATTAGCAGGCTTACAACTCAATATCTTTTTTTCATACAAGTAAACGAGCTAAAAACTCTTGCCTGTGCTTCTTGCGTCAATATGTTTATATTGATGGTTTTTTATGATTACAAATTGAAAACAATTGCTGTAGTCGTAACAGATGGTGGTGTAGTAATATTAGATTTTATGGGTAAAACGTAAATTTAACGCTAGAGTTTGATAATATACCATGTATAGAACAAAGAATTAGGGCGAAAGCACGGCAAACGTAGTGTGGGTTGCTCTGAGGCTACATAGAGTAGCCGAAGACAGTAGCGGTGGCGTTCATTAGGGGAGTCTAGTAGTTGATGTATACAGGCTAATGATGATAATGATAATGATGATAGACTTAAAAATTCTAAACAATCCTGCTTCTTTTGTTAACATGTTATTGACAAGGTTTTCGTTTTGACGAGTAAGTGAGATACAGTTTCTATGTATATAAAAGACTATATAATAATCGCAATCTATTAAACGGTGCGGTAAATTACATAAAAAAATAAGAATATTTCCCATTAAATACCTCTATCTGATATTAAGGGTCAAGTTACTAAAATCTATAATGTAACTTTTTTGATGTAATGTTTGGGCGGCTATGAACAAATAGAGCATAGAATAGATTTTTCCTATATTTGTGGTTACAATGCTTATAAAAATTCTCAAAGAAATATTTACTTCAAATTTTAATTTTTATTTAAATTGTTTCTTTGTTCAACAGGTACTTAAATTTTAAATGTTATTAACGCGTTAAACTGCGCAGTAAAACAGTTTACGATGGGCCAGACTAAGGAAAACCAATTAAGTACTAGTATTTACGGCGGAAGCCTAGCCATAAACCATTACGCTTTGAATCAAATCTATCGCATTAGAATTTTTAATACTAGCTATTCCTCAAATGAGCTATTACTGGAAAGTCATAATACACCGAATTCTATAATTTAAAGTATTGAACGTGTATTAAATATAAAAAATATACTTGACCGTCACTAATATCTAAAATTACAGTTAAATAATATTATGAGAAAACTTTCAAGCTACAAAAAGTCGTAATGATAAAACTAACACGTCAAAGTACATTGTTAACTCGAAGAAGATACAATTTATCTAACGCTTTGATGTGCTTTAGTAAGTGCTAAACTTTTTAGTTTTACAAGCAACCAAGGTTCCTGTTCTTTGTCTGAACTTTTATTGTATAAGGTTAGTTAGGAAGAAGAATTTTTGTTTGTTTACTCAGAATTAAGGATAGCACTATTTTGATTGTTTATTATAAATAAAATATGTCTCAATACTACTTCATGGGGCTTTGGTCAATCTCGTTACCATTGCTAAAAAGATTTCGATATTTAAAAGTACTACCTGCGTAAGTTAATCTATTTTTTTTTACATGGCAATTTAGGAATACCCATCCTTAGACAGACTTAAATGGAGGTTACTCGACCGCTTTTTACTTTTTCTTTTTAAGCTGACTGCTGCTGACTTGTATTAGTTTTCTCTGCTGACCTCACTTCTTAAGCCTTCCACGGGTTTCTACCCTCCTCTTCCCTGAAGCTAAACTGCAGGAATTGAGCCCCTCCACTACTTGAACAAAACAAAGTACAAAGTGGATTGGACCTATTTTGGGAGGGGAGTGGTGGGTTGAAGCGAAGTCTATGCCTATTTATCTAATCCTTAGGTATCACATACGTTTATAAGACAACTAAAAAAGATGTAGTAGTTTTGTTTAAAGAAATGTCAGTGAACATAGCTATATTATTTTACACATTATTGAGTCACTGCTTTTGTAGCGTTTGTGACAAAAATTTGTTTAAAAGTAAGATTATTTTAAATAATTTGAAATATTATGCTTTGGTAATTGTATTTTTTGTACCAACATTAAATCAGGATACCTTAAAGCTCGTATGTCCTGTGAGTTACTGTTAATTTCCTTATTGAAAGCGCTCGTTGAAACTCCAGGTGATTAATGCCACGTCAGGGGTCGAGTGTTATCAAACACTCTATTCCGTTATGGACTTCGACTGATTGTTACTAAATTATAGATCTTTAAAATGACGTGAAATATCAACATGACTAAAGATAGTTTTATAATTGCAGTGTATAAGAGAATACAAAGGAAAAGGACAATTTTCAGATATCTTAATAAAAAGGAATATGACAAAAAAAAATAGTAATATTTATGCTAATCATATCTAACAATACTAACTTAATAAGTACACCATATCCTTATACAATTAAAGATTTGAACAAATATTTTAATTTAAATTAACAGTTTATAATTAAATTTAATATCTTGATTAACGTTACTAATATCTTTATAACGGCCACAAAACAACTGAAACTAAAATTGCCTTGAAGTACTAGTTAGATCTGTTAGGCTTTCAAAATTTTGAAAGCTTTTATGTTACGTTGAAAGTCTTATATAATACGAAGAACCGTACCGACCTACCGTGCTTTGAGGAGGCTCAAAGCACGGTAGCCATCGCCAGACTAAAGATAAACCTGCGGTAACCTGATTCTTTAATTAAACCAAAGATAGTCGCCTCACTTATAAAATGAACAAAACTTATATTATGTCCTAAGCAACCAGAAACTATTGATATTTTTTTTTTCTGAAAGATTCTAACCCATGCCTCCGGTATGTAAAGCTAGGGCCCACAACACTGAGCTACTTAAGTAGTTTCTCTGTTATTTCTAAAAAACAACATTTAATTTCGCGTATTTAATTTTATTTTGTTTATAATTTTTTGCCCTAGGAATAACCCTGAATTGCCCTTAATTGCGAAAATACCGCATTTTAATTAAAAAAAATTACACCACAATAGACAATATTGCTTATTATTAACAAGTGTAAGTCTAAAGTTTTATCTAAATATGATTCTTGTTTATTTTGAAACAGACTTCCTATACAAACTATTACTAATATTAATAATATTTTTTGTTATATGTGATATTAGTAAGATATTTTTTAATAATCACTATGTTATTTGCATACGATCTCACTTTAAAAAACAATTATCGTATAATTTTCGTACTAATGGAGATTTTCTACGACTTCACGGTACCTGTTTTTATTTTACTAATCATAATCGCTCCTACCAGTAGAAGCAGACTAACAGTAGTGATTAGAAAACTTAGAAACACTTCAGTGCTGAAGAAACTTTCTATTTAGACTTTTGTTTTAAGAACGGAGCGATTAGCACTCATTGAAAAGCGCTAATCTCAATACTATATAGTTTAATAAAGTTTCCATTCCTCCGCAGTGGTTTAATCTGTTTTCTATAACATTTAAAAAAACGCAGATTTACATAACATTTAATCATTCAGACAACATGCTACGTGACATTAGTACACGATTTTTTTTGTTGAGATGAGTTATAGCTAGCTTCAGTGAAATATTGAACAAAGATTCAGAAAGAAAGAAAGACAATTTAATTTAATTGAAACAATAAGTAGAAAGGCTTGGAATAATTATAATAAGTAAAACGATTTGAACAACATGACTCAAAGAGGATTTTTTTTAACTGACTTACAAAAAGAGGTACTCAATTTAATATGTAATTTTTTTATTACTACTCGGTCATGTCGATAGATCGAATGCGAAAATTCTTTTGTTATAAAATCACTGAAGAAAGCTCAGGAAATATACAGGCATTTCAAAAAATAGCTAAAGAGTTAAAATTAAGTATTTAGAAGTTTGGCTATAAGATATTAATCATGACTACAAAATGTTATGTGGTATAAATCGTTAATTATATTGAGGATACAATGTTGTTGTAAACAATTTATTGCAGATAAATCATGATTAAAATTTGCTTGAGTGAATCTTCTAACTTTAACTTGATTTTACATATACAATAACTGAGTATACAATTGTAATCAAAGCGGAGGCTGTGATATTTTACAATTTAAAAAGTTCTATTTACAAAAATAAAAAAAAATACGCTATTCATTATACATTTTTGTGCAACAAAACGCATATTAAAAAAAAATATACACTGATTTACTTTACGTATTTTGCAAATTCTTTTACATTTGAATGTCATTCAATAGAAGCGGCCTCCGTAGCCTAGTGGTATGGGTGTGTGCTTTAGAAACCGGAGGTCGTGTGTTCAAATCTTGTGGGGACTCAACAAATTTTCATTGTTGTTTCCTAGTTGGTTAGGGCAATTTGGGCCGATCACCCAATTGTCTGAAAAGTAAGATGATCCATGCGTCGGATGGGCATTTAAAAAAAGTCGGTCCACCCACTAACCCGCATTGGACCAGCGTGGTGGGATACGGTCCATACCCCCTAATGGATAGGGGTGTATTAGGGGAGGCCTATGTCCAGCAGTGGACTAACAATGGCTGATGATGTATGTATGTCATTCAATATTTAAGTCTGACTGAAGCTAGTTTTCCGGCCGAAACCGAAACCGAAAGTACGACCATGGCTTCAGTTTCTTCAAAAACCGAAACATACGTAGTCAAGTATAAAAATTCTTAAAGAACTAAAATTTTGTGCTTTTTACTCATTAATTAATTATAGCATGAAATGCAAACACAGTATATTAAGTTCGTGGTAATCATTTATTTGAGACGGTAACATTTCTTTTATGTAACAAAATATTAAAAATATAGCAATTATTATTTCAAATTAAATTCTCATAGGATAAAAAAATACTAATTGTTACTGTTGCATTAAATACTAAGTATTGGTACTTTGAGATTTGACTAATTAATACTTTGTTTTGTATTTGTAGTTCCGAGGAGGCATTTTTTTTCTGATGGTCTTGAACGTTGTGGAATAGTACCTAGTAGAACATCTACGCCTACGCGTCTTTCCACCGAGTGAATTAACTGCACCAAGGGCCTCCAGCCTCAGCTTTGGCTGTCACTTTATGGTTCTCAATAGCATGCTAAGTCGAGGGTTGCCCAGGTAGGCCAAGGCCTTGGCTCGGATAATTATTATTGCTTGCAGTGTACATACCTACCACTTCTTGAAACGTAAGCGCTGTGAGAAGAAGTGGCGCAAAAAACCCTAGCAACGCTCCTATCTAATTTGGTTTTAAGGTACAGTGTCATATAACAAAGGGTGTGTACTTTCGACGTCACTGGTAGGGCCGATGTCGTAAGTGTGTGTGTTGTCCTATACTATAAAGTGTAGGGTGCGGGTGACTACCGCGTGGTATCGCAATCTACTTCGGCTTAAGGGTATTAAGGGGTACCTGCGGCATTATTAAAGTCGTCTAGATCAAAAAGATCCAGTGGCTTCATAAAAAGTGATGCATCTTGCTTAGTGCATCCATTGTTATGGCTAGCACGCTGAGCGTTTGAGGCGGCGGCGGACCACTATGCTCTCGGAGTTGGCTCCGGCACAGACCGTGTCCACGCGGGGTGGAACTGCCAAGCGTTCGATGGATGGAGGGATGGAAATGCGGCGCTAGATGAGTGGAGATGGGTTGGATGGTGGTCGCCTGAAAGAGGCTTCCCTTGGATTCGAAGGAACTCTGTCTTTTGGCGCTTTAGGGCAGCCAAGAGTTGACCGAGACTGTGGCACTTAACGCACTGTTATGTCTCTGGATAATAGGCAAATATAGCAAGATAAGGGGTTGGTCTGATGACAGAGCACAGATACCCAATCTTATAATAATATCCGACCCGGCACCTCCATTGTCATGATCACTGTCGTTAGACTTGTACCAGCTCTCTTACATCGCGCACATTAAACCGTGACACACGCTAAATCATTATATAACGTACTAAGTATAATTATACTTGTAGTGAATAAATATTATTTTTTAAAATGGGATTTTTAAATAACCTCATAACAGCACGCTGGGGTCTTCAAAGGAGCAAGGACTTCTTTATCCTTGGGTCTGGTTCAATCGTTAGTGCCGTGATCTTCAAGGCATTTAACGCAACGAGGGTAGGCAAACAGTTACTAGAACTGTGACCCTATAATTGGCAGTTGTGATGCAGCCCAGGAAGTCCGTTAGAGTGCGGCCGCTCGAAAGAGAGACGACCAATACCACAAAGCTGTTCTCCTTCAAAGATGCGCTTACCATCCTTGGTACGCTCAAGAGTGACCGCACATGCCATAAGGGCATTGTGTGTGAGTAGTACATACGTTGTACCGAAAAAGCGGAGATGTTCTGTGCTTTTATAGCTTCGGCTATCTCCGAGTATGGGACCTCCTTAGGCAGTCCTTTGACTAATGTCCTAAGTACGTGCTATACCGGAAGCGCGAATGTGTGGAAACAGTGTCCCTTTTCTCGAAGGTCCCTTTCCGACGTTCATCGGGTGTGGTCCGAGGAGGGATAAAAAAGTAGTGGCAATGAAAGAGAATATAAGGACTATTTATAACTTTATTATTTATTTTTCTACATGGTCTCCGAGTCCGCCCACATACCGAGTGCAGCGTTTTTCCAAAGCTTAAATCCCTTTGAAAAAAGTTTCTCGTGGTGCAGCAAAAAGGTTTTCACAGCATTAAAGTGTTATAGTCTTCTTAATAGTATAGTCCTTTTAAGTATTGTTTTAATTTGGGGACAAGATGAAAAACAGATAGGCGCCAAATCTGGTGAAAAATAGGATGCTTAACCAATTGGAAGACATCTTGCTTTACGGCGGTACTCGCTACTGCTAACCTATGCACGGGTGAGTTATCAAGATGAAACAGCACGCCGCTTCAATGTCATTGACGGCATTTCTCAACTTGGGAATTAAAGCTGCATTAAAACCTTTAATAGTAGTTCCACGATCCCGGTAATCAATAAGCAATATCAATTCTGAGTACCAAAATATTAAGGCCATACACCTTGCCAGCCGATGTTACGGCATGAAAATTCTTCTAGGTCGGCAAGAAAGGCCATTTTCGTTGCGAATATCGCTGTTTCGTCTCTTGATTAAAAACTTAAATCCATGTTTCTTCCACTGTTACAAAACATGATAAAAAATTTTTAGAATCTTCTTAAAACTTTTTCAAAAAAAATGCTTGACTTTTTTTTGGAAGACTGACGTTGATAGACGGCTGCAACAATGTTTGACTTCCGAGTTCGTTCGCCGAAATTACTCTCGAAATTAAGAAGCCTACCTTGTAAAATGACAGAGACTGACGGTAGAGCCAAGGCTCCTCGAATGTTGCTTCCAAATCGCAATAAATCTCTTGTGTCGTTAATTTTTATAAACTGATGTTTTTATTAACAGCCCCCACTCGGTTTTTCCATTTTCGATACCACCTTCTGTCATTTAATTCCTTAGTATAAGCAAATAAATGACTACATATGTACAAAATTAAAGAGAATTGACGATTTATTTTGATTAATAAATATCTATCAGTATTTAATGTTGTTTGTAACCAAGGATTTGTTTTTCTTACTATTTTTGGTCCCTCCTTGTCATTTTAGAAGAATCATCACTCTCTTTTAGGTAACTTGGAATAGTTTAATAATAGTTGTGTTGAATTGACTGATCTGATCTCAATTGTAACAAAGACTAAACATTCCCTACAATTTTGTTTTGAAGTCGTTTAATTTTGATAACACGAAAACTTCCGAAGCCTAGAATTGGTTTCGGCAAATGTTTCGCCCAAATTTTGGCTAAACCGAAACTGCGGCAGAAACTAGATTTTTGGCCGAAAACGAAACCGAATTATCATTCAGATCCTATTCATTACATATTATTATTATACAATACTTAAGTTCGTTTTCACTTAATTATAAATGAAATAAATGACAATTGCTGATATTATTGGTAAATAATGAAATAAAGCTCTCTCGCTTTAATAGTAAAATGTAAAAACCATACTGTAATTAATTTTCACGTCTACAAAGCGCCTGCAAAGCGAAGATTGGACATAAAGTAGAAAAAGATCTTAATGAAGTTTGTTGCTAAATAAAAAGTTAGGAAATTTACGGTTTCTTAACACGCTCTAGTATTAAAATTTTAATAAAGTGTTAAACTGCCTTGTAAAACAGTTTACGGTGGACCCTCTGGAAAACCAATTACGTTTGGATATTTACGACGGGAGCCTGGTCATAACTTTTATTACTTTAATGTTAATCCCTCCTACATCATTATATACTCGGGGCTGCTTAGTAACTGCTACCATATTTTACAATAACAGAAGGAGTACATAAATCATTTGATGAATTTAACTTGCGTAATCTCATCTTTGTCGTATTTTAAATTCTAGTCAAACCTAGATTTGTTTCCTTATAAGCCAGATATGCCCTTTGCATTTCAAATCAACTTTTTATGGATTTTTCCTTGGTGACCATTCATGTTTATGTTTATAGATGGACAGACCAGACGTTTCGGACTCGCTTCTGCATCTATGATTACGGGAACACGTGAAATTGATTTAATATGTGTAATAATCGCGTATATAAAAGAAATATTTAGATATCATTTATGTTTTCATTAATAAAATCACCATCATCATTATCGTAGTTAGTAAAGCTCGAAGCGGCGTGCTGTTTCATCTTGATAACGCACCCGTGCATAGGTTAGCAGTAGCGAGTACCGGCGTAAAGCAAGATGTCTTCCAATTAATTAAGCATCCTATTTTTCACCAGATTTGGCGCCTATTTGTTTTTCATATCGTCCCCAAATTAAAACAATACTTAAGAGGACTATACTATTAAGAAGACTGTAACAAGTAAATGCTGTGAAAACCTTTTTGCTGGACCACGAGAAACTTTTACGTTTACTTTAATATAAATTGCAGCATATTTATCACCATTAGTAAACATTTGTGTAAAGTTTAACATTAATTTCTGTAAATAAATTAAAAATACTGTTATTAGGTTTTGTTAACGGATTTTTTTAAGTCATAACTGCGTTATATATATATATATATAATTTGAAAGTAATATTATTTGAAAAAATACATTTTAGATATATGTACATACATAATTTTTAAAGCCTGAATAAATGTTTTCAATCAGACAATTACACTCCATGAATGCAATCTTTTAACAAATGTTATACAATTGGCAGTTATTAGTACACATAAAGAAATTGTTTATTTATCGTCACTGTACATAATGTTTAATTTTACCTACAATTAGCTGGACTACTATGGTTCTTTGTTTTATCAGATAAAGTGATGTAATGAGTAGGGCGTCTAGACAGTGGTGAGGGCCCTGCCTTCTTACTCCTCTAAAATGATCTCCTTTGATGGTTTTTCCTCTGATATCTTTAGCAATTTAAAGGTTTAGATGACATAATCTTCTAAATCTTTTCGCCTGAACACCACAAATTTTTAATATTACATTGGTCTGTAACAATTTATTATAAAACGTAATACCCTGTTTAATCAAAAATATCACTGCTTCCAAATTAGTCTCACTTTTTAAGTAACATAACTTTTATTTAAAATTATATTATTAACGATATAAAACTCACGCTCCAAAAAACAGTAAGACCTCGGGACATTATAAGTATCTTTCGCCTTGATTGTTGTACACGCTGTATACGTACGAAACATCAAAAGGGTAATCACTTAAAAAAACTATACAAATCTCAGTTGATTTTAAAATCTTTTTTAAATATTTCCATTTTAAAATGTTATCTAGCATTTACCGAAATGAAATTTTTTGTACAAGTACAGAATGTTCTCAAAATATACATTTAAAGAATCATTTAGAGACAAAATTATTTTACAATTGATCTACAAAAGGGTTCAGAAAAGGTAGCTGAGTTTCTCCGGTTCATTTAAGGTCAGAGACGCCCTATTCCAAACAAATGGTAGTCGTTTTTGACAATCAATAAGTAAGTGTAATAACTATATATTAAATAAAAATATTTGAATTTGAAACTTGAAGCCTGACACATAAAATAAACAAGAAGAAAACAGATGAAGGCACAAAATAAAATGTTGCAATTTATTTCTACCAAAAGGTCCGTTTCAAAACATAGCATAGAAACTCTGCAAGCAACAGGTACAGCAGTTGATTGATTAATAAGATGGCAGAATATTTAAAGGCCATGCCGCCATGTTATATCGGCTATCGATGTTATTGACAATTGAAAATAGATTAGTAATTGACAAGTGATTTATGTTTCACTTACGACTGTTAACATAAAGTTATGTCAAAAAGAAATAGTAATTATTGATACACAACACAATAGACAAAAACAATGGCAATGCGAAGTGCAATCACTTTTCTTTTCTTCTACATTGTATGACCAAGGTCTTAAAACTAAACGTCAAAATAAGAAAAGCATATTCAACAAACAGCGTAACTTATCAGAGAGATTTACGTACGGGTGAATTGAACCCGAATTGGTAGAATGCATATAGTGCAGCCGTATTTATATGTCTAGATAGCGTGTCTTACACGTCACTAATGAAGAAATTTCTTAAACCGAAGTCTTACTTTGAATTGTTCGATCCCATCTTATTTGCTTTAAAGCTTCTTGGTAAGGTTCTTCTTTTTAATTGTGTATTCTTACTGTTGCGCTGTTATATAAAATACCCTGCTTAGCCATCCATAAAAGTGTATTTAAACAGTTTATATATTGGGTTATCGGCCCGAATTCCCCTAACCAATTTGGAAACAACAATAAAAATTTGCTGTACTGTATAATAAAAATCTAAGCAAAATTTAAATCTACTTAACCTAACACAGTGTTTTGACTCGTTGAAGTCTGTCCCGTGACCTGGATCGCTTAAAAGTGTTCGAAACGTTGGAAATTAAAAATGCAAATAAAGGGGACAAAGTCCTATAATTCAATAATGTTATAGAACGCTTCAATATAGTTAGTGTGCTCCAACATATTTTAAACTTATGAAGAGTAAATAAAAGCAGTCAAGTACTAAAAATTAGGCCACATGTGGCTTTTCTTTACATATAGAATATTCAAAATACAAAATATTAATTTTTAATAGCGATCGCATTGCGGCTTATGCACGTTTTAAATTATTTATTTGAATTTGGTCATTTCAATGTTATAATAAAATTTCTTTGTGTATAATATTTATTTGGTTAAAAGCCAGAAATAAAGGTAATAAATTTTTTCACTAGGCAGGAAATAAATAAATCAGTTATTACATAATTTTCTGTCTGCGACAAATTTGATTTATTACCAATGACGAAATACGGTGACGGACTAAGTCAGACATTTTGATTTATATCATTGTTATTACACGAGCCTTATCAAATATTTTCTCTAAAAGAAATTATGCTCAATTTAAAATAATTACGGAGTATGTTATATCGCTCCTTGTCGAGTGATAACTATTTTTAAACAGTGGCCCCTACACTAATTTTAAAGTAACATTAAGGTTTTAACTTGTTGTTGTTTTGATTGGATTACATTGACTAAAATTTAAATTATAATTCAACGTCGTAAGGCACCAAAGAAGTTTATAGTTATTAGTAGACATAATATTTTCCAGTTCAATTTATACTTTTAAATTAGTTTTTAACCTAATATAAAATTTTTAATTACTCTACATATTATTGACTGATATTTTTTTGTCCGACTTCCCAAAAGAAGGAGGCACTCATGGAGCGTATTTTACCTTCCCATTGGTCGCATTTTTTCAATAATTTTGTAATAAGTACTTTTATAAATATTTAAGAAATAACTAAAGTTACGGCACCAAAAATCACAACCTGGTACGATTAAATTACAAACGCTGCTAAAAGCATGAAAGATAGACATAAAAATTCAAGTAGGCGAATTATGTAAATCATATTACATAATTTGCCTACTTCAATTGGTCTACAATAAAGTCCCCTATAGCATTTATGTATGTTTTAAGAATAATACACAAGAAGCATTTTAATGTAAACATTTTTAAAAATTGTAATCAGATACATTAAAAGTTTAGTTAAGATATTGTAGTTTAAGATCAAATAAAAGTTATTGCAAAAAAATCCTCATCCTATGTACAAAAAACATCTGATATACGACATTTTGATAAAATGAAAGCCTTAAAAGTTTCAGAGATTTAAAATACGGTGCCAGAAAACGCGACGCAATTTCGTACGGAGTGCACGTTCTTACCTGCTTATATTGCGTAAAATAGTTGCACAGTGTTAGAAGTCAGTCATATTTTATTGGTAGAATAAATTTTCATTCAATTATTCATGATAGATATTTTGGAGTACAAGTGGCATTAGATAATATCTACAATGAAAATTTATAGTTTTTATTTTGTAATCACATCATCATCACATCATCAGCCTGTTATAGTCCACTGCTAAACATAGGCCTCCCTAACACGCCCGTATCCATTAGGGGGTTTTTTGGACCGTATCCCACTACGCTGGTCCAATGCAGGTTGGTGGATGGACCAACTTTTACATGCCTATCCGACGCATGGATTATCTTACTTTTAAGGCAATTGAGTAATTAGCCCAAATTTTCCTAACAATCAGATATCAACGTTGCTTGCGTTTTAGACAATTGGGTGATCGGCCCATTTTACCCTAACCAACTAGGAAATAACAATGAAAATTTGTTAATTTTCCCCACGGGACTCGAACCCACGACCTCCGGTTTATATAGCAAGGGCCAATACCGCTAGACAACGGACGCAGTTTTTACATACGATGATATAGTGACAAGGAAAATTTATTCTCCCGAGAGTGTGTGATGGAAATCGGTAAATTTATTGATTTTTCATTACTCCGCGTTAAAAGTAATTGACGTTACTTCAGCGCATCCATCGAACAATTGCAGGGAGATAAATTTAATTTCGTGTGTCACATTTTATTCTTTTAATATATACGAGAAACGAAATTTTTGTTAGAATGTATATAAATATAAATAATTGTGCTAATAAGTTTCTTCAAAAAATGCCAAAAGAATGCTCTTTGGCTTGGACTCTTAAAAAAGATGGAATATTAGTGTATTTATATTATACTGTAGACATCAACAGTTTCAACAGGAATTTAAAAATATTAATCAACCAACGGCTATTTAACTTAAATAAGGATATAAAAATTCTACAAGTTCTTCAATACAGACAAATTAGGCACCTTGTTTTTATTGCGTAAAATTGATGAATACCCCATAATTTATGCCTTCTTGCCTTCATGCATGGTCCTTCATTGTTTCGATTTAACTCAGTAAGCATTTATATTTATATGTTCAGAAATTCCCATAGTACCTAGTATGTTAAAACACAACGAGGCATTTTCAAGCCTATTCAAAGCCAAAGCAGTACGAGATATTGTGCAAATTTAGAAAATGGCATTCTTATTCCAAACAAATATTTTATTTAGCTCCAAAGAAAATCCAATTCCTGCAGTATTGGACTAATCGATATTTAATTTTGTACATTTGTCAACCGTTAACCGCCATTAGATCATGACTGTTGTTTTAAAGACTTTCGGACGAAAGCGTTTGAAAAGAAATCACGAAACACTAAACAATAAAATAGAGTTTGTGAGAAACAACCTGGCTTGCAAGATTTAGTTAAAAATTTTTAATGCAATAATTTTGGCTTTGTTATGTACCTCACTTCTTGGAACTCAGAAATTAAATGTTATAAATTCGATCCATAGTCACGGGCAGTGATCAAATGTAATCGCGATAAAAATTCGTAGATTTTTTAATTTAAATAATTTATACTTTTTCCGCAAGAAAGTATTATTTCTATTGATATTATCGCAGCAAAAGTTGGTTTCCGGTTCATATCGCTTTGTTAAGTCTAGATTATAACGGCTATATGTATTATTTGACAGGTTTATAGACAAGACTAGAGACGGCACTTCTTCTTTGCAATTTTTATAAATTGCCATAAAAAACACATGGTCACAGAGCGCACAGTACCAGTTCCATAACAGTAAAATTATTAACAAACTTCACAAAATAAGGACGTACTCGGTCCAGAGCAATTTTTTTTAAATTTGTGATATAGTTTGTGCGTAGTTCAATAGATATTTGGGAAATAAAAAAAATACAGCACCAGAAAACATAACCTTGTTCGATTAAATTGCTAACGCTTTTTTTGTCACTAGATCACGTTTTTTTTGATTTGACCGTGATTCTAATTTAACTCACCAGCCGAAGAATTTTAAAGTCAGAAACATAATAAATATAAAGATCCAAAAGGTTGTAAGTTAACTTTCTAATTTAACGTTCAAATTACGCTAAAATTTCACGAGTAAACAGTTGTTTAAGCGTTACGTGATTGTAAAATAATCAGTTCATGATTAATAATTTATATTTAACACATGCGGATTTAGATTCGATAAACCGATAAATCTGAATTTTATTTATTGTACGTGTTATATGTTGTATTATATATTATTTATATTATTATATTTTTAAATGTGACTAAAGTAGGTACTGATTACGATACTAAAGAGTTACACAAAAAATATGACTAGTATTTTCCTTCGGCCCACAGATGAATACGAAATAAGAAAAGTGATTAATAATTTAAGAAATACTAAATCTGAAGGCTATGACGATATTTCAACAGTGATAATTAAGCAGTGTTCACACGAACTATCGCCAGTCGTAGCATTCTTAGTAAATCTGTCCTTTTCAAGCGGAAAATTTCCTGAGTCCCTAAAAAGCTTTGTAAAGCCACTATATAAAAAGGCTGCAAAATGAACTGACAAACTATCGACCATAGCTCTAATCCCAGTCTTCTCAAAATATTTGAAAAAGTTATGTATTCCAGAATATATGACTATTTTGATAAACATAACATACTTTATAAAGAACAAAATGCTTTTCAAAAAACAAGTCAACAATATCGACAGTGTTCTCATTGACAAATGAAATATTAAGTTCTGTAGATAAGAGGAAGGCTGTATGCCATATTTTTCGATTTCAAAAGCTTTTGACTTTGTCACCTTCAAAGTATTATTTAATAAACTAGAAAACTACGGTATAAGAGGCCCAGCTCTATCGTGGATTCAAAGTTTTGGTAACATCGTGAACAATGGTAGAAATCACGGGACCCGATACAAATATGATAATTAAAAATATAGATCTGATTTCAGAACCAACCATAGTGGAATTCCGCAAGGTACAGTTTTGGGACCACTTCTGTTCCTGACTTACATAAATGATCTCCCTTATGCAATAAAACAAAAGTGTTATTTATTTGCTGACGACATCTCGGTAGTTGTCAATTGTACAAACTTAAAGACATACAACACGGAAATAAATCAAACGGTGCAAAGTATTATGCACTGGTTACAGTCAAACTATTTATCTGTGAATATAAAGAAAACAAAATTTATCCAATTCAGTATAAGTTCCAGAAAAGAACAATTAAAAATTATATATGATGGACAAAAAATTGAAGAGGTAGAGGAAACAACATTCCTAGGTATTGAATTAGACCAAAAAATTTCATGGCAAAATCACATTGAACATGTATGCAAAAACATTAATAAATTTATTTACCCGCTAAGAAAACTTGCAACGTGTGTTTCACAAAAAGCTGCAATAACTGCATACCACGGATATGTTTCTCAATTCTACCTACTGGACTGATAATATGGGGCAATTCAGTACATATTCATAAGGCATTTATATGCCAGAAAAAATGTATACGTGCAATTTGTAACGTTGGGCCGTTAGAATCCTGTAGAACTCTCTTTCCTAAGCTTGGTGTCTTAACGTTAACAAGTTTGTATATATACGAGTTAAGTGTATTTGTAAAAAAGAACAGCAGTCTTTTCATCAAACATAGCGACATAACATTATATAGTAGCCGATTTGTAGAAAAATTAATTGCACCTAACACAAAAACAAAGACAAAAACTAAAAACTGTTATAATATGGCTGTTAAAGTTTATAACAATCTGCCCTCTGACATGAAAAAAATGACTACAACACTATTTAAAAAGAAGTTAATAATGTGGTTAAAAAACGAATGTTTTTATTCCTTAGAGGAATACTTTGCCTGTAAACACAACCAGACATCTCGTTAATATCTGGACAATTTTGTTGACTTTTTTATTTTATATTGTATATTTTATGTTGTTTTGTTAGCTTTGTTAAACTATATATAATATTTTTTTTATTATTATCAATGTACTATAACTTATGATATGTTAGTCAATATTCCGTAATTAATTTCTATCTGACATTCAGTTGAAAATGCGTGTAACAATTCTTTCGATTTTTATTTAAATTTATGTTATATATTTTAAGTTATATATGATTTGCATACCAGTGTGGTGAAATACGTATGAGCTAAATTGGTTTTAAGATCTGAATGTACCGTGTTTTAGCAAATAAAGACAATTTGAATTTGAATTTGAATTTAATATATATATATTTAGCTTTAAATATATTTTTTTATAAACTTGAAGCATTTTGTCGGTTTTATAGAATCATCTTTCTCTATATTAAATTTCATTCAATTTTATGTTTAAGACCTTACATACAACAAAATTCTTTCGTTATAAATATAAATGAAGGCTTCCAGTGAAATACTAAATTACATTTAGTGCTATTACTTTGTTTAATTATTTGTAAATATCAATAAATAACGACAGTGAGTGTATTAAAGTTTGTTTATATTTAATATTACGGTAAATAACAATAAAGTTTTGTACACCTAAATTAACATGTCAAGATTTTGGGTCAGTAACGCGTTCACGTCAGTTTGTTACACATATCAGATTCGTAACATGTTAACTGAGACAGTTCTGAGACGTGCTATCTTACATTTCAGATCTCGAAATATCCAACGCTAAAATGGAGTGGGAGTGGAGAGTAAAAGCTAATACGATTATTTACTCGCCTTTGTTCCTTGGTTATTAAATCGATTTAAAGGATTTACACTGACGCCGTAAACTAACTAACTTATATATATTTCTTTTAACGTATTGAGAATATGAGTTAATTCTAGTTTGGTATTATTATGGATTATACTTGATGATTTAATTAGTTATTTAATAGAAAGTATAAAATATTACTTCATTGATCCACAGTATTGCTCATTATTTTTTAAGGGTGCGCTTTAAAGTTGTATATATTAACACAGTTTAGTTTCTTATTTTAGTTTTTCTGGAAAAGGAATGGTTATGTAAAACAAAATGTTTTTTTTGGTAAATGTACCTTTTTAGTAATAATGCCAAAAAGACAGTATTTTTAAATCTTTTAAAATTTCACTGCGAGTTATTCTTTGCAAGTATCACAAGAGAAAATTCTAAGAGGAACTCGAGATCTATCAAAGTTAAACTTCTTAGACGTACATTCGACATCTGTAGGCGTCCATTAGCTAATTGTGTTACATTATTGTAATTCTTCATTAACTTTCAAACAATTTGAGAATTGTGTTCCACGTGTGTCTATTATAACGTATGTAAAACACACGGATCGTAAAACATATTAATATCAAGATTTCCTGCCAGTAGGTAAAAAACGCTTCATAGTGTCTTATTCCGTCAAGTTAATTTGTACGGATAACGATGTACAATTATAATAATAAATAAATATATTGTATAAATATATAATGATGTCCACTAAACAACTAAACTATTGTCCAACGCATAATTTATAAACAAAGGCATAAAAAACCAATTAAGTTGTTAAAATATCTCATAAAACATTAAATCTATGCCGTAGTCTGTGCTAAAGAGGTTGCGTATTTCAGTAGTTATTTTACTTTACACATGCATATAGTAATGATAAATGTTATTTAATTTTCCTCCGTAGGTTTTATAAGTTATGGAATGAAGTTAAAAAAAAGTTAATAAGAGCTCATCACTTTCAAGTAAATATGTAGATATACCATCCCAACGAAATTAAAGAGACGCCTCCCATCACACCAGTAATATAATAAGTCTTTACACATGAGCTCAAGCTGCTGATTAAATGATAAAAATAATTATATATCTCAGGCGATATTAGATACTAGCAAGCATAAGGTAAAAAAAACTTCTATATGCTCGTGGTTGTCGTCCTATTGCGTAGAAGATAGTCTAGGTATTCTTTTAAATTCAAATGTCGTGTCCATTTGTCTTGTCTTTTAACTTTCTTACAAAGCTACTTTGAGTTGTTGTCGTCTTAGCAACCACGCTAGTCCAATGCGGGTTGGCCGACTTTTTACATGCCCATCCGACTGATGGATCATTTTCTTTCTTTTCAGACAATTGGGTAATCGGCCCAAATTGCCCTAACCAACTAGGAAACAACAATGAAAATTTGTTGAGTCCCCGCAGGATTGGAACCCACGACCTCCGGTTTCTAAAGCACACATCCATACCACTAGGCTACGGAGGCAGTTCAGACATAGAATTTATTAGCTTTAGTAAAATATCTCTTTCGTATGTAAACCAATAATATTAGAAGTAAAACTGACTACTTATTACTACAAACGTTTCTATTATAACCATTAAACGCGTATTTATGAATGACAGTTACATATTTATGCAAATATTTATAAATTAACAAATGCATTGAAAATCTTTTCCTTTTAAAACTAATTTGCTGTTAATCTCTCAAAATTAAAATATGTATAATATCGATGTATACCTTATATACATATAAATAACACTTTAATATTTAATGCATGTCTCTTTGGATGTGTTTCATTCTGTTACGACGTATTGGTTTTCCCGAATGATGGATGCGATGTCGTTAAACTTATTGATTATCCATTACTCCACATTTAAAGTAATTGACGGTGCCATTATCTTGTCACGTCCAATGGAAACTCGCTGTAGGGTGCAAATTAATTCCCAAGTGTTCGTCTACATACATTTCATTCAAAATTATGCAGAGTATTTAGTTAGTATTGAAGTAAATTAGCAAAAAGTACTTATAAATTTCAAGACATAGATCGCATAGCTTATGATTTCATACAATTAAGGAATAAATATTTAATAATATACCTTTTTATTTTGTCTTATTTGTATTATAATAAAGATTTGTAAAATTCTTCCAACGAACATTATTATAAATACAAAGGATTCAAAAAAACATTAAGAAATCTTAGTTCAAAATTAGTAAATTAATCACTTTAGAACATAAGAAATGTGTACGAATAGTTTGGAAATATACAGAATAGCATCATTAAATTTTTCAATATTTTGATTTGAATTTTGCTATGGGGTCATTGATTTCTTTTTAATAATTTTGTGATAAGTAGAATAAGAAATAAAAAGAATTACGGCATCAAAAATCACACCCTCGTGTGATTAAATTGCAAACTCTGGGTCAGCCTTAAAAGATTGACTCAAACAATATTTTACATAATTGTACACCTTGAATTGTTCTGCTATAAAGTCAAGAAGCAGAATATTTTTATATTTATGGAATAAGTCACAGTAAGCATTTTATTGTAAACACTTTTAAAAACTGCAATCAGGCAATTCAAAGCTTATTTAAGATAAGTTCACATAAAAGAAATTGGATTAAAAAAAAAGAATTCTTAAATTTATGTACATAAAACGTGTCATGGACAACATTATAATTATATGAATAGCTTAAAAGATATCAGAGATTTAAATGCGGTGGCAGAAATCGCAAAAAAATTTCGTACAGAAGCACCGTGTCTTCTGTTTGCAATTTATTATTTTACGCAATATAGGCATATATTGCGTAAAATAGTTACACGCTGTATGAAATCGGTCATTTTTTTTGTTTGAATTTTACTCGTGATATTGTATATTTAATAATTTCGTATATCAAATTAATTTAAACAGCAACCTGCTTTTTAAGCCAAATAATTTATGCTAGAGCACTTGACACAATATATATTGGTTTAGACCAAACAAAGTACAATTTTTTCTTTAATATTATGTACATATTTTATTCCAAGTCGTACTTATTCCTCTATTTAAAAAACCTCTGTTTCTAAAAATAACAGTTTTCTTCAAAGGAATCTTAATTTTTCAACGGAGTTTTAGGAGCAAACATCAAAACAAATCAGAACGTGACAAGCTGTTTTTCAATAATGATGTAAATGGAACAGAAGGTAATTTTGCTTCATTCAAACACACTGGCTAAAAGTTTCAGCTTTTCAGAGAACCTTAAGGAAATATTTTAAATTCTGATAGCAAGAAAAGCAAGTTCTGATTGATTGACACATTCAAATTTGGTACGATGTATATTTTTTACTTTTTAAAAAATTAAGGTTCTTTTATTGCAGAGACATTCTTAATTAAGACATTCGACATAAAATCATGATAAACACTTAGTGCAACAATAAATTTATCAATAATGTGTATCGATGAAGACTGATCTTGGGCTTAAATATTTATTAACAATACGAAAAAACATATCATGCCTATTTATTTTATCAATACAAATAAATAAAATTGCAATGTATGTTTGTTACATTGAAATAACCGACAAACAACTAATAACATTACATGTTTTAAAATTTTAGTCGATCTATCTCTCAGTATGTTTTGGAATAGCTAGTCTGATTTTGACGGGACTTCTATTGAAAGATAGCTGATGTAACGTGGAATAACATACGCTAAAGTCATGGGCAACTAACTAACCTACTGAAGAAATACGTCACTAGATTTCGAGACTTAGTGTTTCCAAGATATAGATAGCAAAGATCTGACTTGAACTTTAGAAGAGTCGCCTTTAAACGAGCCTAATACAGGTGTAATTAAATGATGACGCCATGTTAATCGTCGGCGCTTTTCTATTACAGTTATGAAACCATTATTAAGCCCACCATTGTACACAAATATGTAAAAATATGCCTTTTAAATATTTTTGTACAACGATGGCCGAATAGAAGTATAATAAATACTCGTAACGCCGTATCCATAGTTGAGGTGTTCTAATTACTATTGGTAATATATTGAGCTAACAAAAAATGTCAAGGAAACAGCACATATTTCTGCAAAATATTTTTATTCCGAAGGAAATATAATTTTCTCTTCTTATATATTTTACTTTCTATTTCATCCACCAAAAGTATTCAACTGCGTAAAAATTGTAGCAAATTGGTTTTTCGTTGTGATAGATGCGTTAAAAGATAAGATTGATTATGCGTTACTCCACATTTAGTGTAATTGATCGTGCCATTATCTTCTCCATATCAATAGCAAATTCGCGTAGCGCTCAAAACAATTTGGGAGTATTCGCGACTTATATACTTCGCGAGTATCGAATTTTTCGATTACATTTTTTTATACAGCATAATCATACAAGAAGCAAGCCTGAGCTGCTGGAATAGAAACAATTTAACATAGAAGAATAAACTTTATTTTGTAATCTTTAACATAATTCTTACATTTTCTGATAGACCTTTATCATCGAGCACCATAAAGCATTGGGATGTGTTGAGTAATATAATAATAATAATATAGATAACTCATGTATTGCTTTTAATGCTTTTAAACGCTAAAAAAGTTTTAATTTCGACGGCTAAGTTCACCCGCTATCCTAAAATTCAAATTCAAATATCTTTATTTAATTTAGAAGTGTAACACTCGCTTATTGATTGTCAAGGACGCTACCACCGGATCGGAATTGAAAAAATACATAATAACCTCAAACCGAGTGCAACCATAAAGTGAAAGATTACCAGAAAATGATTTTGATTAATCCACTTTCGTAAAAAACATATTACATACATTTTATGACTAACAGAGCAATATAAATACTACATATAATTTTTGTACCCAAAATTTATAACACTCACTTAGTATAGAATGCATTATTCATGTATATTTAATATAAAAACTCATATAGACACTGTACTAAAGAGGTAAAAAAAATTCTGATCAAAGTTAAAAATAATTGATGATATGTTGAATTTGCAAAAATTAATCGAAACCAAATATTGTAAACAAAAATATCATGACACAAAAAAATCTATACATTATGCTGCGGATATATATCGAATACTTTGAATTAGATAAAACGTACGGATCAAAGAGAAAGAAATTGAAATTGTACTCCAGATAACACGAAGTTAATTGAACGGAATCAATAGCGAGCGCCTCGGCTTTCGAATAATTGTTACATTCAAGGAAAATTTATTGTAACATTTATTTAATTGTGAGAAGGCCGTCTTTTTTGCACTCAATGCTGCGGAAAATGCGTGTTATTAAAAATAAATTATTAAATGTGCTCAGGTTTCGAAGACGCGAAAAAGCCTAAGAGGAATCTGGTCAGGAAAAGTTTTCTAAAGAAGCATTGTTTGATGCTCAAGTAGGTGCATCGGATAGGTTGAAACCAGTAGGTGTAGTGCTTATCCTATCCTCTATTGCTAAGATGGAGTCGTGACGGAATACGAGTGTTGATATTGCGTACATTACATTTCTTTGTGACTCGCTCAACCGCACCAAAGAAGCGGTGTGGAGGGACTATAAAGGAATAGATATTCGGTAATATGTAATCGATATCTCTTTCTTCCACGCTACGTCACGAAGCCTTATATCCCGCTGCTACGAGGGCTAATAGGATTGTTCGTATCAATGTAAAGATCTTCAGGGACCCATGGCCCCAGGATAGCAGATTTGGGGGAGCCTAATGCCAATGGTTCAATGTCGCAACGAAGGACGTGCTAGTTCAGATACAGCCTGAATTAAATTGGGCTGCAGGCCCAAGAATCATTTTACGTTTTAAGTCCGACATAGCCCGTCGGTCTCATGAGCAGAGAATTTCCCCGTGTATACAGTTATGATAATTAAACTGCGATTAATAAAAAGGAGGTGCAATGTTTATTTATCCGTTTATTTACAATAACAAGAAGACATATTTGATTTTTATTCTATTTTAAACGTATCTTTATTTTATTTAAACAAAAAAATATGGAATAATTTGAAATATAAAGAATTAATAATCTTGTTAGTTTTAAAATTATAACACGCTAAACAGTTCATATCACGTCAGAAACCTAATTTTAATTCTAATATTATTTGAAAATTACTCATTCCGTTTAAAACCTTCGCTATCGTTGGTCGTTACGGCATGTTTAGCTAAAAAGTACAAATAATATCTAAGTATGCAATTTTTTTATAAATAACCCAATAATTACGTGAAAAGGAGCATATTTCCAACTACAAAGACATATGTTGCTAAATGACAAATTATAAAATAAATAAATACAAAACTTATCTAATAAAACAATAAATGTTCATTGACAACGGAAAAAAGCACCGTTAAATATTTTAAACGGAATTGAAATAAAGATATTAACTTCTTAGTCACAACACGTTCCTGTAACAAGGGTCGTGACATTTATGTTAAAGAAGTCAATATTTTTTCACTGAAAATTAAGCGAACAAGGAACAAAGAGCAAACAGTTAATCGTCAAAGTATTTTCATTAGCATATCGACTTAAAACATGGTTTGGATAGCCTTTGTATTATTTGTTTTGACGTTAATATGATTTACTTGTAATATGTTTAGTATGAATTAAACAATTTATAATACATGACATCTTTTTGCAAAATGATTTCTTAACAACATACAGATATTTATTAAACATGACACAAGACATTATGACAGTCATGACATTTGCAGGCTACCGCCTTTCTTGTCTCCTTTTTTTACAGTGGACTGTCAAAGCAAGTAACACCGTAGTTCCTTTTTGTGCCACAAAACAGTATAAACAGTACTTACTGTTTTCGGATTTGACGACCACCGGTTATTTTTAACATACCTATAGAAAAATAGAGAAATTTCAGATAAACAATTTTGTTTTCCATTCTTTCAGTTTAAACGCTTGTAATGAAATGCTTCGATGAAGCATTTATTTTCTTCAGCTTACAATTTTTTTGTAATATAAACAAAAAAACTCCTACATCTGCCATTTAATAAAAAAAAATCAACAAAATAGAACAAAATGGGTCTACATTTTGTTGATTTTAAAGTTATAAAACTACTAATTAACACTCGATATGATTTCACCGGGGGTTCAGAATTCGCTTTAAAAGCTCCAGGATTAACTTCTGTTTCAGTTAATTCTACTTTACTTTTAAGTGTGGGTCTTTAAATAGGATTTCAATAGAGTTTCAATCCTAAATTCGTTTCGAACTTAATATTTTTTATATTACATGGAAGATATCAAACACAGACACGTCAAATTAACTATAACACCCAATGACTTATCCATGGGTCGGATGGGCATGTAAACATTCGGTTCACCCACCAACCCGCATTGGACCAGCGTGGTGGGATACAGTCCAAAAACCCCCTAATGGAGAAGGCGAGCATTACGGGAGGCCTACGTTCAGCAGTGGACTAACACAAGCAGATGATGATTGAATTTTTATTAAAACTGTATTAGGTTCGCAAATTAAAACATCGAAGAGTTTTACTGTTATAAATTGTAAAGCGAATCTTATAACGGTAAACACACAACCAAACAGGAAAGTTTAAACAAGTGACAAGTATAGCTAACCGTCACACCTAAGCAATAAGGACAATATTATGATTAAAATTACCAAAGTGTACCCACGGGCAATGACGTAAACCTAGAGTGAGTAAAGATTCAATATATAGGAGTTAGATATCTTTAGAAAAACTAAAAAAACCACTAAAGAGAAAAAAATTACATAATTTTAATGTTTTTTTAAAACACTTCGGTGATTATACAATTCACAGAAATGTATGCAAGATAGTTCTATAAAATGGAGTGAAAAGGAAGCTAGTACTGCAATAAACTGTACTGCATGGGGATGAACCTTGCGGTTGTAAAGGCTACATTTTCATTTCGCCTCCTATCGACGCAGTCATAAAGGAAGCAAACGGGGTGATAAAACAGCTCAGGGACATGCTTAAAGGGATGTAAGCCGTAACGCTTGCCAGCATTGTGTTTGTCTATTAGGAAGGGTACAAATTGCCGTCTAAATACTCGCTCTGAAGCAAAGCTCAGATAAGCAATATACTTGGCCTCGGTTTATCTTAACACACAACCATTGCGTTGTCTCAAAGAAGTAGTCATGATATACAAATCTTTTAAAAAAATATATGATTAAACTTATTCTTAAAATTGTTTTAATGTTTGTCATTATTTGTCAAGACCAATTAACAAGAGTAAATATTTGTTTGTTTTTTTAAATATATACTGAAACTACTTAACCGACTTGAAATATTCTCTTACTTCTAGAAAGCAATAGTATCCTTGAGAAACACTTCTTTCCACTAGCAATGTGTTCCTAAAATCTAAAACTAACAAAAATGCCTCGTTGAACGAAATTGTATACAATTCACTGAACAACGACGGGAAAGTACTAATGACTACACCAACTAAAATTGCCTTACGTGAATAAAGGATGACACCTTTGAAATAATCATTCATGCTATGAATAGCATCTGATAAATTTATTTGATTTATGTTATTAATGGCGCCTAATGTCTAAGATTTACACACAAGACTTACAATACATTTTGTATTACAATATAAAATGATAATAGTTAACGAAAAAAAATGCATAAAAATAGAAATTCGATTGATTCATCTTAGTAATTATTAAATATTATTGTTAGGATTGAGATATAGACCAGGTAATCTTTTGTTATACCTATTTTAGTTTTTGCTAAATCTGAGCAGACTTATTTATGTACGAGGCCTAACTTTTTATGTCTCATAAAGTTTTTGTTACTATTAATATTGTTACTTCTATAAGGGAGCTAAGAATGCACAAATATAAGACACTTGTGTTTTTTCAAGTATGCTGCTATCTTTGTCTTCTGCAGCCAAGATGGAGTCGCGGGTAAAAAAGAGTATCGTTACATAGCCTAGACATAGGTTTGAAATTCAATTTCAATTGCATATAGCTTAGGCATAGCAAATTTTTTTATAGCTGTAGATAATTTTAGGTGATATTTTCTTCTTTTTGTATTTTTCATTATTCTTTTGAAGATTTTGTCTAACAACAAAAGAGGATTTTAAAAAAGTTTTAAAAAGAACTCATCGAACAGCCCTCGTATTTCGTGATATTTTCGATTACATAAATCGATATCGCAAGGTCGTTTACATTTCTATATTTGAACGGTATAATCTGAGGTATTATTGAACGTCAAGATAAGCAAGCTATTAATTAATCAATGTACGTCAGACCGGAATAATTAATCTCTGTAGCAACTCCGAGCCGGCATGTTATCTACGCGTCCATGCATACGTATTGTATGAATACATTGCGCCGTATACAAAGTAATATAAATTTTGGAAAGTAATGATGACTTGACTTCTTACACAAAAAAATTACATGCAAAAGATATGAAAGTAATAATAAAATATCTGCTCAAGTAGCATTACTGAAAGCTCAAACTGATAAAACTTATTTTAACAATATTTGTTAAAAAAACTGTATTCACAGAAAAAGCATACTGCTACAGTATTAGGAATAGTTCAAGTATTATTAGAAGTTTTTGTTAGAGCACATCAACAACAGCACACAAAACAAAATGTTTTTTAATAGATTTAAAAACATGTTAAAGAAATAAACAACATCACATTTAACATTTTGGGCGTTTATATTACAACTGTACAAAAAAAAATATTCAGATACATATAAAACTTTATAGTTCAAGGACTATGTTTTACAACAAAACCATAATCAACTTATGTAGTTATACTTATGCTATTTTGTTCTGTTGTATATGCTACCATTTAGCTTTGTGATATATTTTTTCCTGTAATTGTATATTTTCCTTCAAACAAGCCAAGAAGATTATTTTAATCAAACCAGCTGATATGTAATAAAAAGCTTAAGGCCATTTGCAATAAAAATAAAACAAACTCAAATTACCCCCGAATCATCGGACCATGTGAATGATTAATGCTTAGATATTAATCAACGTTACGCGCACAATTTAACAGTCAGATAACATTTCATATCGGTTCAGTACATTGGAAGCCTATTCAAAACAAACAAACAAATCTTTCCTCTTTATACGATTAGTAAACATTATTTTCACAGGGCATTAAGGATTAATTAAATATTGTTTTCAAAAAACATTATGGGGAGCCTGATTCTGGACAGACAAGTTTTATTTTATTTACAGAACAAATATTTAATTGGCAAAATTAGTAGTGAAACCGACATAATCTTTTATTTTTTTTAACTTCATTAAAAAGTATTACCGACGCAGAAAAGATGAAAAAGCCGTAAGAATGTATTATTCTATAAAGTTTTACAACTATTCTTTTACCACTAAACTAATAACAACGATTATTTATCCTGAATATATGTGGACCAGAGCTTTATCTATGGATGGTTTTGTTGAATTTATGTATCCGTACCCTTTCCTGGTAGCTTAGATCGATAACCTTATGCCATATACACGCTTTCTATAGCATATAACGTCGCTATATAATTAAACACCAGTGTTAAAAGGCTGTCATAATTAATTATTGTATAAAATAATAAGTTTTTTAAAGGCTGGATTTTTGTTAGCAAACAATTTTTTTTTTAAATTCTAAATGGAATTGTTCCATTGATTCTTAAATGAATGTTATTTAAAGTATCATGAACATAACTAGCATTTACATTTTAATAACTTACAAATAGTACAGGAAACATATTTTTTCTCTTTACTCCTAAGAAGTATCAAATTCATTTTGTAAGTGAAATCGAAATGAATATGTAAAATCATAATATACTACTGCATTGAATTTGCTATGTATTCCTCTAATCTAAATTTAAACACCTATTTATCTTAATTAACAATAAACTTAAGTATTAAGAAAACTATTTGTATGCATAATGAGAGTGTTAATGTTTAACTGCTTTTCACTGCCTACGCTTTTTCGATTACAGCTAATCTATTACTTTGACACCAAATTACCTGTTAAGAGCGATTAGATGCAATTGGAATAGAATTTTAATGGGTTTCATTATTGAATACTCGATAGGTGTCTCGATTTAGCTAATGGTAAGTTTTATAATTAAATTAGGGTCACGCAACTCCTCAATCAATGGTTGCGTGACGCTCGTCACGCTATCGGGACGTAATAATATGTTATAAGAATGATTTTATGTTATTACTTTACAGAATCAATGAAGGTAACCTCACCATGTTCAAATAAGTTGGAGAAATTTTGATAAGGTTTAAGGAACTATGACTCTTTCAAAAGATTATGTTGTTACACATACTGTTGTTAAACATACTGACTGTTGCCCGTGACTTCGTCTGCGTGGTAATATATAAAGACATACTGTTGATGTTCCAAAAAAGTCATCGAAGTCATTTAAGCTATCTTTGAGTGTAAGTTCCATTAAAATCAGATCCGCCATACCAAAGATTAGCCTAAACAAACGACAGGCAGACAGACAGACCGACAGACAAAAAATTTAAAAAATTGTTGTAAAGTTACATGTACTAAACATACAGTTTGTTCAAAAAATCAACGTAAAACCGTAACAAGGTGACAGGATAGTAATTATCACGAGAAAAATCATAAAAAATCTATCTCATGTACTTTAAAAATTATGAAGTGACCGCAAATAATTCTGCTGTTTAAAGTTCCGGTCCAGAGGTTTACTTTAAAGTGATACTGGCATCTATCTTGTCGTATTAAATGTAGAGTTTCCATACGCCATGCGTGAAAATCGCGTACGTTTATGTGTCCATTTATTTTAAACGTCGATTCATGTGACCAGAGAATTTTTTAGATGAATCGGGGATTTTGATTGATTTACTTACCTTTTTTTACTTTGGTATAAGTGGTATTGCGACCTGTCTCGCTGACTCATGGCCAACTTGTCTAATATCGATCTCTCTCTTATCATTTTGTGTTAAAATTGAGAACCTTTAAATTTTATGTTCCTAATAAATTGCTCTTATTTTTTAATGAAACTTGCCAAGGTACTCTAGTACATTTTTTTAAAAGGAGGGCCCACAAAGACAAACATTTAAAATTTTATATATGTAGTTTAACAAATTAGTGATAATTTGAGCAAACTTGAAGTTTTTTGTTATTATTTTTGACTGTCATTCAGATGTTATTCAGGGTTATGATCCTAAAGTTTAAATATACAAATATAATAAAAATTAACCACAAAACCGAAAAATCATTGCAGTTTGTCTAAATTAATAGGTTATTCTTCAAGTGGCCATAATAAAGGTATATACTTTTTCTGATTTTTCTCAAGATAGTGGCGATATACCTGTTACCAAGTTTTTGCTTGACTTTGAGTTCTGGAATACCCTGTATATGAATACATTGTATTCATTAAAAACAGTTATTTTAATGTTACAAACAGACAACTTTTTTTTCATGCAATTTTATTTTTTTAATAAAAACTATCATGATATGTGGATACCTTTAGTGCTTAGTCGAACTTGTGCAATAATGGATATTTTTAACAAAAATCTGTTTTCTATTATAGATGTAATCATCTGTGAAAAATATTTAAGTTAGTTTTGTTCAAATAACAATGGAGTTAAAGCATTAAGCAATAAAAATTTTAATGTACCTATGTAGTCTGACTATGACAAACCGGTAAAGTTATTTGAGACCTATAGTCCTTTAGCGAGACTTTTTCTGCGTTGTTTCTGCATTCTCTTTTTACCTTGCTTCATTGATAATTGTAATAATCATATCGGACAGGACGATACTGGCGGACCAGCCTAATATCGTGCTCATGGACCGGGTATTTTTGGTTGACATCACAATCATACTTTATCTTTATTTATTATTACATTATTAATGATATACAATGTCTAACTATAGGGCTTTATATAGGTGGAATAATTTTTTATCTTTTTTGTTTAAAATTTTATAATTTTGGTATATAATGTGCTAGCTCTGAAGTTCGCTTTAAGTGCTCTAAACTTAACCCTTTTTTATCATGGGGAAATGCTTACGCATACCCATCCTTACTGGAGCAAATACGGGTTATGTCGGACACGCAACGACTAAAACCACCATGTTGTTCCTTTTTGCCACCTTAGAGATGGGGTCACAAGAACTCTTTGGCAGTCTTCTGTTACCCCACCAGCGCTAGCTGCCAAAGCAATCTGCCTGCCTCTAGACGCGTCGGAACTAACGTACCCTTTGTCTCGGCCCCTAAACTGTTACTCAGGTGCCATGGGAGCCCTCTTAGCTTCCCTGCGGCTGAGCAAGCCGCGGGTACTAAAGCCAACCACTACGACAAAACGAGAACCAGTTCGGGGGGAAACTTACATAACCCAATACTAGGTGGACTAACGTTGATTTAAAATTATTAAATGACTTTAATCGAAATTTAATAGTTGCTTGTTAATCTTAATATATATAAATCTCGTGTGACGATGTTTGTCCGGGATGAACTCCTAAATTACTTAACCAATTTTAAAATATTGGTTTAATCCAACTTAAAATATAGAATAGCTTACATTTTAATTTATAATAGCAATAATGTTTTATAACAATTTATTTTTCTATAATTCATATTATTTGATGCAAAATGTTTGCTACTAAACGATTGTGACCGTTGGCGATATCTGTTGATTGCGTTGTGTGTTTCAATAGATGGCGCGGTTTTATATTGTAAACTTTTCGTTAATAATAGGAGAATTGGTACCATAAAAAGTAATTGCTAAAAATTAATTAATTTGGGTCAGTTAATTTTATAATAATTTTTATCTATTGTTAAAAACAGAAATGCAATTTCATAACGCTGTTATTTTATACCATCAATTAAAAAGTAAAATAATAATAGTATCGTCCTAACAAGCGCCAACAACATAAAATGTATAAATTTGAAATGAATTTTTACAGACCAAAATTAGTAAAAGTGATGTTGTATCCTATATAAAGAAAATATTTTTATGACATATTCTACGACGGATACGATTAAAGGTACTATATATTTGTTATTTATTATTTAATACGATAGTTGTTTCCTTATGCATGAGACGAATGTTATTAAATTTTGTTTTTTTTTTTGGTTTTGATAACCATGCAACTAAAACATTAAAAATTATGTTTTTGGTGTTAGTGCTCCATATCCATTCAAATTAAAACATTTTTAATAGAAAAGTAAGAATAAAACAAACAATAATATTTTTTAAACGAACTCTATTGCATAGAATTTTACACGATATCAATAGAAGGAACATTTTGATTAATCGTCCTCACCCGATTTTTATACCACTGCTATTATTCATTGCATTCGGGTATAACGGTATTATCATCGAGTTAACTGTTTTGTTACAAATGACATTTTTCTAATAAAACATGGTTTTCCTCATGACTGATATTTTCTTTCCATTTATCTTAAGCCCTTTAATTGTTTATTATAATGTAAAATAAGTAAAACCCAGCCGCAGCAACACGTGGCAGGGTAAAATAAAAGTGCGTTAGAAACCGTTTAAGGTTTGAACGTTCAGCCCTGCTAAAAAAAATTATATTGCATATTTTAAAATAAGGCAAATATTGAAAAATTTATTAAAAAAAGAATAATAAAAATCACAATCACCACATTGTATATCTGCATTTCCTTTTGAAGGGAACGAGCAGGTGGCTTAAGTACAAACCACTTGCGGAAATTTGCATTTAGGCCTTTTAAATACAATAAACACTTTCTTGATGGACCTTTATTCGTATCGGTCTGGATATATCTGACAACGATTCAAAAGCCTCCGTAAGTAGCAATACTTGGGATATGATTATTGAAATATTCAGCTGGATTTAATCGAACAACCCATTACTACACTCACCGTTGTATATAGGACCATACGTACGAAAGGAGGGGAATTAGTAGGGAACGGTCATTATATCTTAACCGACCCAAATATCAACTACTCCTGCACGCGTCGGTGTTTCTTATGAATAGTTGACGAGGATTGTTTTGCAGCCATCGTGGCGCTCCCTGCAAAATAACGAACGAGGCTCTGACGACCGAGCATATAGCGATATAGTCATTCACCGGGCTGGACTAGTTGGAGGACGCTACAGTGGCCTGATGGAATAAATGTCCTTCAAAATATCTGGTACAGAAAGCAGGGGAAACTACTGCACTTAATTCCCAAGAAAACCGCATAAGCAAAGCTCCCAAGATAAAGGTGTGATGTCCCACACCTTTATCTTGGGAGCTTTGCATTATAGGTATGCATTGCTGGTTATATTGCTACTGGTCATAGTACAGTCAAAATAAGGGTCCCGTTACTTAAACATCTTCGCATTTGGTCCTGGAGTATCAGAGGTTTTCTTAAACCATGAAAATTTTAATTTATTGCGAAAGAAATAACAACGGAAACACTATATATTTCACAGGTGCCGAAAACCACACTAAGAATTGTGTCGGGTTTATTATACCGAAAAAACTGCAGAGTTCTGTCTTAGGTTACTCCACTCCCAATAAGAGAATGATCGCTATAAAGTTAGATGCAAGTCCGGCACTTATTAACATAATCCAGCTGTATACTTTTACTTCTCAATGTGATGAACATATATCTGATCAATTGTACGCAGACCTTCATACCATAAAACGCTAAATACCATCTAAAAAAGTAACCATCGTGCAAGGTACTGAAATCCGAAAGTTAGCACTGTGATTGGTCCACTCAAAGGCTCAGTTGTCGGTGGATATGGTCTAGAAGTACGAAATGACAGAAGCTTAAAAACTCTTCAATACTGCGTAAAGAATTAGCTTGCTATCATGAACACTAGGTTTGAAAACCACGCACGAAGATTATATACATGGACTACTCCCCAAGGCTATAGACGTCAGATTCATTTATTATATCAATTAATAGGCATGTTTGAAAGTAAAGACCGTTTCGTAGTTAAATAGGGACGTCCAAAGATATCGTAAGAAGTCTTTTAAGTTTCACATGAAAACCTGTACCTTAAATTACTTTTCTACATAATTTACGTGATTATTGATGCACTTTTCATAACGTGTACCAGATTTGAAACACCCTCCTCATAGAATTCTGCCACCTGACTTGTGAACCACTATATCACAAATGTTTTGACTTCGTTATAGCCTTGAAGACACTTACCACCCAAGCGTTTCTTCAAGTACAAGAACAAATGATAGGTGTTGGTTGGTTAGCCCAAATCAGGGCTGTATGAAGGATGAACTAAACTTTCCCATTTAAATAATTTGACAAGATGTTTGGTCGGATTTGCTCGTAAAACGATGTTGCGATCATCTGTTTCCAATGCCAAAACACTACCTTACGTTCACTGTATCAGTGATCACCAAATTCTAATTGCTGCTTTCAGATTTCACTTAATAAGCCCTCGATCAAGTCCAAAACAGTCCAGTCTGCTAACTAAATCGCCCCTCAAACATTTCCGATGACGAGTTTAAACGAAGATTGTTTCTCTAGAATATGATCCCTTCGATTCTAGTAACGCAGATAGGAAGAATCTTAAAAGTGCAGTCTAAGATTCCTTGAATGAAAAGAGAAAGTAAAGAGTTGTTTAAAGCAGTTTTAAAAAATGAAAAGTGGATAAACAAAGAATCGTGGGCACTCATTAAAGAGAGGAAGAAGTTTAAATGTGAGGAACTGAAGACATGATTTATTGAAACAAACAGCTCACAGCACACATACCAAGAAATATCTACGCGGAAGAATAAAGACAAGTTTATGAACAGCTTGGTCAGTAAAATTGAGAGTCAAGCTGAAAGATCGCAAACAAGAGACGAGTTTCTGAAAGTTAACTATCTGAAAGCAACTGACTGGTATCTTCAAACCAAAAAGCTTTATAATTGATGACAGTAGAGGTAACACGTTGACAGTGCTGGAAACGGCTCTAGATAGATGTAGAGACTTCTGTTATGAGCTATATTGGGACGAAGTGGGACAAAGTAAGAAGTAGAGAGAAAGTGGGGCTATCATAAACAAGAACCGGACAGGTTTCTTTCAAAGTTGTAAAACGCAATGAAGAAATTGAAACACAAAGCTACTGGTCCTGACGGTATTTCAAAAGCATCGCTTCAATGTCTGGGTAGAGCAGGAACTAAAATAGTACACCAGATATGCAATTATGTCTGGAGAATAGGTATGTGGCCAGAAGGCTGGACACTGTCTGTTGTTGTTATCTTGCATAAGAAAGCCTCCTCTAGAAAATGCAAAAACTACCGTACCCTATTTCCAATGTCCCATGCGAGTAACATACTTTTTATATTATAAACACAAGTCAAGTCACGTTCACAAAGGATCAGCGGTCATTAGGTGCAGAGGACAGGAATAGCAGCACACCTACATCCTTCCACCAGTCCTCCGAATCTTCTAGGGCGCTTCCAAACTTTGCTTCTCAAGCCCGCTTGGAGCTTTTAGCCAGTTTCTTGTTAGCTATCCTGCCGATGGACTATAATATAACTATCGGGGGTACGGGAAAATGCATTTTATTTACGAGGGGGTTTATCATCTACATAAAAGAGGTTTAGGTTTATTTAATAAAACTACTTATTCAGAAGTATTAGTTATAATAAATTTTAATAAAAGTAAATTACAGCGTAATATCTCAATAGACCTAGCAGAGTGTACGAAATATTTGTTTTTGTGAGCATTTTAATGTTTAAGTTAAATTGGCTTAATCCTTAAGAGCAAATGAATTGCGATAATCGAACAGTGGGATAATAAATATATGTATGACGGTTATGTACCTCAATTCTTCCCCTTAATTGAAGTACATCCCGCGTCGATAATGAAGATGAAGTGTGAACGCACTCATTCATTCAAAAGTCAGTGATTTATAAATCGTTACGCGTGAAACAACTTACACACTATAAATTATTGACGCTTGTGCGTTTTGCTTATTATATTTTATATAAGCATTTAAGTGCACTGAAGCAGTATCGTAAATGTTTGTGTAAATTTCCCCGCTTTACACAACCAATATTAAGAATAAAGTTACAATGCCCTAGTATTATAAGTAACTACGTTTTGAAAGACCCTTAATCTAAAACTCACAGTTTTGCCTTATGTAAATGCTGTAAATGTGTCTAAGTCTCTTAGAATTTTAAAGCTTACAATTTATATGCCCGCTTTTAATATATTTTAGCAGCAAAAAGCATCCTTTTTTATCATCGCTGCTCCTTCTTAGCACAAATCACCTTTTGCAAATCTTCAATTTCAAACACAGATCACTCCTTGCTAAGGAGATGGTCCCGGTATATTTAATAATATTCATTTAAATTCTTAGACACTTCTATTACATCAAAAACATCTAATCACAAAATCTAGCAGTATTACTTTCAGGAAAACTTAAAAATCACACCTTACATTTGAACTTATATTATAGCATTATCCATTACATTTTGAATAGATTAGAAATAACTTTACTACAAGTTTGCCAAAAAGCGATTTTTACTATTGCTAAAAAAGCAAAAATATTAAACAATACATTCTAAACTCTATTTTAGATCCTTGAATTAAAAATGTTATCTACGATTCATAATAAATTGTGTTGCCATTATATTACGATTAAATTGTGATGGTGTGGTAAGAATTAAATTTAATTAATATAATTTTAATGTTTTAGTCTACTTACGTCTATTTTATATTTATGGGCGAAATTTGTCGCATTTAATCTATAGGCACTTTAAAAGTGGCTGAAATAGTGAGGTGATATTATAAAAGTGCACTATAACTGCTTATTACGCAGCAAAAAGTTATTATTTTAGATAATCTGCAAGCTTATTTAAATTTCATTACTATATGACGATAAATATAACAAACTTTGGACTTCGTTTTATCTCAACAATTTTTATCGGACCACACATGTTTATTTCAGATTTGAATTCTTCACTTAACCGTATTCAATTCTCACTTTTCATTTGAACTCTATGTTTCCTCTTCAAAATTTTGATTCGTCATATGATCGTATCACGTTTATAGGCGCGTTATTTTTTGACGTTAGTTATTTTTTTGTGTTTATGCATCTGGCGCACGAATCTCCACTGTGACCGAGGCAGGTACCGTAGAAGTCGGTGAGCGGAGGGTTGCAGATCTTAAGGACGTTGCAGAATGGGCGCTGCTTCCCCTAGACCCACGACGTGATCCTGAAACGACGAATTAATGATTTTCAATAGCTACACGAAAGGAAACGATGAACGAACGAACCATTTTAATAAAACCACCCGCTAGTATGCAATACTTTAAAAAGAATAATAACTTGTTATTAAAATTATTACTTGTTATATCACAAACAAAAACCTAATGCATTACACTCAAAGTATATATATCATTTCTAACTGTCAATTAAGATAAAAAGTGGTTTCAATAATGTGCACTGTGTCAAGGTTTTTTTAATCTACCCAATCCCATTTTACTCATGCTCGTGGTAGACTTCTCTATATAAAATCAACATGCTTAAAATATAACGCTTATGTTATATTCGATATTTGTATATTTTTCTACGTGTTGAAGCATTCACAAATTATTAATAATTTAGTTAGTTTATAAGTAATTTAGTTAATTTTCCTTTATAGTTATGCTTTTTGTAAATCAAATATATGAGCAGTAAGGTCTTTCATATCTGTCCATATAAACTACTATTATGTACAAAATCGTAATCCTAAAAAATAATTGTTTCCAAATTGTTGGTGAAGATTGACATTATTTTAGAACACAATTTTTATTTTTAGTCTGACTTTAAACATTTTTAAAAGCCTCTATCTTAAAATCTATACTAGTACAATATGCAAACAAATCTACATTATGGTGTCGTGAAACAAAACTAACTGCTTTTAATATTTATTTCTATTGAATCAAATATTGAAGATATTTTATAAGGCGTCAATAAATACTACTGCAATGCTGTTATTAGCATTTTATTATACGTTAGCTCAGTTTTCAAAGTATATGTGGATGAATACATAATGAAATTTTCAAAGTAACCTGAGGATTTTCTGTGTAGCTGATGGCTTTGGTGATGGCGTGCTGCAGGTAGATGAAATAATGCATGAATTTTTTAAAACAGCAGATATAATATTCGATATATAATATATATTCATATAAATATTCGTAAATAGGTAACGCCAGCATCGGATTGAAGCAATATACGTTCATTTATAACAACGTGAAAGCCTTTAAATGTAATTAACAAATTTAAAAAATACGTAATATTTTTATAATTTATAAATTCAATAATTTATAACTTTATTTGTATTATAAAAAAATATTTAATTTATAATATTTTCCTTTAATATAAATATCTTATGATAATACAGTGCAATTAAATTATAAGATGATTAAACCTTTTCTCTGTTTTGTTTCAGTTTACCTGGACTCGGAGAGTGAGGTCTAAGTTCTTGCTGACTGGCTTGCCGTGAAGGAGGGCGCATACTGATACGAGATCCACGGCGGTCCTGCAGACAGCAAAATATATTTTGGTTAATTAATTTAGTAGTCTAGGTACAAGTCGGATCAGCACCCACCAACCCATTTTGGACCATACTGACGTGGACCGACCACACCGACGTGGTCGTTATTAATCAAAAGCGATATGCCGTTACATATCTGTCCTCATGGGGGCAAGGACGGGTCATGTCGGACTCGCATTGACTAAAACCACCAGGTTGTTCGTTCCTGGCGCCTTAGGGATGGTGCACACAGGTACGCTTTTGTTGGGTTGCGAAGGTCAGGGAGCGCGGCACGCTTACCATCTTCAACTCAGCCCAGCATCCAAAGCTGGCTTATGTTTGCTTGGAGCACCCTTCTCCTCAGCCGGCTTTACTCCTTATGTTAGCTAAGTTCATTTTAGCTTCCCCTCAGCTTTACCGTGCCGCAGGTACTCATATTTACCACTTCGACAAAGCGAAAACCTTTCATAAAGATATATGCTAGCCTACTTGGATTACCCGACCTTAGCTCAAATCCAACCAGGTCCCGCTTTGTTACCATCATAAAAGGTGAGCATATTTTGGAAATAACTATCTATGAACTATAGAGATCGTGTAATTACGCAGCAGTTTTAAAACAATCGTGTTTAAATATATAAAGTGCTAGCATACATTTTATTGTAACTACCATTTTAATGAATTAAATTACCTGAGAATGAAGAAGTTTGGAATCGCGTAACAAGGACACGTTCATTAATCGCGGGTTGGGCGTGTTGAATATAGTCCGGTTCTCGCGCCATCTTGCTCTGAATATTTATGAAACATTATTATTAAAATTATTATTTCATTACATCACATGATTTGTTTTAATACCAAGTTTTAAATATTTTGTAAAACAGTAACGTAAATTAATTGATTTGTTTAATTCCATTTATACTCAATTATTTATACGATAAAATCAATATCCTTTAATGATCTGTGTTGAGTGTTATTAGAACATCGGTTTAACTAAGTAAGGTAATTCTTAAGATACTTAAAAACGTTACAAATAACGTAACCTATTTGACATTTAATGTGATATCTGAGCAAGTCTTAAATAATTTGCCATAATAGGTTTTTACCTTACCTTAACATACGCAAAGAATTGAATAGCTCTCAAAAAGTTTGTAATTTATATAAAATTTCAAAGAATCTGCTACAACTTACCTGCTAAAAAGCCGAAGTACAACACAGATAATGACAAACATCAGAGCCATCCCAACGAGTACACCAATCATCGCAGGATCAAGAGTCTGTGTGGATTCCTCGACATGTTTCTGAGCTGTAATGTGAATATGGTAACTGTATTTTGAATACTTTTGGTTAATTTAAGTACATATTATTTCAGATATTTATATTTATATGTTTAATCCGATGGCCCTTACTTCAGAAAATGACGATTGTGAGTTTATATCCTGCAGGAAAATAACTTTGTGTTACCGTCGCTTAACGTTTTATAATAGAACTGCCTCCGCAGCCTATTGGGTGTGTGCTTTAGAAACCGGAGGTCGTGGGTTCGAAACTTGCGGGGACTCAACAAATTTTAATTGTTGTTTCCTAGTTGGTTAGGTCAATTTGGGCCCAATTGTTAAATCACCCAATTGTCTGAAAAGTAAGATGATCCATGCGTCGGATGGGCATGTAAAAAAGTCGGTCCACCCACCAACCCGTATTAGACTAGCGTGGTGGGATACAGTCCAAAACCCTCTAATGGATAGAGGTGTACTAGAATAGGCCTATGTCCAGCTGTGGACTATCACAGGATGATGATGACGATGATAAATAGAAACATGGGTCGATCGCCTCATTGTCTGTCAAGTAAGATGATACATGCGTTCGATGAACATCTAAAAAGTCGGTTTTAATGAAGTCCGTTTTAACAATCGTTATAGGACGACAATGCCTTTAATTTTTTTTTCAAAGAATCTATTAACGCAATGCCGTTCACCCTTCAAACTGTTAAGGTCACTTACCAATGGCCCTTTTTTGTTTTTTTTTTTTGCCGTTGGAAAAATCCAACTTACGGATTCCCCGCCGCCAGAGTGAGGGGGCAGCAGGGATATGTGGGGCTCCACGGACCAAGATGGAGCGGCCGGTATACCCATTAAAAACCAACGGTTGTTCCTTTCTCGTGTCGCTGTAGCCGGGGCCGCGGGCGCTGATGACAGTCTTCGGCGACCCCGGCGCGACATGGCCCTCGCCTCTCTCGGGCATCTTCTCTCTGGGTGTGTTGGGACACCCGGACCGTCACGCTACCTCTTGAGCCCTTCTCTGGGCGCCGGGCACCCTCTTGCCGGCCGCCCAGGGGCCCAGTGTAAGGGGGGAAGGTTGAGCGCGTACGATACTCTTTGGCACCCTGGCCTTCTTTTGCGGAAAGCCAGGGCACTTTTGGCCTCCCTGTCCCTTTCCACGGCTTCCTTTCAGGCCATCACGTCCTCCCAGAAAGCCAGGATGGCGCCCCACGACCTTTCGCTCTCTATCATCCTGCACACTACGGCTGAAAGCCAAAGGTCGTGCTCCACGACACTACGCAGCTCTCGGCGTTGCTCGACCTAGGCTGCGCACTCTTCCGTGTTGGGCCGTCTTTTCGGCACATACGCCTCAGTGGTGGCACTCCTCAGTAGGGTCCCTACCGACCTCGCGGCACAGGTACCTCCCGAAACAGCCGTGTCCCGAGAGAACCAGCGTCGCGTGGAATGTTAGGGAGCCGTGTCCTCTTTCTATCCACCACTTTAATACGGGGCGTATGGCCTCCACAGTTCGACGGATGGCGCTGGGTTGCTCCAGCCGTAGCTCCCATTCCTGTGTAGCAAGGGAGCGCAATTCGCCTCTGCGCCCATTATCTCTTCTGGGGCTGGCCTGCAGCCCCGAGACCTCGCCTCCTCACGCCAGAAAAATAGTGATGCGAGGATGTCTGCATCCAGGTCCCAGGGCAAGGAGCCTGCCAACAAGCACGCCACCTCGCCGGAGATGGTCCGGTAGTCCCTTACGGCCCGGATTGCCAACACCCTCTGGGTTCTTCTCAGTACCGCGGTACTCTCCTTTTGGAGGGTATCAGACCACACGGGTGCCCCGTAAGGCACCATGGACCTGACGACCCCGGTGCACAGTCGGCGACAGGAGCTACTGGATCCTCTATTGTTGGGGAGCAGTCTGCCGAGGGGCCCAAGGACGAAGCCTGTTCATCACCATTTTCTAGGGCCACCCCCACGGATCACTGTCCAGCGCCACCAAAAGCTCATCTCTAGCCGCGGCGATCGTCTTGGCTATTCCCACTTTGAGAGCCATCCTTTTGCTGCTGAAAGAGGCGAGCAATTCGGCCACCAGGGCCGGGTCTCTGCGCCGTCGTCCTCGACAACGGGTGTACTGTCGCCGCGCCGAAATACACTCTCTGCGCATCGCGGCGATTTCTGGAGTCCTCCAGTACACCCGGCGTTTAGGAGGGAGACGTTTGGCCCGGGACATCGACGGACATCGATGCCTCCCTCTACATCAACGGTGTTGGGCGCAGAAACCCACGACTGTACTATTGCCGCCTCCTGCAGCAGCTCTCGGTCTAGGCTTCCGAGGCGCCACGTGGGGCCGTCGTCCTTCGGGTCCGGCCAGGGCTGGTATAGGTATCTACACTTGCCAGTGGCCCTGTGTTTACACGTTTGATATTCAGATAAGGGTAGGAAGTCAACCCTACGTAAACTTAAAAAGATTTTCAGGAAAAAATACTTTACGTACGCAATTCGTTCTTTTAACTGCCTAATAATTGTGTTTCTTGGAACTTTGATATTCTTGTTAATTAGAGTATTTTTATTTGTAATAATTTTACAATTATCATAAAAACTAAAGTTGGTTTCGATTACTAAGGATGTCATTTATTTAGTGTACATTGTAACACGCATTAAATATATTTTGTTCTAGCTAAAAGCGCTTACTCATAGGGAACTTTCTAACTCCGTCGTGATCTTCATTCTGTAGAGATTGGTAAACTAATGTAATAAAAAGGCCATCTTGACGATACTATATTAGCATTTTCCTGTAAAATTAAAAAATATCATCTTTAATGATAAAAATGATATTGTTACCGATTATTGGTCTTCGGTATAGATATATCAATGATAGTATAATAACTTACCATTAATCTGGAAACTTGTAAATTATTTGAAAGAATATCATAGATCTTGTAGTCAACCTTCCTTAAATTTATCGATTTTATGCAACTTCCATTAGAGACCGTTGTGTAATGTGAGTTAAGCTGAAAAACCTTGTAATCTCGAGATAAACTTACACTTGCAAATGATTGCACCGCCAACCGTTATCTCTGGTACCATCTCATACATGCACACGCAACGCTCGTTCCTGCAAGTGGTCTTGATAACAGCCGCTTCGCATTGTTGGTTGAACAAGCACGATTCGTTGATTCCGGCAGCTGTGTACACATATCGTATAGGTAATATGGAATATTCAACATATATATTATTGTTTAGTTTAAGTTCTTCTAACCTGAAGCTATAAATTAATGTAAATTTAGTAACTAGGTAACTTTATATCTTTGACATTTAATTTGTGTATTTTTTTTATCTTTGTAATAATATTTGTACGCTCCGTGTACCAAAAATGTTTGGGTCTCAATATTTTTGTAATTACACCTTAATTCTATTATGCTCTACCGTATTTTTACAAATAAATTTCTTCTTATTATAATTAATATTTTAATGGTTAAAACAGAACAGCTTGTGACCCAAACAGTGAGCTATTGATAACAAGGATTTATTTTAAAATAAATTTACCAAAAATGCAATATTTTTCCGTCTATTATTGATATATTGGAGTTTCTTTTATCAAACTAAAATCATTTATTTTTAATAAGATCTGTTGAATTCAAAATAATATTCTATTGTTAATAAAGTAATTAAAGATGACCGCATGTTCCATTCTTTGAAAATGTTGTAAAACGCAACATATGTGGGTCAATATATAAATAATTAAGTTGAAAACGAGAACGTAATAATAATGCAGACAAAGGCAGGCCTTGTAATTATACGTGCATATAATTATATCATAGAATGAAAGCGCCATTACACAAATGGAGACACGCAAGGTGCAACTTTGAATTTCACATGGGCTGTTGTATTTTTTTCCTTTGTTAGAAGCTTGGAAAATGAAATACTATTATAGAATATTTCATATACTATATTTCAAAAACGAATTGAAAAGTATTATTCATAGCAGCAACAAGATGGAATTTATGTAGCTCACTTCATTGTAAAAAAAATATGGAACTGATATGTATAGGATTATCTATTCAACGCTTTTAACCGAATTTAAAAAATTAAAAATATGTTTTATAAATTTTGTGTCTAACTTTGTTTGGAAATTTATTTAACCTTTTTATGCATAAAAACTTTTATCATAACAATAACTATTATAAAAACGTAAAGCAATAATTTAATTTTAATATTGAAAGAACAAGAGTTACATAAACATATAAATTATTAAATATTTATATAATTCTATATTAAACAAACATAATTGCATCTTGATAAGAATGGTTATTATTATTCTCACCTTTAGCACATTTATCGAAATCGTTAGATATTGGCATTGATGGATCGCATCGGCAAATATTGTCATCACATATCGAGTCTGGGTAGCCGCACTCGAGAACTGATGAACAAGAGTCGCCAAACATCTTCTTACCTCGCTTGGAAGGATCTGAAAATCAATAACAGTTTCCTGTATTCAGTACGCAATGGCGTTTTATTGCTTTTTCTTTAATAGCGTAAGACACCACGAGACCGCTCGTCGCTTATAGACGTGGCATACTACGTCTTGTTTACCCAGTAATCAAAATGCGTTACTTTAATACAAAATCCTTTCAGTATTGTTGTCTTTTATTTGATTTCATAACTACTCATATGAATTACTAATAACTTTATTTATTACGAGAACGCCCCATACCAAAGTCATAAGTTTCTGTTTTTTACCTCATGACAAATTGAACTGCGATGAACTGTAAGAACTGTTTCAAACCGCCACCGTGGTTAGCGGTATTGGCCCTTGCTTCAACAAAACAACTTTGTTTATCGTTGTTTTCTGGTTGGTTAGACAATTTGGGCCGATTACTAAATTGTCTGAAATGTAAGATGATCCATGCGTCGGATGGGAATGAAAAAAGTCGGTCCACCCTCCAATCCGCATTATACCAGCGTCGTGGGATACGGTCCAAAAAAAAACCATTACGGGAGCATAAGGATGCATTACGGGAGGCCAGCAATGGCCTAGCACAGGCTAGTGGTGATGATCATGATGATGAACTATATCAATTGTACAATACTGACCACCCAAATAGTAACTTAGAACCGAGGTTTGATTTAACATTTGCTTCTACATTAAAACTCGTATCAATCACTAGATACAAACTATACGAATAAACATTTGTATATGTATATACCATACCGAATTCCGTTGTAGTGGGCACTTCCGGTTCTGCTTTAGCCGGCGGAGCAGGAAACAGCAGTAGAGTCGCGGCCACGACCCATGTCGCAGACCTCCCTCGATGGGTGCCCCTCATTTCTTCTGCTGTGCCCCCGTCACATTCCACGATAACGCCTGAAAATAGCGACCGCTCAATAAACATAACATTCCGAATAACAACGTATGAGATAGTGACGTCATAGCATGAATTGTTTAAAGTATTGTTTAACCGAGCATCATGGTTAGATAGTTTTCGCGGTAATTGGGGTGACTCATTTAAGTATCAAAATCATTAAATTACTTTTTTTTAAATCACAAATGAAGATAGACGAGCAGTCTGACCGCCTTATGTAAAGCAACGTCCATAGACGTGGCAATACTGAAGGCATGGACTTCTGCTACAGCGCGTAACTGCAACCCGGGTGTACGTCAGTGCCCTTTAAACCAGAACTTGGTAGTGTTCACACCACACCACTGCACTGCGGTAAATATAGTCACCGTGGTATATAGTATAATTAAGGGTTTTTAGGTACTAATGTTATTAACTAAAATAGCATCATACAACTTAAAAGCTTCAGGTATTAAGAAAATGGTTGCACTTTGCAGGCATAGTAACAAAAAATACAAGTAATAATTGTCTTAAATATAACAATAAACCACATCCAAATTAAATATTTTAAAACAATTTATTTGCATTGTTACAAAACCAAAACTATCCTAAGAACATTCAACATAAAGATTTTTTATTATGATAATAAAATTGTTACATAAATAATTTTTGCACTAAAAAGTATTGTTTCAATGTGCATAGTTTTCAGCTTCTAATTGAAAAAATAATTTCAACAAATAATTTCAACAACCTTGCTAATGTTGTGCACCATTTAAACTTTACTGCTATTTTATTCCAAGAAAACAAACTAGTATGAAACCTCAATAGTATGATTTAATCTACGTATTTTTTCATAATTGTCCTAAGATATTTAGTTAATTAAGTTATGTAGTAAAGCTTAATCGTAAAAATAACCATTACAATTTTATTAGTACGGCATACTTGCGTAACAAATTGGATGGATTAAGACGCATAAAATCTTTGAACCTTTCTAAATAACCTCCCTAATCTGGTAAAGAAACGGATTATGGAATTAAGTTTGTTAGAAGTTAAATTTTTTTATACACTATTTTAAAAATCATCATTTGTTGTAAAGCTTTTGTCGGCGACGTTTATTAAAAAAATTATGTGCTTTTAAATAAAATTATTGAGATACAAAATATTTCTTCACTCGTTTTTGAATCGAAAAATAACATTAGTACGTACTTTGCTGATGTTACTATAACGAGATGTACAATTGTTTTTTCGAATAAAATACACAGACATTACAAACACATATTTTTAAATATTATAAATATTTTTAAATGATATCAAATCCTTATTTTTTTATACGTTGATAAAAATAATGCTATAAGGGATTACTCTTAGTCTTGTAAAGATTTGTTATAAGCTATTAAATCTCATTCACTTATTTAAATTCGAGAAACATACGTTTTATGTAAGACAGTCATTTCGTTAGAGAACTTTTTTTACCAAGAATAGGACTAAAATGGTTATAAATTGTGTAATTTAACTAAATATATGTTTAATAATGTAATTTATTAAGTTGAAATACAGATATATCCTATCTTAGGCTGCCCGTGATCATGAACGCTGAAAGGATCCGAATCGTGAGATTATATATCACTATATAGCATGAAACAAAATCGCTTTCTCCGTCCCTATATCTATGTATAAATAAATCTTTTTAAACTACGCAACGGATTTTGATGCGGTTTTTTAAAAATTAGAGTTATTGAAGAAAAAGGGTTATATGTATAACTTATGCATAATATTTTCAGAAGCTATCAGTACTGACTGGGCAGGTTGCTAGTAAGTAATACAATGCGAAAAATGCCTAAAAATTATAAAAACACAAACAAAACATATATAACGACATTTCTTATAAAATTAAAATTTAACTTAAAGTCTAACGTATATAGTTACATTTAGACGTAGAACTTAATCCTGCTAATAATGTTGGAATGTGTCAAGATATAATGCTGCAATAATGTAAAAAAAATATGTTCTTTTTTGGTTAATCACTCTTTAAGCTATATTTAATGTTACTCTTTGTTCGTAACCATCATTGTTTCACTGTATTAACACATTAATCAAAGCTTTTTACACCATAGTTTGGGTAGAAAAATTGTTCGTCATTAACTCGCTCACTGATGTACTATAATCTATTATGAATTTTTTTGTATTGGTACTTTACAAATAAAAAATCTTAATATATAAGACAGAATATTTTGATACCAACATTTTCGACATCATCATCAGTGTAAGTCCACTCCTGGACACAGGCGTCCCCTAACGCACCCTCTCTATAAGGATTTATGGACCGTATCCCACCAGGCTGGTCCATGCCGATGGGTGGTTATTTATTTTACATGCCCGTCCGACGCATGGATCATCTTACTTTTAAGACAACTGGGTGATCGGCCCAAATTGTCCTAACCAACCAGAAAACAACGATATACAGTTGTTTCCCCATAAGATTGGAACACATGACTTCCGGTTTCTAAAGCACACGCCCTTATTACTAGGCTACGGAGGCAGTTAACCAGCAACTAACATCTTACATTTGTAAAATTAACATTATAGTCGACTACTTTACATTTTGGATTCGAACTTCAAAGTAGAAGTTCACTTCTGGGTGTTTAAAAATTACAGAACTATCAAGTTATCATAAGCCTATTTTTATTTTATTTTTAAGTAACAACCTAACCAAACAGAACTAAACTGTATCAACATTTTATATGTTTCGTCTATGTAGATCGGTTCAAACACCAAATTTGTACAAAAACATTTACACGTTGCTTAATTTAATTGATCGCGTGTACCACGCAAATACTGGTTGGGCTTTCAATGATTTTCTTTTCAGTATATAACGGTAACAAAGCCTGTTCAAATCCAAAATGTAATATAGAAGTTTTTGTTGATTTTGTAAGGGTAATGTTTGGTTTGTCAAAAGCGGAATTAGGTTAAAATATAGGTAAAGTAACAAATTTATCAAAATTATGTCAATCCTTTTAAAAATACAAATGCTTATTATAGTTATGATGATTCAAAAAGATAGTAGTATATCATCATCATCAGCCCGTGTTAGTCCACAGCTGGACATCGGCCTTCTGCACGGCTTTTCATGAGGGGGTTTTGAACCGTATCCCACCATGCTGGTCTTATGCGGGTTGGCGGGTGGACCGACCTTTTACATGCCCATCAAATGCATGGTTCATCTTACTTTTCTGACAATTAGGTGTTCGGCCCAAACTGCCCTAACAGCAATAAAAATTTGTTGAGTCTCTGCAGGATTTGAACCCACGACCTCCGGTTTCTAAAGCACACAAATTTCATAATATAACTTCTAAGCCTTTAACCGCCTCCATGGTCTAGCGGTATTGGACCGAGGTTAATAAACCGGAGATCATGGGTTCGAATCCGGCGGGGAAACAACTTTGTATTATTGTTGTTTTGTAGTTGATTAGGACAGTTTGGGCCGATTGCCCTACTGTTTAAAAAATATGATGATCTATGCGTCGGATGGACATTTAAAAAGTGGGTCCACCCACCAACTCGCATTGGACCAGCGTGGTGGGGTACGGTCCATAAGCTCTAATAGACAAGGCGTGCATTAGGGATGGCCTTTGTCTAGTAGTGGTCTAACACAGGCTGATGGCTTCTAAGCAATCGATAGTGCTTAATGTATTTTCATTGTTTTATTTAACGGTGTCAGATTTATTATACAAAAAAAATATATTATTCTATTAGCTTCGCCCCCTGGTTTCATCCGAGTGGTGGCTGAAACTTGAATTACGCATTATATATTTATGACAAGGGTTTTGTACTTCGTTTCGGAATAACTCGTCGAAGACAGATATTTGTCCGCTTACATGACACTTATTTTGTATTTCTTATAAACTACACTATATCTCAATATATAGCCTATAATTTATTCTGACAGCCTTATAGTACAATAACACAGATAATTCATCTATGTTATTGTTATGTTTTATTAAAATCCATCAAATTGTTTTAAGGTGAAACAGCAGCAAATATCCATCCATATTAAATGCGAAAGTAACACTAGTTAACTATAAAGAAGTAATAACCCTTTTGCATCAGCAATATACATTCTATTGACACAACAATAGTCACACATATTATACAGAAATGCACCTACTTGATATTGCTACATAATATTGTTCAGTTACAAAACTTACTTGCCCTTTTCTTTAAATAAAATTACAATACAAAACATTTCATGAAATCGGTTACATTAGTCAACTTAGCGAGTTCGACTAAGTGAGTAATAAATCCAAAGTTTACTGGCAAATCTTTGTTAAACGTTTCAATTGTACGCAAACGTAATCGAGCTGTGAGAGCTTAGTGATTTTTTTTTAACTGTGCTGCATTCAGTCGGGGAAAACCGTTTCTTCACTCCGGATTTACTCGTGACAAGTTATTGAGACCGTTAGTCCGTTTTAAATCTTATGTTTTGGCGTCTAGGGTTGGTTTCCGTTTGTAGGCTGCACGCATGCGTATTATTGGTACCGCAGTGCGCGGCGCCTTCGAGACCAGTGAGCGTGAGGGTTTGCCATTAAACAAAACTCGCCACAATTTCCAACCGTCACCAAAGTATATCCGAATGAAATCGTTTTACAATTCCGTGAAAACTATTTCGAATACGTTCTTACTCCAATGTATTAGTATTAATATATAAAAAGAAAACAAACAGTAGTCTTCTAAAGCTCTTATGTGTAATAAACGTATAGTTTTCACGTAATTAAGCATGAATCACTTCCTGTTTATACTTGCATAGCTCATCAAGTGACGTTTTAGCCATTTACTAGGAACAATTAATCGGTATCCAGATTTTATCGTATTTGAAACTTATAAATTCGTCTAGTCGCTTTCTTAGCTTGAGAGTAAAACCAGTGTCTGTTAACAATAGCTTTTGTTTAACAAAGCTTGCAATAATACTAAGTAAAGTATATCCAATGAATAATTTTTTTAATTTTAAGCTAATCAATGATTTCATCAGATATTTATTATAACAAAACATAGTTACGCTTATATACATTAATTACGATTTTCACTATAAGTAAATCATCTGTTTTAATATTTTGAGCATAATATTTTAGATACGAAAAATGTATGATGCAACTTAATCGCTTTTTTACTTAGCAATCGTTTATCAAACAGTCAAATATATTACTAATAGATAATGTTTTTTATTAATGATAATAAACACTCAATCTACGATAGTGAGATATATATGAGCTCTGTTTCCAATTTGGCGATGCATTTAGCAAATTCGATGCTTAATCGGTTTTAATAGCATTTCTTTGAAAGCTATAATTACAACCTGGAGAAGTAATCATTCTTAATTAAATAACGTTCTCAAGTGAAGCTGAATATGCTTACTGGTCTTTAGGATCGCGACTACTATAGATACTTATATGCACTAACTATACTAGAAACATACAATAAGACACTGATGCAGTCCCACTTAGTCTCAAAAGAAGTTAAGACCAACTGATTTTACATGCCCTTCTATGATGGATCTATGAATTAGCCATTCCTAGACTACTAGAAACAACAATAAATTATGAGTCCCTAGTTCTGACCACAGAACCGATTTATAAAGCACGCGCCTTTACCACAAGACAACGGAGGCAGATAATTCATAACAATTTATATTATATTCAATGTTTGTCATGTTTCTACATTTATGTTATTACCATAAATTCGATAGAATCGATATTTATTATATAGACTCGGATCGATTCTGTCTGCACACCTCTTAATGTTTTCAGGGTCGAACAAGGTCAAAGGCCAATCCAACTATCCAATCCAATCTACTAAAAATTATCGATCAATGATGACCACGAATAAATTGTTGCACATATTGTTGTTGCCTGTTGCGTTTATTAAACTATACGACTTAGCTTCTTCTTCACTAACTTCATTTGTAAATTAGTTTTCTTTTATTCAATAAAAGGACTTTTTTCGGAGTTTATCGCGTTTATTTTACATTTTAAATTCCTGACGTTTCGTAGACTTTTCAGCGGCCTTGGTCGTGGGGTAGACTAAGATCTCATGCGTCTTGTTGCCAATGCTGAAGCGGGATTACCAGATCTTAAATTTAAAATAATTTTAATCTGTACTCCGACCTATGCAAAATTTTATCATTACAGCCGGCAGTGGTATTCTGCTTAGGTTTTAATTTATTATTATGGGGTCCCAAGCAGAAATAAACGCGATAAAATTCGTAAAAAGTCCTTTTATTCAATAATGTGTAGTATTCGCGTAATCAAAATATTTAATTAATCTACCTTTTTTAAAAAGTAGCATAAAAAGAATATAATATATTTCATAGGTTTTTTTTTCTTTATCACGGAATAAACTATGACAATACTACTGCAGCACCTATTTTTGTTGCAAAGTAAGTTTCATAAACACATTACTGTGTACCGTTTGACATTGCCTAACATATTACTTCAAAAATGTAACATAAAGACATATTTTCTTATAAACCTGAATGACGAATCCGGTCATAAATGATAATAGACATAAAATAAAAATTATATTTTAGCAATAAATATATTCTACGCTTTTGAACTGATACCGCTCTTAAAGTCGCCTAGGTTTTATAATTGTATTTAAAAATTGTAAATGAGGTAAATTTTACTTACTGTTATACTTTAAAGGAATATATATAAATAAATGTTTATAAAAATAAAGGCGTTTTAAGGTATCCACACTAATTTTAGGAGTTAAATAAATTTTAATGACTTATCCTGGCGCTTGCAATAAGAAGAAAGAAAAATGTTGCAAATTTTATTTGTACTACTTTTCAAATCTATACTACTAAACTAAAGGTATACACAAAAGTGTTTCTTTGTATTTCTTTATACTTTTTCTTCATTGCTCATTACTGTCAGAGCTTTACTTAAATCACAGCCTCTAAGTTGAAGAGGGCACGTCTAAACAAAAGACAGCAGACTCTCGGAGAATAATTATTACAGACTACCTCTGGTCTTAGCTTGATGAATAGCTAACGAGTTCTATTAAAAAAAACAAGACAACCTTTTATTAGGATATCATTGCAGAATTAATTTTTATCTTTTCTTTAAATGTTTTATTTGCTAAAAGAGTAAGTTGTAAACTTCCTTCCCTTATCTAATCATATCTTCTACGATTAAATTGCAAACTCCGGTTAAATTTTAAAGGCAGGCTCCAATAATGTTGTACAAAATTTTACTTTTACAATTGATATAAAAAAGGTATCGGTGGCTTATATTAATAATAAGGAATAAACCACAGAATTTTTTTATTTTAAACATATTGCTAGCCGCTTATATTATGAATCAGAACTAACTTAATAGCATAAAATACATTAACAAAAATGTGACAATATCAAATATTTATGTGTAAGTGGCAAAATATTAAAAAATTATAAAAAGAAAATTAAAAGAAAATTCATATTCAGGTGGTAAGCGACTTTGGTACCTTTACAATCATTTCATATTCGTGTGGTAAGCGACTTTAGTACCTTTGACAAAACACAATCGAATCAATTAGACCTGGCGCTTTGTCTTCTAAGAATATTTTACCTCAACTCTCAGAACATTTGAAGTCAAAATTTTAAAATAATTTTTTTTTGTATTTTTTTTAAATATATCATTAGTTATTATATCATTAATTATATAATTCAGAAGATTAACTTATTGATTTATTTTATTGCCTGTATGCAATGCATTTATATGTATTAAATCCATCCATGAAATTTAGACGACTTTTAAAAACAATTCGAATGAGACACTTTAAAGGCAATTCGAATTTTTAAGGACAGCTGTCTTTTGTGTTGATGTGATTGTTAATAGGAGTTAGTAAGCCCTAAGTATACTTTGTGGACCTACAACCATCAATTCGAGTAGCAAAAATGTAACAAAATTCAATGTATTTTTGATGTGCAAACTTGAAACCATTTTGTTTGTCATTACAGCAAACGTTCCCTGTTTAGTAGCAGATGATAATATTAATGGCCATTAAACGCTGCGGTGGGTCATTTGTCCCCTCGTGTACTTTAACCGCTTGCTTTGACAGGTTCGCGGGCATTAATTAGATCGCTTTTAAATTCGTGCACGGGGTCAAAGGGACAGTGCCTGGCGCACAGTGGCACAATACGATTTTTGGTGAGCACTAAATGTTTGATCGATTGCAGTACTTTAAAATCCAATTTTATACCAGCCCTACAGTATTTGATATTCTTGGGAACAAAACAGCTGTTATATCATCTTTGAAAAGTCACATTGGTTTCTGAACATGGATCGTTATATTATTTCTTAAGAAGTTTGGTTCGGTCTGTTTAAATTAATTGATTGAAGCTATTCTATGAATAACAGATTATACTTCAAAGGGCATTATCAACCTTAGACTTTGTTTGGGTTAGCGCAAAATGGTGGGCGCACATATCATCACTATCACTACATGGTATCAAAGAATTTGTGCCCTATGAAAAGGGATTGGACTGACTTGTTGATCTTGACCTTGTTACTATTTGACGTAACAAAATATTGGATATAAATGTATCCTAATTCCTCGTAACTTGCACTTAAATTTACTATAGAAATTTAAGAATATACATATTTAGAATATTCTACAATTTTGAACTATTCAATTCTATTCCGATTATAAAAATATTATTTAACTTCAACTTCGTCAATTCAATTAATTTATATACACAACGCTTAATGCAACCAAAGTAATTAATATTAAGTTAAAAGTAACATTTTAAGATAAACAATGCATAAGATTTCTTTTAATTTTATGTTGTTTTTTTTCTTTAATGTCGCCTTAAAGAACAGCTTCCCGTGTTTAAAAAACACTTCTTATCTATATATTTTTGCACCATGTCAACTCGATATTTTATGCACTATACGCGGAAATTAAAGTGCATTAATCTTGATCCCTTATAGCTCCCATGAGATTTTGAATAACAGAATCTAAACAAAGTTTCGTCAGCAATATACAAGACTGACGTCTTTAAACACGCTTTGAGCAAATTTTAAAAATATCGGGATATGTTCAGCAGCTAAAAGAGTGAAACAAAGCTATTACCTGTCTAGCTTATACAGAAAGCAGTACACCTACAGAGATCGCATAGCAATTTACACCAATTTCCTGTAGTTTTTGCTAGTTAGTAAGAAGCTTATCAACTTAGGATTTATTATAAATATGTTTTCAATATTTATATTAAATCCTAAGTTACGATTAAGCTGAGATTATCTGTGATTCATCATCATCATCATCATCCGCCTGTGATAGTCCACTGCTGGACATAGGCCTCTCCTAATACACCCCTGTCCATTAGGGGGTGTTTGGACCATATCCCGCCACGCCGATTCAATGCAGGGAGTTGGGTGGACCGACTTTTTAGGTTTGAACCCACGAAAGCAGTTAATAAAATTGTAGCCATAGAAAATAGGCTATGCATTTTTTTGCAAAACATGGCTATAAATATTTTTAACTAATACATATATGTGCTGACAAATGATACGGACCAGTCTCGAGGAAATTAAAAAAAACTAAATTCCGAAAAATTCGTATTTTTATATTCCACTTGGTATGCAGAAAACATTTATAGTTTACTGTAAAGGGTGTGTGTGATGATTTAGGACGACCAAATAACTGAACTCAACCTGCCTTTGAGGCTAATGTTTATTCAAGGTGACTTCTGTTATACATGTACATATAGAGCGTACAGAGTGAAATTTAAAATTTCTACACTTATAAATAAAACTGGAGTGTCTGTATGTTACATAAAAATAACGGTGCTTTAATTATTAAATAGTGATGTATAACTAGTACATGTTAGAAAACAAAAATTATTGTCCGTCTGTCTGTCTATCTGTTTGTTGTGGCTAATCTCAGGAATGATTTTTATTATGGATTTAATTTTATGGACTTTCACCAAAAGATGTATGATGTATCCGGTTATGACTTAAGATACATTATCAGAAAAAAATGAACAAATTTTTCTGATCTATATTTTAACATGCGAACGAAGTCGCGACAGATAGTCATCATCATCATCAGCCTGTGATAACCCACTGCTGGACATAGGCCTCCCCTAATACACCCCTATCCATTAGGGGGTTTGGACCGTATACCACCACGCTGGTCCAATGCGGGTTGGTGGGTGGACCGACTATTTATAGGCCCATCCGGTGCATGGATCATATTACTCTTCAGACAATTGGGTGATCGGCCCAAATTGCCTTAAGCAACTAGGAAACAACAATGGAAATTTGATGAGTCCCCGCAGGATTCGAACCCACGACCTTCGGTTTCTAAAGCTCACGCCCATACCACTAGGCTACAGAGGCAGTTAATGACAAACAGTATGATAATAAACTTGAAAACGCCTCCGTTGCCAAGTCCCTATACTTACAAACCGTTGATCGTGGGTTCGAATCATGCAGGGAAACGTCAAAACGTCTGGCTAGTTAAGATCACCAAATTATCTAAAAACTAAGATGACATGCTTTGGATCGACTTGTTAAAATTCGGCTTAGACTCTTTACTCTTAACTTTTATTGAGGTTAATCTGGATGGATTGGAAGCCGACACTATGATAACATTATAAATAGCTAGATTAAAGAAGAAGATGAAGAAGAAAAAATACTCTGTTGCCTTAAAGGTGTTGTTGTCATCGATCACAAAACTATTTTTAGTTGCAAATGACACGTGATACGATTATAATACTCCAACGGAATCGTTACGTATATAGGTTTCTAGTGTAGACAACTTTGTCGCTAATAATAATACTTTCTGTAATACTTTCTTTGTTGCTAATAATGATGTAAAATATAAAAACTTGCTGTTAATAATTTGATGTAACGCAGCGTTTAAATATAAAAAATATTCTAGTGATTTAATATAACACAATATGATTGTTATGTCAGATTTGCTTATACTGTGATAATACTTTAGAAACGGCAGAAATCGGTATTGGTTCGGTTCTCGATACTGGGTATTACAATTTGAGATAATATCTTTCTTGCCCCTTGAGAAATAGTACTTCATCGTATTGTATTGGTACAAAAAGTTCCGAAACAATAAAATAACAGGCCATAGCTTCGAGATTACTTTAGCTTTGTATAACCGAGAATATTCTGAACATTAAATTAATTGTTAAGGCTGGATAGTCCCAACTAGATAACTAGGTCCAGTTTGTTTTAGTTATCTTAAATAAACCACTTTGTTCTCGAATACGAGCCGTTCTAAAATATTGAAAATTGTACATTTTATTTAAAATCTATAAATAAAATGACCTATGCCTACGAACATTACATCTGCAGTCGCTATAGAAGGTTAGTACCTTATCCATCGAATTCAATTTACTTTTTGGAAACTGGAGGCTAGAGAGTCAGAAACTTACTTCGCCTAAAGCTGTTGTTGGTATTTAGGGTATTGCTAGGATAAAGAACAAACATGTAAATTATTATTAATTATTTTATCTTATAAAGTTGTATAATAACATACTTTCATTAAGTTGTTAATGAATTGTCACATAGTGACAATCAAAAATAATCCAAAAAATAATCCATAATGAATCAAAGCGGCTAAATTTCAGATTCTTAAACTAGTAATAGAAATTATGAAGATATAATCAATTTGAATACTTTTATCCTACTTACATTTTAATTGCGAAAATTTGTAAGAATTTACGGATGTTTGAATCTACGGAAAATTTTTTATGTATGTAAAAAATATACCTTCCACCGTCTATTCCGGATTGCACCACAAACCTTTGGGTCCCTATATGTCAAAAAATTTGAATTCGGTATTTCAATGCAGAATTTTCAGAATTAAGTTTCAGTCACAATAATATCTAAAACACTTAAGTAATTAGATTCTTTATGAACAAACACGAATAAAATATTAACACGGAATGCATTTCCGTGAATAGAATGCAAATACGATATGTCCAATATTTGTGTCACGGGGGCAAAAGCATCACGTGATGAAAAATAATTTAATCGACATTTCACTTACATTTCTAGTAACATGTTGTCATTATTTAGTTATCTATATATTGCATGGAACAAAGTACCGGTAGTAGGTCCCCTTTTTACCGGTGGTAGGTCCCCTTTTTACAGGAGACCGTCTGGGTGGGTACCATCGCTGTGCCTATTTCTGCCACGAAGCAGTAGTGTGAAAACACTGCTGAGTTCCGATTTGAAGGGTACCGTAGCGAGCGTATTTACTGGGTAAACGAGACTTAACACCCTATGTCTCACGGTAGGCAACGCCCATAGACATTGGCACTAGTATTGCCAACGTCTACGGGCGGCGGTGACCACTTCCCATGTATATGTATGCTTAAATCTTTAAAACTATGTTTTTTTATCAACTGATTCAGTTAGCAATTATTTTAACAGATATAGTGAAAGTAAAAGGAAGGTTTCTGCATTATAATATGTACGCTTGATACAAATATATAATGCGTCTATAATATACTCCAGAAACTTCAATTTTTTTTTGATGAACTCACGTTGTTGGAGTTAACCGCGACAACCCGGAGGGTTTGAGGGGCAAAGTTGCACACAACTTTAGTGTGCACAGATTTCACCTCTATTCTGTGGCTAAGCTTCGAGTGACCCCTGAAGGTGGACCTCGGCTCGGGATGTCACTTTGTATATATACCGTAAGCGTACTTGATCGAGGGTGCCCATGAGGGCCGAGCCTCGGCACGATCAGCCGCTGATCTGGTCCTTGCCTATTCCCGTTAGCAACATGTATCGAGGGCGCCCCGGTGGGCCGAACCTCGGCTCGATCAGTTGCTTTTTGGACATGTTTGATTTAGCTTTTAGCCACCCTATCTAGATGGTGAAAATCGGCCTGGTACGTGCCGATATCTGTTAAACGGAGTGAACTGTTGCCCTCGACGGCGAATGCGGTGTGCGTTTAGTATCAGTGCTTTCACACGTGCTTGGATGATGGTAATCTCATCGTCAGGATCAGTTAAAACATGGCGCGGTCGCCTGAATTTTTTATGGTTGCATAGAGAATTGCTTGGTACGTAAGCTGCGGCGCTCCGTACCAATTCGTTAGGACGCTGCAAAGCCGAGTCAAAGTATCGGATTGAAGCTTGTTTAAGATATTCGCGGATGGTAGGCAATTCCAGATCCATGTGCAGGTCATGGTTGCGCAGATAATATGGCGCACTCTGCGCCCTGTGTCTGAATCTGTCTTCCAGGACTTGGAGTTTATCAATATAGGATCGTCTCGCATGTGCAAAAACGGGAGTGGAGTAGGTCATTACGGGACGGATTAGTGTTTTATAAAACAACATCTTATTACGCAGTGATAGCTTGCTATTAGGGTTTATAAGGGAAAACAGGCGACCGAGAACAAAGGCCGCTCTGTTTTTGACCAGCGTTTTGTGCGGGCCGAAGTATAGGTTGTGATCTAGGATTACTTCGAGGTATTTGGTCTGATTGATCCAAAGAATGGGGCAATCAAAGAGGCGGATATTTGAAGGATGCCACGGCCTTCGTCTTTGAGAATGGCCGCGCTTTTGGATGGCTTGATTTCAATCCTCCAGTTTCGAAAGCAATCCCCTAAGGTATTGGCCGTGGATTGGAGTCTTTCCGAGATTGGGATAGGACATCAACCGGATTCGTAAATGCAGGTATCATCTGCGAATAAGGCGGTGTTTACCAGTTTGAAGGAAGGAATGTCGTTGGTATAGGGTAAATAATACAGGACCCAATACGGAGCCTTGAGGTACGCTGGCTAGGACCGGGTGTGGTTGCGACTTAGTGCCCCTACACGGTATCGGAACATTCGATTCCAAAGAAAATCTCGTATGATGAGAACGAGACGGTCGGGCACGCCGAGCTTATATAACTGGTTTAAAAGCCCGTCGTGCCACACTTTATCGAACGCCTTCGCCACGTCGAGAAAAAGCGCTCCTGTTATAAGTTTCTGTATCATTGTGGTTCGGATGTGTTCCGTGATACGATGGATCTGATTGGTGTATGAGTGTTTGGCTCGAAAGCCGCATTGCACTGGAATAAGTAGCCCTCTCTAGCTCATAAAGTCGAGTAAGAGGGCTAATATGAGGTGTTCATATATTTTCCCAAAGCCTTTGAGAAGGCTAATGGGGCGGTAGGAGGTAGGTTGGGAAGGTGGTTTACCGAGTTTTAAGAACCCTATAACTTTTGCGTCCTTCCAAGTGTTTGGAAAAATACCCTTGGAAAGAGCCGCGTCATATAAGAAGACGAAGAGGCTAATTAGGTGAGTCGGTAACATTTTCATTACGTGGTTTGAATTTCCATCGGTGCCCGGGGCTTACCATGGTTTAAAATTTTTGATAATTGACTTGACTTCGCTTTCTATTACCGGTGAAGTTACGTCGCGTGGAGGGGTTTGGGTCAATTGGTCAATCTCGCTCTCCAACTTTCAGAGGTGAGCGGCGACGACCGGTTGAGTGCTTGGTGTGCAGGCTGTCGGCTTTTTCTTATTCGGATTTTTCCTCATCGAGAAACGCTAGAGGAGCATTGGGATCGCTAGGAATGGTGAGAGGCGGCATTGGAGGAAGTCCGACACCGTCTTTCAGGCTCTTGGGGATTCGCCAGAAGGCGAGATGGGAGAATGTTCCTAAACCAATTGTTCCTGAATACAGATATGTGCGTCTTGGACTGATGTTCAAGGGCGCGTAGTTATCTTCGGTTACGATCGATTGGATCGACCTTTTTATTATTCGCGAGGCCATTTGCGTTAAAAAAGACTAAAATTACTGCGCGTGGCTTTAGACGGCCCGGGCTGTTCATAACATTACATCACACACACATCATCAGCCTTTGTTAGTCCACTGCCTGACATAGCTCCTCTACACATCTCCTATCCATTAGGGTTTGGACCGTATCCACCGCAGCTGGTCCAATGCGGCGTGGTGAACATTAACGGTTTTATCCATTATGTCGAAAGATCGTTAATTGCTATACTTGGAAGAGGCAGGGCGGGCCCGAAGTTCGATTGCCGCGTCGAATTCGCGGTAGACGATGAGTCGGGAATCTGTTTTCGGCAAGTTGCTCTAGGCTGGTCACAGCGCTGCTATTACTATGGCTAGCGTACTGGGGCGCGCTACGCGGAGCGCTAGGCGGTGCGCGTAGTACAGCGCTACGCGGAGCGCTAGACGGCAGTTGCCACGCCGGAGCAGGTCGAAGTGGCGGGAAGGATGCGAGGATGCGGATGGAGGTGGAGGCACCTTACGTTGGGGTGCTTTGGGGCACCCTAGGTAATTTGCCGTGTGGCCTGGGTTTTGGCAGTTGACGCATGCCGGCGGCTCAAAGGTGAGCAGGGTGTCTTTATCCTAAGGACGCGGACAGTCGGGGGTGCCGTGGTGAGGACGAGCGTGACAGTTACGGGCCGAGTGCCCGTACATTTGGCAGTTGTGACACTGCGCGGGGAGTCCGTTCGAGCGAGGTCTTCGAACGTGATGCGAGTGATTTCGCAGATATGTCTAGGGTTGTATACCTTTTTGCCCTCTGGGGAGCGCTCTAAGGTCAGAAGGACCACATTATAAGGCTTTCTTGTTTTTTGATAATGTAATCTTATTGCCGAGTATATCGGTATACCCTGCGCTTTGATGAAGTCTAAGATAGCCTGGGTGGCCATCTCCTTCGGCAGTCCGTTGACGACCGTCCGAAGTACGCGCTCTTCAGGAAGCGCGTAAGTATGATAGTAGAAGTCGTTCTTTTGCAGATACGACGTTACGTTTTGGTGTGTTTCCACCGTATCTAGTAACAACTTGATCCCTTGTAGGTAATCAATTGCTGTAAACTTATACTTGTTTGGTAGTGCCGACCTTAGTTCTGTTCATACTTCTCCTTGGATCGGATGTATCGTAGCGGCGGCTTTTTGTCTCTGGGCGAGACTGTTGGTGGTTGCCGTGAGGCGGCTGATGTGGTAGGCTGTGAGGCAGCACTTGTACTTGGCCGTGAAGCGGCGGCGAGGGTTGGCTGTGAGGCAGCGCTTGTTTTAGGCCGTGAAGCGGCGGAGGTGGTTTGCTGAGAGGCAGCGTTAGTTGTTGGCCGTGAAGCGGCGGAGGTGATGGGCTGTGATGCAGCGCTTGATGATGGCCGTGAAGCGGCTAGATTTGGCTCTGAGGCCGAGGAGGCGGGCCTTGCGGCCAAAAGGTCGTTGGCCGATGATTTCGGTGCTTTGACGGGCGGGTCTGGTGATGGCGAGGACGCCGGGGTGGGCCTATTTTTGCGCTTTTTGCGCGATTTGACTGGAAGAAATCCTCCTGCGTCACTGTCATAGGCTTCCTGGGCCTCGACCTCAGTCTCGACATCCATTTCGGATTCGGACGATGGAGCTGGGGTAGAATCCCCGGGGGAGTCTTCGGTCATGGTATCGGAATCATCCGACTGCTCCGACGCGGACGTAACGGTTGGGGTCGCGGCGCGAGATGACGCGGACTTGACGATTTTGCGTTTCAATTTCGATTTCTTTGAGCCACAGCGGGTATCAATGGCAGCGCGGATGGCGTCGATGGTGACGTGCGCTGGCTTGTCCTTATAGTCAAAGTTCTCCTCAAAGCTTAGGCCGAGGTCGGACAGCGTGTATTCTATAGTAGGCATTTTGCCTTAACCGTCGATTCTATTTTTACTGTGACGACTATTATGCAAGCACCCCCAGTGAAGCCGGGGGTTGTGTGCCCTACCCTCCCCGCCCTAGTGAGCAGTGAGGTGTAAACCTAACGTAAGTGAAAAGTCTAGCGCTTAAGGAGCGAGAAACTTCAATAAATTTAGAAGTTTTTATTTGAGGTCGTTAACAAACACATTTTTGCGATTACATTGCGAACGCTGGCTGAACCTCGGTTAGTTATTGTTCTGATATACATTTAAAATACAATGGTGCAATTGTAAAAATGCACTAGAATTAATAATGTACATATTTAACTAGACAATAGTGTAATGAGTCGTATAAGAACCTATTAAGGCAACTTATTACAAGTTTGAGACACACATACATTAGTAATTACTCTAAAATATTCATAGAAAACATTCAATAGTATTTTTTTCATATATATGCCTCATATGAATTGTTTCGTTAAATATCATTTTGTTTTATATTGTAGAGTTGACTAATTACTATGTTGACTAATTAATATACAATGCAAGCGATAAACATCACGCTTTATTCACGACAGTGTCCCTTGATTCCTCCTGCGCCTTCTCTATATCTCCAATATGTTTTAGGATAAAAAAATGCTTATAAATTAAGGAAATTTTCAATATAAAATGGATGTTTCTTGCTTTCATAAAGACAAACATTTTATTACAATGAGCTGCTTCAAAGTCTATAAGGGGTGATACTATAAAGTAAGAAAAAACGTTGTTATGCGTCAAAAATTAATTAATTTTCTGTTCATAATTATTAGATTATTTACTGCAGGATTTCAAACCGCAGTGGCGCAATGCCGTGGACTCAGAAGTCCTGCAACTGCGGTATTTTCTCAGTTGGCAAGGTATGTAGGTGTATATTTATTTCAATACATTTTAATAAAAAAAGGAGTAGTGTAGTAAAGTGTATGGAAATGAAAGTATAAATATATAATAGATATAGTAACTATGATTCTTATTTTTTAAGTCTATGTAAAAAAAATCGACCAAGTGTACAAATTGCTACTGAAAATTATTTCTTTGAATAAGTATTACCTGAGCTACAGATTTATCGTTAAAGAAACATGTTTTGTTTATATTGAATTTAAAGGCACGGAATAATCTAACCAATCTGTTTTGAAGTCAACGCATTGCTGTTTTCATTCCTAATCCTTTTGGCCAAGTGAGGGCATATGATTAATGTACAACTATTTCAGATATAATCAGTGAACCAAATTAACACTAACATTTCGACGCCCAATATCTTACTCAGTCTCGTGATCATGGACATTGGGAAGGGTCACACAGGAAGAGTTACACCAGACGTTTCAAGTCTGGTATAATTTCAAATATTTGTAAAGTAATTAAATGCGAAAAAACACGTAAAACTTGTATTATTTATCTTTTATAGTATTCGCGCTTGGCAAAGTGGTTAATGACGTTGGTTCGATTCCCGCCACAAGAAAAACATTATGATATAATCTTAGTACTTCCTCGTATGTGGGTGTTTATATCTTCATTATGTGTATATACTTACAAAAGAAAAGTAAGTCTATGTATTTATCAGTTATTTAGATTTCATAGTACAAGCTTTGCTTAGTTTGAGACTAGATAATGTTGTGTAATTCTTCCATAAAAGCTATATTCATATTATAATTAAAAAGTTAAAAAAAGTTTTGAATTTTTATCCGTGACATACAAACTAAAATTTTAGTACTACAGAAATAGATATATTATCTCCAAAATAATCTGTAAAGAAAATCAACAAAGATTTTCAATATATGTGACCTGAACAGTTTTTCATACTTCCAATTAAATAGTGAAATAAATATCAACAAAAAGGAGTAACTTAAAATATTTATATATCACATACAAAATTCTACCTTCAACGGACATGAAACTGCTCCGCCGTCTCTGAATTGCAAAACATGTAAACTAGGCACGTTCAAGGAACGCTAATAAAAAATAAGATCCTAGTCTTGGACGAACAAATATCTTATTAATGCATGTTCCAGTTTTATTGCCAGAAAATATTTTACATGTAATAAACCCGTAAAACTAAGTAAAAAAGTGACGCATATAAAACTATCAAGTTAATAGGAACAAAGGGTTTAATTTTATCTTATCTACGAAGAATATTCTTTACAGATATTCTTATTAAATCTTTTATAAAAAGTTAAGAGGGATTGCCTTTTATCATAATTATCCCTTTACTAAACCGTGAAAAATCCTGTAAGTACTACCTGTCTAACATATTAAAAATATTTTACAGGTCTACTTACTAATTAAAGTAAAAAAAAAAATTATTCTAGACTAGTTTCATATATCTCACACTCTTGTTGAATTCAGATTATTACTTAAATTAATTTAAAGCCTTAAATATATGGGTGAACAACCATTAATAAACACAAAACGTTCGTGGGCAACTCAAAGTCTATCTTATTGGAGAACAGTCAAAGGAGGCCGGAGGATTTATTCAAAAATCTGACAATTGCGCCATATATACAGTAGTTTGGCATTAAAAAGAGCTAGCACTGCCAAGGAAGTACATACTTCATCGTCCAACACAATAACACATTATTTCTAATGATGCCTGGGTAGCATGTCTGCTTAATTGGAGCAGAAAAAATTTCACTAACAAAAAAGTCCATGAGCTTTATGTTATTCAACTTAATTATGGCAGAAAATCTTTCCTATGTGATTTGTTTATTATAAATTCCAATTTTAAAAGTACGGACTGGGCATTAAATCATTCGTCTTCATTTTATTAATTAAAAAAGAACTTATTGCTAACACATGCCGACAAAGACTATTATTCCATAGAGTAGCCTTCATCCATCTAAATTTATCAACTAACAGCAAAAATTATCTCAGCTTTTGTCCACTTCACTAACTCTACTTCTTAACCTCCACTTCTTAAACTCTATACGTACATACTTTTCCTTTATCAATGATCACATATACTCTTTAGTATTTATAATCTTATAATATTTGTAACATTAAAGCTCGCCAACAAATAGAAGCTTTGTATTTTTTATTATAGCAAACTTCGAGTTCTTTTGATTCTATAGGCTTTCATAAATATTTTAATATAATAGCATAGCATCCTCATCCTTTCACCGCTCTACATATGTTTCGTAGTGAATTTCACAGCAGACAGAGCGTATCCCCGGTGGTTATAAAAGCGCTTCACATTCCACTATGGAATAAAAACATTATCATACAGCTTTTCGTTTTGTCTATAACAACATTTTCTATTATAGGTTAAACGATGAGATGAGAAGGACTATGACCCTGATAGGAAGTAATACGGCCTGCTCGTAATAAAGGCAGTGTAAGACTCCTCAAATCTGCTCACCGCCTTTGATTTGTTACGTCTCATTTATTCACTAATTACGCTAGCTGTGAGACTCGGTACCCTTTAAACACGAAGACAGTACTGTTCGCAGTGAATATAGGCTCCGCTCTAGGGCACTGCCGCTGTATAAATAAGATCATCACCTTCAAAGTAATACTAAAATTATTTGCCTTAATACATTTCTCGTCTTCGCGTTTAATGTTTTAGCGTTTTAAACTTAGCACACTCTAGCAAGTCACACGGTGATCTAGGTATAACCTGATTCGCAACGCCTAGTGTGGTTGTTGAGACCTGGCATTGTGCCAGTTGGGTGTGTGTCGAAAGAATTCACCCCGATGTTTGTTCACGTATTCAGACCTATCCAGAAATTTTGATTTTTATAGTTACTCTTTCTGCGGTACAAAAATCAATAACTTAAGCTGATATGCAGCAAACGTTTTGTGTCTTTTGTAGAGCTGAATACGCTCGGGAAATTATCAAGTAAGGACAAGAACGTTTCAGAAAGTTAAAAGTATACGAAAGAGTTTTTGAAGAATATTAGAAAACTTAGTACATCGTAGCGACTTGTCTACGAGAAGCATAGTTTTGGCAATATCCAAGGGCTAAAGTTTTAAATTTACTTCAAAATTACATAACACTAAACTAAGACCTATCTATCCTTATCATAAAAGGTATGCACTACGCGTCGGATGGGCATGTAAAAAACAGCCTTGCGCCCTTATCTCTATCCGGACGTGTCGGTTATGCGTCCATCGGGTCTTGAGAGTGTAAAGAAATAGGAGTGTACTTGTTTTTGCGCGTACACTTGTGCAGTATAATATCTCCTGCGCAGTGGCTGTTCTCTAATATATTTAGATCGGCTGATGTAGATGTAATCGATTTTTTTAAGGACATTATTAATATATTGTTCAAGCATAAAACCAATTTGATATTTATATAATGCAAATTTATACAAATTTTTGCAGCAAAGTTATGAAATTTGTCTCTGCTAATTGCATGATCAAACAAGTAAAAGAATCAAAAATTAGGCGCATCTGGAAGTTTTTATCGTGGGGCTCAGAAAATCTGCATAGTTGATATAAAAGACGAATGCGGATAAAATACATTGTAACATACGCATAAACTTTTAAATATAATGTAGACTGACTTTGAGTTTGCTGTAATAAAACCAATAAATAAAAGATAAAGAAGGTAGCAATGTAAGAATTAAATTATCCAAAATTCTCATAAATTTTTCCTTAATTTTAGAACCCTTGGTTGTTGTTTACATTTTACAAAAATACTCGTAGACCATTAAACGTGAATTCTCTAAGGATAGTAGTTTTAGGCGTGTTAAATATAATAAAAGCTGTTTGCATTATATAAATTTTAAGTTTTTTATTTACCTATAAAATACTTATTTAAATATATATTTACTTTGTAGAGATATAGTTAGCTGACGTTACTTGAAAGCATAATATCGCTAGAGTAATTTATCACAGCAAACTTTCCAGAAACTAAGCTTTCGCTGGTTATTACGAACAGACGCTTTAATAGACTGAGCAAAACACTGCAGTATCTTATGACTTAATTTTTTTGTTGCATACGCGAACACTATACTTGAAAAAAGTGGATTTAAACAAAAAAAATAAAACCGTCTTCAAACAGTATTTAACTATTTTGCGCAATTTAAGCAGGTGACTATCACTCAGCAAGAAACTATCGCGCGATATACGCTACTGTATTTTAAATCTTTACTAGCTCTTAAGATATTCATAGATCAATATGTCATGTACGCTTTTTATGCAAATAGAATGGAAAATTTTTTAAGTGCATTAACTTTTATGTAACTCTACATAGTGTAGAGTTCCTTTAAATGAGCTTTGAAGATGCCTGATTGCAATTTTTAACAATGTTTTGCATTAAAATGCATATTGTTAGGGGATATTCTTAAAGCCTAGGTACATGCGCTCGCGGACAAATTCAAATTCAACTTCAAATATCTTTATTCAATATAGAAGTTTACACGTGCTTATTGATTGTCAAACACACTACCACCGGTTCGGAAAAGGACGCCTCAGACCTGAGAAGAACCGGCGAAAGAAACTCAGCGGGCTATTTTTTATGTCATCTTTTAAAAATAACAAACAATTTGATAATTCGACATTACATATTATGCAATTTTGAAACAAGACCTGGAGCGAGCATTCCATTACTAGGCTGTGTTATCATTTAAAAATTCATTAATATCGTAATAACCTTTAACACATAAACGTTCCTTGACTACCTTTTAAATTCATTAATGGTTAAATTCTGAACGTTTACTGGGATTTTGTAGTAAAACGTATACATTGTCCCATAAAGACTTACTTATTCTTCGCAGTCCAGTTGTGGAAGAATTAAATTATATTTGTATCTATGTCATATTGCATCACAATGTCTTAGGAAATCATCTCTATTTTTTTGCAAAATTAAATTTTCAAATAATGTATTGAGAAACTTTTTTTTATTTTTCATTATTTTATTTCAGTGAACAACTTTTATTATTCTTTGGCCAGGTTATAGACTGCACGAATGTCGCGTTTTGAGGACAAAGATCGTATTAGTATTGCGCATTTCCACAGTAGAATGCCATTAAAGTACATAATACTATGAAAATACTAAATATACTAAACGAGCTGTCTCCACATCAGTTAAAACTCTAATTCTTTTCACTGCGTAAGCTGCAGAGCTTAGTTTATTGCTTGCATTATATATTGGGACCCCATTGTAGTTTTTGATTCAATACGTCTAACGCCTCCCTATTCATAATCACTTCAAATTTACCTATGCTCAGCATTAGAGTCATGAGCATTAAGACATTTTGTTTTCATTTAGTTTAATAGCAACTTACACTAAACTCAATTCGCTCCTTAGAGGCGTATTATCTTAATCGTCATTTATTGACATATGTCGTTTAATTTTAAAAATCAAGGAGGTATCACTACTGCGAATAATACTATCTCTCTATGGTAAGTCGTTTATATAAATGAGGAAGAGAAAGGGCCCAAGAATAGATCCTTGTGGGACCCATATTTACCGAGGCCTCGGAGATCATTTACCATTCACGTCAACCCTCTGAATTTGATGGCTCAAGTACGAAGACAGAAGGTTAGTGCGGTATTTTATACCATAGTGACGTAATTTCCTGACCAGAGTCTTATGGGTACACAATCAAAAGCCTTTTGAGATTACAGAAAATGCCTAAAGCATCCTGTGATGCTTCCCAAGCCTTAAAAATGCTTTTGACTAGCCTGATGCCTGCGTCGGCTGTAGAGCGACCCTAGTGAATCCATACTGCTTGCTATTTAAAAGGCAATTACGATTGAAATGTTTAACCAATTGATTCAGTAAGAGTTTTCAAATAACTTACTAAGAGTAGGCAGTATAGATATTGGTCTGAAGTTGTTAGGGTCCGTATAACATCCTGATTTAAATATCGGAATAATTTTGCTTATGCTTCATTAGTCGGAAATTCGCCCTACTGATACTTACGTTGAATATTCTGCTAGGTGAGGTGATATTACTTCGATAATAGAAATTATCACCTTAACAGAGATCCCCATAGGTCTGAGTTTTTTTTATACCTAAAGTTTTAAATGTACTACAATATCTCCTGTATTTACGTCCGTAAAATTAAAATTCTCTGTACATTTACTGGTATTATCTTTTAAAGTGACTCGGCAACTGTTGGAGAAGATAAAAGTGACTTGGTAGTAGAAACTTGAATGTCCGAGAAGAATTTTCGAAATAAGTAGCAACATCTTCGTCAGTTTCTATAACGGTCATAATATAAAAGTTATGTTAGAGTTGCCTGTTAGTACCCCTTTCAGTTTCACTATTGATAATACTCTAAGTCATCTTTATTTTGTCGTTGATTTCGCGACAGTACAAACTTTTTTAAATATTTTTGAATAAGCACTGACATGTGCAACAAAGGTCTTATTATGATTATATGTTTTTTGACTGTAAAGCTCATATAATCTTTGCCTCCTTTTGTGAATTCCAACTGTTGCTCATTCACTAAAAGCTACAGAACATTTTGATTTAACCGTTTTAGAAATAAATATTGATTTAAATTATTTCCTTATATAAGTGAATAATGTATTATACAGCTCTTGTGGGTTATCATCATACTGTAAATAGTCAATTTTTTGTAATATATTACTTTTAAACTTCTCAATACGTTTTTATACATGGGAACAAACATAATTTTTTTAATTGTATTTTGTCCGATATTTTATTAATCTAAAAAAGCAAGCTGGCCACAGTGGTCAGAACTTATTTTTTTAATAATTGACTTGTTTAAAGGTTGACAGTTTGTAAATATATTATCTATACATGTAGCAGAAGTCTCAGTTATTCTAGTAGGTTCAAGAAATAAATTAATAAGGTTTGAACTTAACAATGATCTGCATCTAATTGGGGTTGCAGAATTATCTAATAAATTTATGTTAAAGTCAACACAAATCATAATATACTTATTAGATTTAGATAGCTTTAATAATATTTTTTCTAACACAACTTCAAAAGATTTATATAACGTAGTGGGAGGTCTGTATACGCATACAACAATAAAATGCTCCAGCTCTGCACTGGCTATCTCAATAGTCCGTTTAAAAGAGAGGCCCACAACATCTTTACAATTTTTATATTTTAAAGCATTATTAATAAATATTAAAGAGCCACCGCGTATAGCTTTATCTCTACTGAACAGGCTAGCAACCTGGTGGCATCCAAAATCAGGCATAAATTGATGTTCTTGAAGCCAGTGCTCAGTTATACATAAAATATTTATTCTACAACTATTTAAGAATAGCTCAACTTCATGTTCATTACTGGCAATTTCCTGTATATTTTGTTGTAACAGGTTTATACAATAGCTGTTATTATTAAAAGTTTTGTTATTTAAAAATACATTAATTATTTGTGAAAAATTTTGATTTATTGTGCAAGAGATTTCCTCCGTTGTCTTAAGATTTAATTTTAATTACTTGGAACGGATTCCAAATTGAGAGTCAATGTTTGATTCTGCTCAATAGAAGCAGGAGGCTGGTCAGCCGTTTTTTAAAATACAATAGCATAGAAAACTAGCTAATTGTTTTTTATAAAAATTAGATAGGTACATCCTATCAAATGTCAAATAACAATTATTATAATTATTAATGTCAATTACATTAATTTTATTTAAATAGGAGGTCTGCTTTAAATATTTACAATTATTTTTATATAATATGCCTAAATAATTGTTAAGCTTATATCTATTATTGTTTTCCTGTGGCAACTCTTTAAGGTAAAGAAATGTGAACAGTATTACCTTTTTTACATTAAGTTTATTTAGTTTCTCTTGATAGTACGGTAGGTTTTGTCTATTAACATTTCCCCTTCTCCCAATCAAAATGATTAAAATAGTGTGACTTTAGTATAGACCATTTAAATACAGTTATGTACAACATACGAGTATTTAGGTCCGTCTTTTTAGGATTCATTTGCAACTCAACTATTAACTACTTGACACAAAATTATTACAATAATGCGACCAAATGACAGTTAATTAGTTATTTGTAGAACAACGGGTACCATATATATTAAAAAGTCGCTCCGGATTGAGTACCTCCTTTACCTATCTTTCTAGTGCTTGAAATTGGTCAATAAATAGTACATTTTTACTGATTTTATCGCGTTTTCCGGTCGGTCCCGTGACTGTAGATCCTGGTAGAAGTTTAAAACGTTGGGGGTAATATTAAATAATTGTAAAGTAATTAACGTGATAAAATCCCAAAAACTGTCTTATTTATGGCGTAATGTATTTGATATTCAAGTAAGTAAATGCCGCTTAAAATTCTATCCGCACGACGCAATGGCCTTAGAATTTTTATTCGATCTTTACTTTAGGTTTCTAAAGGCAAGATTTTTGGATACTGGCCATTTTGTTAAAAAGAATATTATAACGAAATTAAATGTGTTTGATAATATCGAAATATCAAATTTAAGATATTTTTTTGCCTGTGTTCTCTAGAGCTTACAATTGTAATGAAATCTAGTGATTGTAATCATAATACTATTATATGATTGTAGCAACTCATTTATAAATGAACATTTGGAATATTTTAACCATCATTTTTAATTTTCATACGAAATTTTATTATCTAAACGGTGATAAAAACGGTCTTCGAAGACGCTTTAAAATTATTATAACGGCCCTTCACGTATCGACGTAGACAACAAAGAATCTTTGATGTGGTTATTGGCCTTTTTCCAAATTTGTGTCATCTAAGTAATAAAATATAAATTATCAAAAAATTTTCTACGGCGGCCGATCTGCATTAGTTCTATCTACACTAGAAATTAGCCAACTACGTAGGAGACATTATAGTCTTCAAGTGTACGCATAGAGGTAGGTGCGATGCATCTTCCTTTACTCCCATAGTCTGATGGGACGGATAAACGGCACGAATGGAAAGAGATTAGGCGCAAGATCTCAGTTTCACGTAGCCTTCCGACGCACGGACCATCTTACTTAGCACACAATCGGGCCATCAGCCCGCATGGCCCTAACCAACTAGGAAACTACAACGAAAAGTCGTTGAGTCCCTGTGGGAGTCCAACCTCCTCCTCCTGTTTCTAAAGCGCAAGCCGATTCCACTAGGCTACAGAAGCAGTGAAAATAAACATAATACAATAAAAATTATACAGTGATACTAAAAAAGGACCGCACAAACAAACAAAAAGTGCATGTTTTACACTTAAATAGAATTGAAATTTTTTTAACTTTATTTTGAATGTTTGATTCAGAAAATCGCTGGAAAACTCATATTCGTATTTTGCATTTTCGCTTAAAAAATATTTATAAAGAACTGGCGCAGTAATTATACTGGCGCATTGATGATTCATCTGGGCAAAACTTTTTGAAAATAAAAAACATGTACAAATGTGACATGTATAAGTGTGACAGTGTGAGGTATATTTTAGTAATTACACAAAGTATAATTTCAATATATTTTAAAATTTACACAATCATTATTCACACGTAATACTTGACACGCAACAATAGACGTAAAACCTTGTTTTAATAAAGTTAAAAAACACATTAAAAATAACTAAGTCGCGTGACTATTACTTTTTCCTGTATATAATCTACATCTGATAAAAAATCAAATCAGCTTTATTATTTCAACTACAGTTATCCAGTTTATAGTTATGGCCAATTTAAAAATCGTCAAATACGATGTTACTGGAATAAATGGTATAACGAAAATAAAAAAAAGAATGCTATGTCGCATGAAAATGTCACGCTGCAAGTGCAATCTGTTGAAAAAAACTAGAGAAATAAAAAAAACAACTCACCGTATCATTTCGACACAAAGGGACACTGGGACCGAATTAACCTGGCTTGTGCCAAGCGGAATCGAACCTTATACCCTTTTGCCACATGTGTCAAGACGCTCTCAGCACCTGTTCCACAAATACGCTGGTCACTCTACACTACACCTTTCTGGTGCATTTTAGTACCACCCTTTAGGGGTTTCGTTATGAATAAAAGAGTAGACCTCTTTCAATGCGGCTACCAATGAAGCTAAGCGGCACGGGTGCGGCCGTGGCCCTATCGCCGCCGACTACGGAGTCGGGCGCGCTAGTGCTGTCCAAACTTTTGTAGAGACGTGAAGCTAAACAAAAAATTAAAAGGTTCATTAATATTTAAAAAAAAATCAGCTCAGTTCAGTTCAGGGTGGTCTTACCAGTGGTAACTGTAAATGTCATTTCATTGAACTAACTAAGGAGTATAAATATTTTCGTGCCAATCATCTAAGCACGGATTCCCCTAAACTTGATGTCCGATGTAAGAGAGGTTTTGCTCGCTACATACTGTTCATATTAAGTTAAATATTGTGCATCAGATATCAACATAATACAGTTTTTAAAATTAAGACAAAAGGTTTTTTTTTCCGAGAACATCATCAGTCAAAGGAAATTTATATTTAAAAACGATTTATTTGTTATCGATAAACTGTAAGTTTTAATGCGCATCACTTACAACTTTCTGCACATGCGTAATATGAAGTAGACATGAAGACGTCAAAAAGTCTTTTAGCGCTAAATGGAAATGTATATGTTAATGTAACTTTTAGAGGTGTATTCCACATTATTTTATCATTATTATCAAATATATCATAAATTACAATTTATTTGACATATGATAGGATGGCGAAAAATAAACTAATCACAACGGTTATCTTTTAATGCACTGCATTCTAGTTTGAAAGACTTCGTAGACATTAAAATTACTGCGTAAAAAAATTCTTGTATTTTATATTGATAATATTGTCTTTTTTGCTTCGATATTTTAGCCACGTAGTAATGACTGACAGAGATTTATGTAGATATATTATATGTTGTCGTTTTTGTTACGTGATTCGGCCGCAACTTTTTCTGACGTACTTTAATATTTTTTATGTTTTGGATACTTCATACTATATCTTCATAAATTAATCTGACCTACAACTTATTCTTCTTTTATTCGAAAATATTTTCATACACCCTCAGGAACATTAGCGTTTATAATATTAGTAGGAGAGTAGGATATGCGTTTGCTTTTCAGCCAAAAATCAAGTTTTGGCGCCAGTTTCGGTTTTGGCCGTAAGTTAATAAAAATAATCCTAGATTTTCTTTACTTTTTTTCGAATGTAGTCACTTGTTTACTTTCTGTCGGCACGTTTTCTCGATAATGGAGAAAATCCAAGTGCGTGCTTGTTATTAAAAGCTTCTGTTTAAAAAAATTTAGGCCGCAAGATTCAATGCGATTCGGAGGTAACATTAGAGGAGTCGGCTTTGCCATATTCCGTTATCGCAAAGTAGGCTTTTCAATTTCGAATAAGGAGAACGAGCACGGAAAAAGAATATCGTTGCAGCCGTCCATCGACCCCAGTCTTTAAAAAAAACTGCCAGATTTGAAAAAACTGTAGTGAGCGATCGAAGAATTACCTAATGCGAGAAACGGTTATTCCATATGGAGGTATACAATCTATACTGGCACAAATTTTTGATATGAGCAAAGTCTTCGCAAGGTGGGTGCAGAGAATCAGAAACAAAATCGACTTGACATTATGAAGAAGTTGGACAAGCTATAAAAAGATTCTGAATACTTTTGAACTCGTTTTGTAAAAATGAATGAAACAAAGGATCCCTTTTACCAGAAGACAAAACAGAAATATTTGCAATGGAAGCGGCCAACCTCGCCAACCCCGAAGAAATTCCATGCATGGTTGGTGGAGAAGGTATAGTCTCAATATTTTAGAACTCATAAGTGATATTGTTCATCGACTACCTGGAGCGTGGAACTACTACTTTAGGTTCGATTCCCAAGTTGACACAATACTAAAGAGACTATTTGCGATGACTATATCATGTAAAGGATGCTGTAGAGTTCTTTGTGCAGGACCAAGACAAACATTTTTTTAAAGAAAAATGCCGTTAATGCCTTTCATCAATGCTAGAGTCGATGTGCAGGGGGACTCGGCAACTATGTAGAAGAAAGTAAATAATTTACTTGTTAATACTCATTATATTCTATCTCATTCTTCAAACCAAAGTTTTAATTAATAGGATCCAAAAATACCAATGCTAAGTATTTAAAGCAATAGTCACAATTAGTAATTAGTATATTGATAACTAATACTCTTTTTGCTTTGAGAATTGAATTTAATAATTAAGTTGAATTAACAATTGGCAGAAACTTTAAATACTGTGTCTAAATTCACGTCTCAGTTAATTTATAAGAATGGATAAAAATCATCAAATTTTAGAGTTTTAATCATTTAGATACTTGACCACGTGATTTAGGTTTCGGTTTCGGCCAAAACTGAAGCCACGGTCGAACTTTCGGTTTCGGTTTCGGCCGGAAAACCAGTTTCAGTTAGACTCCAATTTTAGCAAATATATTTTACTCTTAATAACGTGACCACAAACACCGAATAGGTTTCCTTTTTTTATTACCTAAAGCGATAGGACGAGTAGGACGTTCACCTGATGGTAAGTGACGACCTGCCCTTATGAATCGCAACAAGAGGGGCAACAAATCCGCTTCATCATCATCATCATCTTCAGCCTGGACTGTATCCCACCACGCTGGTCCAATGCGGGTTGGTGGGTGGATCGACTTTTTACTTGTCCATCCGAGGCATGGATCATCGTACTTTTCAGACTATCGGGTGATCAGCTTAAATTGTCCTAAACAACAATGAAAATTTGTTAAGCCCCCGCAGGATTTGAACCCATGACCTCCGACTTCTAAAGCACACGCCCATACCACTAGGCTACGGAGGCAGTTCGCTACAAATTCGCTTACCGCCCCCAAAACGTAGAATGTTACGTCTCGTTTATCCAGTAATTACACTGGCGTTTAACCAGTAATTTGACACAGAGATGTATACTACTGATTCGTGGTAGAAACAGAAATAGACGATCAACGTAACAAAGAGACACTACCGCCTTTAATTGTTTTTTTCTTTTCGTAACGCAAGCATTTTATAATGTGAAGCATTTTTAAAATAAATTAATGGCTTTTTTGGAAGATTTGACGTGACAAACTAGACGTGTATGTTTGCTATGTGCTCTTTCCATAAAAAATCCGCGAAAGTCACTGCAATTGGTCTTACTTAATTGCGTAATAATACTAGCGCGTGCGTCCTCGGAACCGGAAAGCAGAAATTATTTTAGACTATTGCTTTGTTGCAAATATAATCATTGCGCTAAGGGTCCCCTTTAATGTTATATTAATACATGAACATATAAGCTAATTTATAGTAAACAGTTGTCGATTCATAATAATCAATCACGTTTAATTATAAGTACAATATCAATCGTATACTTATATTTTTATTGCTTCAATAAAGCAAAGACCTCACTTGATTTTCTCAATCAACGTTATCTTTTTCGCTCCTCTTAAATGCATCACGTATATTTTTACAGATGCCATCAAATCTGAACCTTACACCATCGAATATAAGAGACATATTATAATTCCATTCGCGGCGTGACCTATTAAAAAGCAAATAAAGCATGCTCTCCACCACACCACTAGAACATGCCAGCCTAATGAACACACCTGCACTATTGTTTCTGAAAGACCCATGAGAATTTCATCAAATTTAATATGGTAGATGTGATGGAGTAAACAAATGAAGATTGGATTAAAGTAGTGTCCGACCGAACTTTCGGTTTCGGTTTCGGTTTCGCCGAGTTTCGGCCAAAATCAAGTTTCGGCGAGTTTCGGTTTCGCCAAATTTGGCCGAAACTTTTGCCGAAACCGAAACTGGTTTCAGAAGTGTTTTCAATTTTAGAATAGTAGCGAAAGTTAAATGTATCATTACTACAATCGAGCTCTGATCAGTCGGTTTTAGTTCAGAAAAACAATCCAAGTTTGACAAAAGAAATTGATGATTCTTCTAGAAAGACGAGGAGGGAACAAATAGTAGTGAGAACAAACTATATACTCCTTGGTAACCAAAAATAAATACAAGTAATACTGGAAAGCGTAGCTCAGATATTTGTTATGTTAATAAAGAAATCTTCTAGTCTCTTTACTTTTATTTCTGAATGTAGTCATTCGTTTGCTATGTGTGGCGAAATGTTCTCGTAAATAGAGAAAAACCAAGTGCGATCTTGTTATTAAAACCACACACATCATCAGCCTTTGTTAGTCCACTGCTGGACATAGGCCTCCCTAATACACCCCTATCCATTAGGGGTTTGGACCGTATCCCACCACGCTGGTCCAATGCGGGTTAGTGGTGGACCGACTTTTACATGCCCATCCGACGCATGGATCATCTTACTTTTCAGACAATTGGGTGATCGGCCCAAATTGCCCTTATCAACTAGGAAACAACAATGAAAATTTGTTGCGTCCCCGCAGGATTCGAACCCACGACCTCCGGTTTCTAAAGCACACGCCGATACCACTAGGCTACGGAGGCAGTCCACGCGAGGCAGCAGTAAAACCACTGTTATAAGAAATTAACAATGCAAGAGATTTATTGCGTCCGTACTGTCATAATCAATTGTCGCAAAGTGAACTTCTTAATTTCGAGTAGGGAGAACATACACGGAAGACGAACATGGTTGCAGCCGCCCATCGAAGCCAGTAATCAACAAGAAACAATAAGAATATGCTGCCATATTCGAAAAAACTGTTTAAAGCGATTAAATAATTACTATCTGATACCTAATCCAAAGAACGAGCATTTCATATAGAAGTACTCAACGAATTTTGACACAAATTATGAAAATGAGAAAAGTCTCCGCAAGATGGGAGCCGAGAATCAGAAACAAAATCGACTTCGATCTTCGATCGACAAGTTTTAAGAAGATTCTAAAAGCTTTAAATCTAATTTTGTGACAGTGGTCGAAATATGGGTTTATCCCGAAGGATCTTCATGCCGTGGCCATGGTATATTGCCTGGCCGAGGTATGACCTCAATATTTTGGGACTCAGAAGTGATATTGTTGATTGATTACCTGGAGCGTGGAACCATCATTACAGGTTATGCAGCTGTAATACCAAGTTTCAGAAATGCGGTCAATGATAAAAAGAGGCAAACTTTGAACGGGCGAGCTGTTTCATCTTGACAACGTACCGGCGCATAGGTTGACATTAGCGATGGCCACCGTTCAGCATGCTAGCGTACAATTGGTTGAGCATCCCCCTATTCACCAGATCTGGCGCCTAGCTATTTTTCATCTTCTCTCCAATTTGATACAATACATATGAGGAAACATGTGTTAAAACTATATAACAAGTAAACGATGCCGTGGTGACCTTTTTGCAGGACCAAGACAATCCTTTTTTTAAAGGAATTGAAGCATTGGATTGGAAACTTGGAACGCTGGACTTGGTGTGTAGGTGGACTCGGAGATTATGTAGAAAAATAAATAATTAAGCTATCATAGTCATTATATTCTATGTCATTTTTACAACTTTTTGATCCTCCCTCGGAACTACAAATACAAACCAAAGTATTAAATAATAAGATTTCAAAATACCAATACTTAGTCTTTAATGCAACAGTCACAATTATTAATTTATTTATTAATAACTCATATTGCTCTGAGAAATTTATTTAAAAAAAAATTGTATATATTCAATTTTTTGTTACATAAAAATATTATTAGCAACTGAAAAAAACGATTAGCATACGTTTAATATCCCATGTCTCCATTCCATGACTTAAATAAAGCAAAATAATAGGCATAAAAGCTCCATATTTTAGTATTTTAAGAATTTTATACTTGATCACGTGAGTTTCGGTTTCGGTTTGGTTTCGGCGAAACTGAAGCCACGGCCGAACTTTCGGTTTCGGTTTCGGTTTCGGCCGGAAAACAGTTTCGGTCGGACTCTAGATTAAAGAGAATATTGAGTTTAATTTGCATTTAAAGCTTTGGTAAAGCAGAACGTTCAAGAACATTTTTAGTGAGTTTATTTTTCACGGTATAAGTAACGTAACATTTGCCGTAATTTAAACAACTCCTCTTACTCCTGGTGGGTTGCTTAGGATAATAATTTTATATTAAAAGCTACGTGTTGTAGGCCATTTTAATTCGATAACATGTGCCTAGGTTACCTTTCTATAGTTGCAATTGAGTTTTATAAAATTGATCAATAAATATATATTTACTATGGATACAATAAATTTAGTGCGTGATATGGTTTTAAAGTCAATGTAGGGTTTTGACAGATTTGTGCTTTTATTCATCACAACGACAGTTTTGCAGTTTCAGGAAATTTCATAGATTTTATGCATTTTAAATAAGTATAATAAAAACAACTTGTAATTAAACTATTATTCCACGAGGGCTCTTTTATCTACTCCGCGACAACCGTTTGAATGGATAATAATTTAATGCACTAGCATTAAATGGCAAGACTGGAAACCAACAATAAATTCACAGAATCGAGTAATTACGGTGTATGAACGTAGCCTCACGTAAAAACCCAACTAGAACAAAGTAATTTTAATGAAATGTATAAAAAAATCTGTTTTTTGTACCTTTTGTCTTTTGAGAGACACGTAAAATAAAAGTCCTAACGACCATTCCCTTCACCTTCAAAGATGCCAGACGACAAGCCGAGTTTATAATAACTTTTTGTTAAATATAGCAAATATTAGCACGTCCAATAACACATACAGTATACATTTTAAAAACGTCTCTCAAAACCCTGACAAAAAACTATGTTATTTTGAAATTTAGAATGGATCACCTCGTCGTATATCTACTTTTTACGGTAGATCTTTAACTGTCAACATTTTACTGGTCTGGAATTCCTTACCTAAAATCATACGAAGAGCACCTACTAAAACAAGAACTATAACCATGAACCGTTTAGTTAAGACTTATTATTTAAAGGATAACAAACGTTAATTTTACCGGTAGTAATATATAGTTAGTTTTGGGTTTGTGCGTGTGTGTGCATGTGTAAATGAAGAATATGTAATAATAAATTATTCTTCATCACCCACAGGTTCTGAATAAGAAAGAAAGACAGTCCACCCTTGTACCCATTTTTCATTTTCTTTGTAATAATTAAAAAATAAAATTATTCTTTAAATACGTAAATATTTTATGCATTATTTAATTTAATTCCACTCCCCAAGTTGGCTGGGATGTAATGCATATTGCTGCATTGCATTAAATCCACCTCTTGTAATACATTTTTTTAAGATTTTGCAATAAAATGTGAATATTTGACAATATGAAACAATAAAGACTTGAACTCAACAGTAGTGAACAAAAGAACTGAACTCCCTTAGGTAATTGTACGCAGAGAGGTGGAGATTGTAATTTCAAGTTTTCGAAGGATTCAATATACACCAGCATTCCTTAATTTCCTTTACTAGGCGACATTACGTTTGGCAGACCTCCATCTGCTTCTTGTCGGCACTTCTGGCAAATAAAATAGTAGTTTTAATGCCTTGTTCCCAATTAGGATTTGCTTAGCATTGAAACAGTAAGATTGCTTGAAACTATTTTGTTTAAAAGACAAATGGAAAAATAAGTCTTTATTATATATTATGTAGGCTTAAGTATTTTGAAACTTGTTTTTTTTTGCATCATAAAACACCTCAAACGTGTATATGACGCAGCCACTATGTCTGTCGTAATCCAAAGTCAGCACAATGAACCTATCCACGTGCACCGGGGTGTGAAACAAGTAAAAAGAGAAATATAGATTATTGAAGATGATATTGTTCTTAGCCGCGCTGGAAGATGGAGGAGGTTCAGGACGCTCGATTGGGAAAGTCACGTCATAAATCTAAACGGCGAGTACATCTCACATCTGCTATTTGATGGCTGAGACCGCAAAGGACCTGCAGAAAATTGTACAAGGCATTGTTGATTCTCCTGCACGCATCGGTCTCCGGATGAACTTGGTTAAAATCAAGGTCATGTTAAAAGACCATGTTGATCCGAGACCGATCACAATGGATGGCTCCTTTGTCATGTTACGGAGTTGGTTGGTTTCGAAGTACGTTTACCAAACGCTCTAACTAGGTACAAATAACTTTGAGGGAGGGGCCAACAGAAGGGTTCGGCAAGGTTGGGCAGCTTTTCATAAGCTTCGTCCAGTTCTCTCGTCACTCATCCCACAGTGCCGCAAATAGAAAGTTTTCGATCAGTAAATAACCTACGGTGCTGAGACTGGGACACTGACGGTTCGACTGGTCCACAAATTAAAAGTCGAGCGACATTAAGACTAGGAGAGGCAGAGTATCTCTGAAGGACCGCATCAGAAATTATATGACACGTCAGAGAACCAGGGTCTTCAACTTAGGCCACCCGATCAGTGATGTGAAGTGGTAGCGGGTCGGTCACGTAAGCCGCAGAAGTGACGACCACTGGAGTCGTGCAAAAATAGTGTAAAACGCCCTGCGGCAAAATTGAGCGACAATATTCGCAAAGTGGACGGTATGGGCTGGATGAGAATAGCCCAAGATCGAAAGTATTAGAAGTTTACACTAAATGATTGATTGAAAACACGCTACCACCGGTTCTGAAAAGAATGCCTCAGACCTGAACAATGCCGGCGAAAAGAAACTCAGTGGGCTATTTTTAAGTTATCTTTTTAAATAGTTAGCAAACATATTACGCAATATTGAATCAAAAACCTGGAGCGAGCATTCTATTATCCGGCTGTGCTATCATTTAAAACTTCATTAATATTATAATACCCTTTAACACATAAACGATGTTTGATAACCTTTTAGTTAACTTTTGAATTTTGAGCATTTTGTAGTAATAACTTCCATTGCCCTATAAAAGACTTACTTATTCTTCGTAGTGTAGCTGGAGGACTTAAATAATGTTCGTTTCTTGTATCTATGTCATGTGCATTACCAAGTCTTTATGTCAAATGTGTTTAAAGTTCATCACTGTTATTTTACACATACCTTAAGTTTTTAAATATATTCTGAGAACTAACGGTCAATATTTTTATTTCTGTAAATATGTTGTCATGTTAAGTATGTATTTATTAGTTCATAATTAAATTTTCTTCATTGCGTTAGCTGCAGAGCTCAGTTCACTTGACAGCCTATTAATATGGGTTTACCGTTGCATACAGTTGATTCACTTTATATTACAGAAATACGGTTGATTCCACATTAATTAGTTTTCATCCTTAAACTTTAAAAATCATGGAGGTATCATCAGCGAATATTACAATCTCTTTGTTATTATGTAGTACACATGGTACGTCGTTTATATAGATGAGGAAGTAAAAGCGCCCAAGAATAGATCCTTGTGTGACATCCATATTTACCGGAGCCCCGGCATTTTTTTTAACATTCACGTCAACCTTTGAAATTTGGGTCCGTATTAAATCGTGATTTAAAAACCGGTATAACTTTGCTGCCCTTCATTATGTCAGGAAACTCGTCCCTTTGAATGCTTACATTAAATATTGCAGCTAGGTATGGTGATATAACATCGATAATTGAACTTATCACCTTAACAGAGATTCACCAAAGGCCTGTAGTTTTTGTATTATCTAGTGGTCTAAATGTACTTACAACATCTCCGGTACTTACATCCGTAAAATAAAATAAATTGTATATTCAATGATATTATGTTTTAAAAGTGATTCAGCAACTGTAAGAGAAGATAAAAGTGAATTGATAGTAGAAACTGGAATGTCCAAGAAGAATTTTTCGAAATGATTAGCAACATATTTATGAGTTATTTTAGAATTGCTCCTAGTACATCTTTCAGTTTCTCTGTTGATAATACACCAAGTAATTTTTATTTTGTCTGATGATTTGTTTTTTACTTTTGTTTTGATATATAGAGATTTCGCGAAATAACAGACTTTTTAACTATTTTTGAATAGGCGCTAACAAAGGACTTGTATGTGTATATATATATATATATATATATATATATAGTATACAAATTTCGCTTTAAAACTCAAATAATCTTCGTCTGCTTTTGTGAATTCCAGATGTTGCCCATTCACTAAAAACTACAGAATCCTTTGAATTAACCGTTTTAGAAGGATAATTTTAATTCTTTCCCTATAAAAGTGAATAATGTATTATATAGCACATGGTAATTGTTATACTGTAAATAGTTAATTTTTTGTAACTTATTACTTCTAAACTTCTCAATACTTTTTTATGCATGGGAACAAACAATGTTTAGTTGTATTTCTGTTTAATGTTTTCTGAAGTTTGAAATAAGCTGGCCACAGTGGTCAGAACTTAATTTTTTAATAATTGACTTGCATAAAAGTTTAAATTCTTAAAAAAAATATTCTTTAGAAAAAACTTTTTTTATTTTAAAGAATACAATATCATAGCAAAGAAGCTAATGTTTTTTTAAAGAAATTATATAGGTACATTCTATCATATGTCAAATAATAAAATGTCATTAACATTAATATTATGTAAATAGGTGGTCTGCGTTAAATAATTACAATAATATCCCTAAGTAATTGTTAAGCTTATTTTAATTTTTGTTTTCCTGTCTTTAAGGTAGAGAAATTTGAACATTATTACCTTTCTTATTTTAAGTTTCTTTATTCTTTCTTGAAGATACTGTAGATTCGTCTATTAACATTACCCCTTTTCCCAAAATTTTTAAAATGATTAAAATAGTGTGAGGGCAATGCTTATCCGTTAAAATATTTCTCATTCTTAGATACCCCCGAACACTTGTCAAGTAGTAACGAGCCCGTATTTCTTTCCAGTTCATATCCATTACTGCATATTTTAAAATAATTATGAAAAGAAATAAGTTTTGTTGTATCTTTAAGGCAACTCTGAGACGCTACAATCTGAGACATAGGTTTAAAATCAACTTTTAGCTCTGAATGACTTTATGATGTATGCTTTGACAATTGCATCCACAATTTTTGGTCATCTGTCTATTCAATCAAATCTGTTGAAATCAAGTTTACACAAATCTACGAGATTATTCATAGCCAGGATTTGTTCTGAAATTTCCTCTGGGATATCTCATATTTTTGGAATGAACATTTATAGATTGCATTAAAGATGCAATCTCAGCCTGCAATGTACCGAACAAGCCTCATGAGACAGCTGAGCTGTCTTAGAGTTATGGTAACACAAATTTATTTTTTCTTTGAGCAAATTCCTACTTTTACATATTTTACTATAATTTTTGCAAATACAACAACTATATTTTAACCATTTTTGCCTGACTTCCCCATAGAAGGAGGCACTCAATTTGGAGCGTACCTATTTTTTTTTAAACACGTCACCTCGTCGCTCCGCTCCTAAAGCACCGATTTCGTTCATATTTTTTAATAAAAATTAAAGATTTTCGCTTCCCATTGTTCACATTTGTAAAAAATAATTTTATTATAAGTACTTTATGGTATATTTGACAAATAAAAAAAAATACGATACCAAAATTAACAACCTCTTGCTATCAAATTACAAACGCTGCCGTACAAACCGTAAAAGATACCTACGTAAAAGATACATAACGTATGTCTTACATAATTGTACTACTTAAATTGGTTTACAATAAAGACCGCGATAGCGATAGATCTATGTATAAAGAATAACACACAATAACTATTTTAATGTAAACATTTTTAGAAATTGCAATCAGGCACATTCAAAGCTTATTTAAGATAATTCTACAGTTTACGTAAAAGTATTTGTATTAAAAAATTCGAATACATTTAGTTGAAATAAATACCTCAGAAGTTATCAGGGATTTAAAACGCGGTGGCAGAAAACGCGTTGCAATTTCTTACGAAGAGCATGTTGGTTACACTAATTTTGCATAAAATAGTTATATGCTGTTAGACGTCGGTTATATTTGTTTGTATGTATTTGATTATTTTCTTAAATTGCTTCTATTTTCACCTGCATCATGACCAGTTAGAAATATAGCGCTAATATTGCTCCTTATATTTGAAACTGAGGATACTTACAGGATCCGTTGTCACGGACAGTGCCTCTACTAACTAATTAAACTCGATAAAATTCCTGATGTTTTTTATTGAATCAATACAACCTATGAAAATCCAACGAAAAACCTTTTCCTTTTTTTAAAAACACAAGAAATAAACCACGCTAAAATGTGCCTTCCTTTTTAAATATCTTTTTATATAAATATTATTATTTTAATTCAATCTACCACATTTAATATTCGTTGAATTTCTATTTTACCATAAGTTACGTAAGCCAAATATTATAATAGATGCTTGATATGCAACTTTCGTATAAATTATACAAACGTGAAACATTTCAACGTCGCTTATTGAGCGAAGCTTAAATTTGTGCATATTTTGCAAATTATGTTACATAATTGTTCACTTTAACTGCATGAGTAAACATTCAAATTAATTAAACGTGTATACGAGTTTAAAATTTTTGTTATCGTTTATTTTAATTATTGCAGTATTTAGCATTATTTCTATGTAATTTATATCTCATTCGCCACTTGCATTGTGTAAAAAAAAATATTATGTAATATTTGATAAAAATTATTTAAATGTTTGTATAAAAGTTAAATAGTAATTATTTATTATTGTCTTCTTTTATTTAAGCTGAAATATCACATCTTCTCAATATATGTCGAATTATTGCTGTTATTTGATTATTTTTAGCAAGGCTTGGCTTAATATTAAAGCCTGAGACGTCTGGTTATAGTCGCATAGTAGCATTTCGCTTACATTCATTAACTTATTCGTGAAAAGAACTTATACTTGACGTATTTCCGAGAGACTTATAGTTTGTTTTAAAGTAATTGTAATTAATATATATAAGAAAATTATTATCTATATATACCTATCTTAACATAATATAAATGTAAAAAAATGCAATCAATTTTATCGATTAAGTATAATACAAATCATAGTTTAATTCATTTAAAATTCAACCACCATATTTAATAATAATTTATGACATACATATAATAACTTTCGGAATTAGTCTGAAAAATGTGGCTTGACTTATTTTACATTATGTTTCGACGGTTTGACTTATCATTGCTTATTGACATTGGATAAAAAGATTTAATTGCTCTCCTCAGGTCTCACTTCATTAATCAGAACGAAATTAAATGTACGTTCACTAAACAAGGATCGGATCCAGTCAAGGACATCATGCTAATGTATCGTTTAATTATTTATTACTATAAATCTGATAAAATAAAATATATTCATCGAAATTACTAAATTTATAACATAATATAACACATGTCCTTAACTACGAACAACATAATTTAATTATATTTGATAAAATAATATTTAATGTGCCCTCATTAAATTCTTATCTGCTTCCAATACTGATTTTTAGTATATTACACGCTTAACTTTTTGCTTCCTTGCTCAGCTTCTAAAGGTCTGATCTTGTTTATTCTGTTTTAAATGACGATATTATCTGATACTATGTTCGCATTGCTCCCATTTTTTAAATAATTTTGTGATAAATAGTTTGATTGATAAATGACAAATAAAAAAATTACGGCACCAAAAATCACAACGTCGTGCGATTAAATCATAAACGCTGCCAAAACCTTAAAAGATAGACATTAAGTATGTTCTACGTAATTGTACTTCTTAATCTGGTCCATAATAAAATTTGCGAGCGCATACATTTATATCTTAAGAATGCAGCACGGTAACTATTTTATTTATTATAATTGCTATGAAGCATGTCTAACTTAGTGTAAGTTCAAATAAAAGTAAATGCATTTAAAAAAATCGTCTTTCTATTAGCATAAAAACCGTCATATATATGATATGAGTTATTTAAAATTCCGGAGCAGAAATCACGTCGCAATTTCATTTTGTTACCCACTGGTAATGCGTAAAATGGTTCTGTACTGTTTGAAGTTACTCATATTTTTTGTGTTTGTTTATGTTTAACTTCTTTATATATTAATTTCTAGCTTTTATTAAACAATTGTATTAGCAAAGTTTGATAAATACATGAGGTATCTAGTTACTTGTGGTTTTGTGTAGATTATGAAACACATACACCTATCTAGGTTCTCAATACATGTTTTAATAGAGTAGTAGACTTTATTGGTCAATGTTCTTTTGCTTAATATAATAAATCTCGTATAGTTAAGATGTACTCGGCTGTCATATAATTTGTGAAATATTTTAACTACAAAGCTATGTTCGAAAGATCTTTTCTAGTCTAAATGTGGGTCAATTTGTCTGGGAAAATTTATCCGGGGTTTTTTTTTTCTATATATATATATACTATTTTATGCATACGGCCCTCCAAATTTTCTGTATTATTTTTGTATTACGTTTTGAGCTTTGATTTAAAACAGGTCTCAGTTTCGGCGATCGCCTCTTCATTCGACGAAAATTTAGTCCCAGCGGGCATTCTTTTGAGATATGAGAACAGTAGATAGTCACAGGAGGCAAAATCTAGAGAATACGGTGGATTAGGTAGTAGTTAGAAACCCAATCATAGATTTTGCTATCGTTTCAATGACTTGTGACACTGTGCGTTGTCTTCGTGAAGCATCACTTTCTTTATCTTCTAATGCAGCTGATTTTCGGCGTATTTGTCCTTACAACGGTTTATTAACGCTATTTAGTGTCTGCTACTTCATTCGGTTTCAATATTCGATAATTCAAAATCACTTTGTAGATTTTTAAAGGTTTTCGACGGCAAACAACCTCTTTTGGGCCTCCACTGTACTCATCGTCTTAATTGCTCTTTTCACCACTCGTAAACTTAGCATACCAATCCTTGATATTTAATTTACCGAGGACAGTGTCTGAAAACTCTGTATCAAACCTAGTTTTTTCTTCAACTGTATTTTATCCCTTCAAAAAGCAATATTACATTAACACAGCAAATTTCATTTTATCCATTCTTTTCTCAATAACAAAATTTGCTCGACTAAAGATGATTTAATTCGTAAATTTATGGTCCAAAAGCTGTTAAATTTATCGTCATCAGCCTGTGTTAGTCCACTGCTGGTTATTTTGGCGATCGGTCCAAATAGCCCTTACAAACTAGGAAACAACAATGAATATTTGTTGAGTCCTCGCAGGATATGAACTCCTTTGATTTTTTTGACTTCCGGTTTCTATCTAAAACATATAAATTTAATTCTAGTATCGCCATCTATGCGTCAGGCCGGAAACTTTTAAATTGACCTAAAATTGCATAGAACTACTTGCAAGATTCTTCACTGATACCTGATATTCGTATACTAATACTTAGAACGATTTTATTTTTAAACCATTCAAGTATAGATGGTATAAAATGTTAGATAAAATTAGTAAATGTATGAGACATTTAGCCTTAAGCCATAAGTAATGACCGAAAGCAATATAGGTGGATAATAAATACTTTTATTAATGATCACCCATATCTTGGAGACTTATTTTTAATTTGCGAACAATGCTATACAAACTGTTCTTTGTTTATGTATTTCTTTACTCTCTGTAGTATGGAAACAGGCGAAGATTATTAAAAATGTAGGGAATAAAAGGAGGGAAATGTAAGGCTAGCAATAATGAATGTTTTATTCGCACATTCAGTACACGAACTTCTATTTTCACTACCAACAAATTCAAGAAAAAAGCAACTACAGTATTGGAAAACCTTCGCATTGTGTGCACTTTTATATAGAAAATTTTTATAAACTATAGACGGGGGTATATGGAAAACATTACGTTATATTCTTTATTAAACTGGTATTAACATCATAATCGCTTTTGCACAAATCTTAAAACTTAGTAAAAGGGTAAATTTTAAAAGTACCTAGGACATGAAGTATAAAACGACCCGCTTCAAGAAAATTATAATGCCAAACTCTAATCTTGTATCTATTCTAGAGATTTTTTCTTATGCTATGATAAAAAATCATGATATAAATAACAATGTATAAGATTATGCGTGGGCAGGCAGCAATTTAAAAACTTTTTGAATTACGCCAAAATGTCATATCTTTTAATGTTAAAATATTGAATAGCCCATCTATATGTTTTTATAAATAGTTATTCACAAGGAGAATTTTTTAAACAACTTTTAATAAAAAAAATTTATAAAAATTAATTGCTGTTCGTTTATCTCGGTAAAACTCAAGAACGGCTAAACCGAATTGGTTCACTTGGAACTGAAATTGTTAATGTAAGTCCAGGGAAGGTTTAAAGGGTAAAAATATAAAAATTCTTGGTATTAAAAAAAATCATATCTTTTTACCCACAAATTTGTTCGCATGAGGTGGAAAATAATTTTAATTTCATCTAACTACAGTTAGTAGATTTACTTAAGTTGTAAATTATCTATCATTTTTTTTTGTTTATTGATGAATCTAATACAAAATTTACATCTTTTATTTATCGATTAAGGTAGTAGTTAAATGGTTCATTTGTAATTTTTTCCGAAAATTGTTGGGTGCAAACTTCAAACGATATTTTTCTTTACTCTTACAAACATTGAAATATTCAGAAGACGCTTTCTTACAACGTAATGTTTTAATCAAGTCTTACTCTCTGTTAGTACGTGGCTGCCACATATGCTTAACAAATACATCATATTCACGTCGCGGCGTCGACAAATGTTCTTTAATTGTAATGACATTAAATGTTAGTTACTTCTAATACTGTTCCTTCAAAGATGATTATTAAAATAATTTAAGAGAACATGAACATCAAATTGTAATAACTTGAGAATGCCATTCATTTAAAGATATGTTTACAATCATTAATGTTATGTAACTAATAAAAAAATCAATGTTGTTATAAAGGATATTTTGGATATTTACCTTTATGTTTGATTCAAAGAAAACACGTAATTTATGTAAACGAAATGGCGTCGCTCATATAAAATTGTATTAGTTGACAGTCACTAAGTGATTAAAATTTTGATGTCAATTCATCAGTAAGAATGCAAAGCAAATGACGCCTCTTCGTTGATATACATCATTTGCAATGATGCCGTCTTATTTCAGGTTCAGCTGAAGATTAATTAGGGTTGGTAGACAATTTGAATTATGTTGTAGGAGTAGTGAAACAGGTGGTAGTTATCGAAACTAAAATATGTGTCGTCGAATCCTACAAGGAAAAATTTGGCTAATGGGATTATGTATAATCTTTCGATTCCATTTATTCATCCCTTTAGTTGTATATTAAGATACTCTACTTTGTTACTCATATAATAATGATCTAATGTAAACACAACCGGTGCATTGGTGCAGGGTGTAGGTTGATGCAGGTAGTTCAGGATCCCCCCGAACAGGTTCTCGCTTTGTCGTAGCGGTGGGGCTCAGTACCTGCGGCTTGGGCCAGCCGCGGGGAAGCTAAGAGGAACCTGGCCAGCCTGAGGAGTAAGGCCGGCCGTGGAGGCTGCCAAGCGGGCTAATAAGCCCGCTTTGGATGCGCTCTTTGGAGGGCGAGGACGGGTTGCAGGAGGTAGGTGTGCCGCCCTTCCTGTCCATCGCAACCAAAGTGGAGTCGCAGGGGAAGAGAAGTGTCTGTATACCTATCCTCTGCGACTTGGCTGGCCGCACCGCTGCTGCGGTGTGGAGGGGCCGTGGGAGGAGGCAACATTCGGCTTGGTATCGTCGAGTCTCCTCCTCTCCTATGAGCGTGCAACATCGGAGCCACCGCTGGGGTTTGGTCCTTGCGTGGTCAGGGAACTCTTGGCTCCGATGGCCCCTGAGTAACAGACTCGGGGGAGTCTGTTACCTGACTACAGGGGCCGAGACGAAGGGCGCGCTAGTTCCGACCCGTCCAGAGGAAGGCAGATGGCCGAAGGGCCGAGATGGGACTGCTTTGGCGGCCAGCGCTGGTGGGGTTGCAGATGAGTGATAGCACGTTCCTGTGATTCCACCCTAAAGGCGTCAGGAAGGAACAAAGTAATGATTTTAGTCGGTGCGAGTCCGACATAACCCGTCTTTGCCCCGACGGGTATGCGTAGGCATTTCCCAACAGTAAAAAAAAAAACAAGTAGTTCAGGATCGATCATCAGTCATCAGAAGTCAAAGTATGTTCAAAGTGAAAGTCGATTTTTTTTTTGTTATTGACGCATCAAATTATTTTATTGACTGTCAATTAATCTACCACCAGCTAGTAAATGAAAGCTTAAGATGGTAGAAAATCGGTACAACAACTGCATGGTGGGTCATAATCACCAGATATCAAACCGTCGCTGATTATTACCATTTCAATAATATTCAGAGCAAGTTTGTAAATTGAAAGTCTTAATTAGTATATTTGAATTGATTATAAGATCAAAAATCATTTAGAACGTGTAGTCTAACCGTCTGTACCACGCGTGCTATTCCAATGTGAACTGTGTGTTCGATTGAAGAAGCAAATATTTACTGGGTAAAATTTTATTTTTTAAGTATTTAAGAAATCAAAAAACAACGTCTTTACGAAACTTACTATATATAAAAAAAAATTAACACCTATTTTAACGTTTTGGAATGACATGTTTGTGATCTATTACGAATATGACAGCAAAAACTAAAATAATCCTAGGTAATCTAGCTCGTCGTGCCAGAAATTATATGCTTAGGGCAGATGAATTTGTTGACAGGTATGAGTAGTTTTCCTGTCTTTTTTAGCAGGACATATTGAGCATCATTTACGAACAATACGAACCTTAGCTGGAAGCTCCTTTGATATATTTTCTGTGAGCTCTCTATTTCTTTCACACTTTTTTACTAAAGAAATTCGCTGCCTTTTGGGTCTCTTTAATCCATAATTCAAATATAACCTAAAAATAACAAAATATAATATAACTCGTAATGACAGTACACATAAATAAACGTAATAATAAAATAACGAACTAAACGTAATTAGCACGAAATCGTATCATCTAACTTATAGTTGGTTCATGGTTACCTTTTTTTATGTTTGACCATGTTTATCTTCCTGTGCAACGCCAACCGTCTAAGTTGCCGTAAGAAACGAGGGAAGCAAGGCACTAACTGCAAGAAGCTTTGTAACGTGGAACTGTTATTTTTTTATATACCTTCATTTAAAAACATCACTGATCATTATGACCAAACCTAGCAGACGCCGGGTTAAAAACCCCAACTGGACTTTTTCAGTAGTGGACGTTTAACTTTGTTCTTTAATATGCTTTAACCACGCACGTACACACTCACACATAATGAATATCTGGCATATACTTATTTAATCATAATAATTATGCTAGTATACTATGTAGTAACTTCCCAAAGCAAAAGAATTTTAGTGTTTTTTTTATTTAAATACAGCCTGATTTTTTTAAATCCATTTATTTTTTAATTAAGTTACTTATAAATGGTATTTTCTATACGACATTCCAAAAAATCCTAGTCTACGCCAAGGTACTAACAAAAACGAATATGACAAAGTTCAACTTACCGAATACTCTATGGGGAAATTGATTTTTAAAATAACTAAATAGGTAGCAGAAGCCAGTACTAAATAATTCACCCATATACATCTTGCCTACGACTGGATGCTTCGACCTGTGTAAGGGATTTACTATCGCCCGGATGACTAACTCACTCGGGCACATGATCTCATTAATAAAAGCGCATTTAATGCGAAAATAGCGCTTTAGATTAACCTTTTAACTGCATTGTGTCAAGGATATAACCATAATTAGATTGTAGTTTGTTTCCCTTTTACAAATTACATTAAAATATATACTGGCATTGCAATAACGCTGAAATACAATTTATAAAGGACAAAGGCTTGCAGTGTAGCCTGCCATGTGCTTTAATCACGAAAGCATTGTAAAGTATGGCTTCAGTCATCGATTTTTCTAACTCACAAGTGTCATTTAAATTATTTCTGACACTCCGCTATTATAAGCTTACAAGAATAAAGTATGTTTACAGTTTAACAAACAATAAATTGTTGATTTCTGTATCGTTAATAATTATTTTATATGGGCTCGGTCTTTGGACAGTTACAAGCAATTAATTTAAAATTATAAAATTATGTTAAAGAAAACATTTTACACAATAGGTTTTTATGCTTTAATGTCATATTTTATTTAATTTTTCGTTTCAACGCCATCTCGTGTCATAACTTATCAACTCTAAGAATAAAAGAATACAACACAAAGTATTTTTCATGACACATATACACTTGACAGCAGATGTCACTATTACTTACTAGATTAAATTTAAATAATTTTTACTTCTGGGTAACTGATGCAGTGACGAGTTCAGATAGATCAAGGGTTTGTTTTAATATATAAGACTTTGAGGTATACTATATAAATCTTTAAAGTTTAAAACTAATGTTTATTATTTTTATAAAACATATTGTGAATACTGATATCTGGATAGGATTCAATAATTTTTTTCGTTATATCCTGGTTTATGGATTGAACCATTATTACAACCCGGCAGAGTTATAAGACATTATGAAGATTTTTAGCAAAATGCTCAGACTAGCTAAAAAATGACCAATTAAGGAAATAAAAATAAGATAAATTCAAAAATTTGATAAAGCATCCATGTTCAGTAATCGTAATGTTTGCGGAAATAGAGATCAAGCATTTTGAAAAAGCTAATTCAGCTTCTGGCATGAAGATAAAATGTGAACAAACTAAGTTTTTAAACGCACTGTTCTTCGTACAATGCTGATGTATAGCCTATGTAAATTTTCCTAACCATTTCCGTTATCATATAAACGTGTGTAATGTAAGTTTATTATAGATTAGTTGCCCCTCCGCTTCAGTCACGTTGTTAAAGCATTTACATAATTATAAACAAATACTATGAGTAGTGATAACGTTGTCCTATTCTAAAATTCTTATCACTTATTCTTTAAAGTCATATGGATATAGGGGTTATCAGATGAAATTGAGTTTACCGATTATTTATTTACTGTCAAAATTAAATATTAAAAAAGGTATAAATGGAATTTCATTTACTATCAGATAGACATATATATCTATTAACTTTTTTTTTGTTCTGTGGTTATGTTCTTTTTTCGCATAATCGTCTAGTGAAGTCTTGCCATAGGACTTATTTCTGTTACAAATGAGTAATATGCATAATACATTTGCGTTAAAGCTTGATGAGTACCACAACTATTATAATTCCGTGGATTAGTTTGAAGATATCTGGTATGACGTCATTACTCTTTCTCCCTCCTCACCTGTCAATATCTATATGAAAAATTAAACTATTTGACATATTTGATTACCTCAGACAATTTTTTTATAACTTTTATATAAATTTGGTAGCTTAATAGTGCCGTCTCAACTAACCTGGAGTATAAATAGTTTCACATCAAAGGAAGAAAAATAACAGTTTAATGAATTATTTCTTATTATGCTCATGATTAAACAAAATAAGGTGCTTACAATTTGATACATTTGTCAAGCATAATAGCATTCAAATCACGACTTTGGTTGGTAACGTCTCCGCTTCTTTACGTATGTTCAACGCGTTTTCCTTTCAAAGAGCAATATATCAAAGAGTTTTTTACTTCCCGCGTGTAAAGATCTTTATTCCAAAAAAGGGCCTTGACAAATCAAGAATAATAAACCGCATAAAGAATTACTTTGTTTGCCACCGTAAAATATAAGATCTCACGTTCTTTTTATATATAAGACTCTTGTTTACCTATTAAATAGGGTACACTTTCATCCGTGGCCTTTAAAACGCTTTTGCTTTATAACTCATAATACTTAATAATTAACGTAATTATTGTAAATCTCTCTTAAGACTTTTCAATTAAAGGCGACTGGAAGATTTTCTTCAAAATCGTAATATTTTTTGAGCCCGAATTTCAAAAACAGAACAATGATAAGTGTTACTTTTATTGCCCATTCCGCACTAAAAGCACCATTATCATCAAACTTTATGTTCCATCGTTAGTTAAATTAAAAAACATTTTAAAAAAAGGAAAGAAAACTAGTCTTATGATGATAATCAACCCTTAATAAACGTCGAGTTCAAAATATTGTAGCTTGTAAAAATCACGACAGAAAATAGTGGCAAAATCAACATTTGGTCGCACGTTTCCTTCAGTATCAAAGCGATTCAACAGCTGTCTTGGACATATTTATATCTTGTCTTTGATATATTATCTTTACATGTATTGTTTACATTTTATCTACAACTCAGGGAAATGGGTCAGTATTAGATGAAATAATAATAATGTCAACCTAGTCGATTTCAAATACAACGGCCAATCTATATTTGGGATTAGTCAACTGCGCAGGAGATATTTTAGTGCACAAATGTACGTGCAATCACAGTTGCACTCTCTGTTCCTTATACTTTCCATAGTTTTACATGCCCCTCCGACGAATGGATCATCTTACTTTACAGACAATCGGGTGATCAGTCCGCATTGCCCTAACCAACTGGAATACAACAATGAACGGTTATTAAATCCTCGCACGATGCGAGCCCATGACCTCCGGTTTCTAAAGTCCAAGCCCATATCTTTAGGCAGTTAATAGAAGTAAACAAAGTTACTCATGGCAACAAGACGGCGTCATACATTTAGCGTTCTTATCGATGACATGTCACCAAGATATCAATCATTAAGTGACAGTCGATGAATAACATCATCATATGTATACGGGTCACATTGTTTTCCGAGTTTAATATAGCTGAACATTAAAAAAAATATTAGGACAAGTTAAAAAACGGTAATGTAGGTTGGTTGATATTATTTACTGAGTGCTTCTTATTTATCGTATCAAAACGAGGTCATTTTAAAAGTAGCAGTGTTCACTTTTGCCCAATAGTTAGTACTAACTCTCACGTGGTCGATATCTAGTCCGTCCTATTTATCAGGTTTCCAAACGTGACTTGGGACCTGATTAACCGAGAAACTGAGAAATATTTAATAAAAAAGTGAAAAACTTTACAAAAGAAAACGACTGTTGTAAACTGTATAAATATATAATATTTTGTTTCCTTTAATTAAAACAGTTTTAAGAATTTTTACTGAGATAGTAAATTGTGTTCTTTAATTATGCTGATAACTAATTAAATATCCTTTATTAACCTCTGTTAATCATACAGAAGTTTATTGATATTGACAAATATTTATCATTTTATGACTAAAAATATCCCTATGTTTTTTGTTCTTTTGATGTAAACTATTTTCATTTATTTTTATCAAATTAAATACTTGTGCTCAACAAAATAACTAAAATTAATAAGTTATTAAAAAAAATATGTTTACCTATTTCTAATATGATCTTGATGTACGCCCTAATAAATATTGAATAAATGTACACGTTAGCTTTACGGAAGTGGCTACATAAATATAAATTACCTATGTTGCCTTCAAATAACTACTAGACATCTTCAAAACAAAACGCTCCGTAGTATCACTATTAGATAAAAAATAAATAATGCAAATGTACGAAAATATATGTTCTCAAACATTGACGCACATTATATGTCTTTTGCTATCAAATTTTAGAATGTTTGCATTTATTTGGAAATGAGTAAAATTTTAAATATAAGTCTTGTGCTCGAAATAAAAATGCTCATCATCAAAATCATCAACAACCTGTGCTAGTCGACTGCTGGACCTATGTCCAACAGTCCTCCCCTTCTGCATGCCTTCTCCATTAGGGGTTTCTCCCACCGCGCTGGTCCAATGCGGGTTGGTCGTAAAAACGCGCACTAAAACAAATTTTAATTATCCGTTATAATTTTATGTACATTAACGATGTTTTTGCTTATTTATCGTGCTGATTTTTTTTTTTTTAAAAAAACATGTTGATCGTACATAGCTTAACATATCGACTGTTATCATTCCATATATAGTTTTACGTCTTCAAAATAAGTAAACGGAATAATATCATTTATTTTCAATATTTGGATCATTATAAATTTCATAGGAACTATATTGACTTTTTGACCGCATCCCAGCACGCTGGTCCATTGCGGGTTGGTGGGTTGACCGACATTTTTACATGCCCATCCGACGCATGGATCATCTTACTTTTCAGATAATTGGGTGATCGGCCCAAATTGCTCTAACCAACGAGGAAACAACAATGAAAATTTGTAGAGTCCCCCAGGATTGGAACCCACGACCTCCGTTTTTTAAAGCACCCGCTCATACGGCTATGGAGGCAATTTGATGACGGGAGAGGCAGTTGTCACCGTCTTATATTGTACAAAATAGGTATTGCTGTTTAAAGTCGCCCATATTTTTTTTGTTAAAATTTCACTTGTATAATCATATAGACGGTATTTTTATTCTCGGTATAAAATTGTTTTTTTGTGTGAATGGTGGTATATTAATCTATACTCTGTGTCAATTTTAACAATATATTAATTTAAAATAATTGACTTTTTGACCTGTTAATGTTTAATAAACTGCGCACAAAAGCTTTCAAGTTGTTGTCCAACAAAGTCATTAATCTTGAGAATTCTTAGAAATCCATTATTCAGTTAGGACAATTAATTACTAATTAGAAAAAAGATTACCTTTGGAAATCTCTTAACATTAGACATTAAGTAATAAGAAGAACTTAATGTTTTTCATTAAATATATCTTCACATAAAAAGGTAATTTATATTGTGTTATTAAGGAATTTATTACTAATCTAATTTTTTTAAAAAATAAAGTTTTTTTTTCAAAAAAAGTGGTTTAAATTACTCGCAATAACATCAGCTGTCTTCCAGTAAAGGTCCGATCAAAATCGGACCAGCCATTCTAAAGGTTAGTGAAAGCAAACAGACAGACCGAAAAAATATAAATAAAAGGCTGTTCTGTTATATGTATCAGCTAAACGTTTAAAAACTGTAGTTTTGATGATACAATTTTATTATTTGTAGACATCACGTACTTACAGAAATTAAAATTGTTATTATGTAGATAAGGGCTAAAGTAATATTTATAGAATATAAAAAATGTATATTTATAAAATGTTTTATTCAAACATTACATACAGATCAGGTAAATCTTTAAAGAAATAGGGCTTTAACCACAATCACTCTAAGTGTGATTTTATTATAATTGCTATGATGCAACAGCAGTTTTCGTTGCATTATACGATTAATATGACTAACAGATGTAAATTGGGGCGATATATTATAATCTTTTAGATATATTTAATTCATAACTAAGACATTAAATTATATACAATATGTCTGACTAATAATACAAAGTGTATACTTTAGAATCTGCATAATTATGTATAAATATGTAAAGAAGATTGGTTGAAAGGTTTTTAACGAAGTTTTATATGGTGTTAAAGAAGTAGATATTGTAATAATTTAAACTTTAATCTTTTAAAACAGCGTTGACTACCGTGACTCTTGCGCGACGGCAGATTCGAATCCCGCCTCGATAAAAGTATTGTGCGAAAAAGGAATGTTTTCAAGTTTTCGGGTGTTTGTAAGTAATATATTGATATTTTGTAACTTTTGCTACCATTCTTCAAACGCATCCACTTAATGAACGTGTAAGACTAATCCAAATCTGATGACAGAATTAACCTAAACAAAGTCTAAACGTCCAAAAGAAAATCTAAAGTAAAACGCTAATGGCGAAAAAGTATAACGCGTTTTTATTGGTACACAACGGACATGTTCAATTATCACGCGATGTATAACCAATGGGAGTGCCAGAATTTTAGCGCAAGTTAGGTTTGACATTCCACTTTGTTTGCAAATGCTTCATCTCTTAATTACCTAGGGTATTAACTTTCCTATAAATAGCATTATCTTGATATGCACATAACGCTCATCCTCAAAGCCAAGTAGAACTATTTCGTATAGTTATCAAATTGGATAATATACAAGTACATAACAATATAATTGTACTTGCTTTTATAATATGTTGCTACAGCACTTAACAAAATTGAAAACAAAAGGAAATTTCCACAGATAAAAATAACAGATCGAAATAAGTAATAAATACGAGAAATTATTATAATTTTTCAATTATTTTAATGTTATATGTTTCCTTAAATAATTTAAGATAAGCAGGTCATGCCTCCTAAAAATATAAAGATAATTTTTTGCTGAAACATGAATTGGTATATTACATTGATATATTTCGTAGGATGTGAATTAGTGCTGTTTTGTTATCTTTGTAGCATATTTTATTTTAATACCTGCCAAAATACATGTATATCATAGCAAAAGTTAATAAACTGTAGTCCATATTTTAAAATGTCATTTAAATAGCACAGAGACATTTTATGTTTAGGTAAATCGAACTACATTCAATTTGAGTATTTCAATTAGGCTATTTATCGCACCACGAAGCAAAGAAAGCGAAGAAAGATTATCCAGTAATCGCCCGAGACTGCTGTCCTCTACACATCACATTAAGTACACGTGTATTGCGCACTCCAATAATAGTAATAGAAATAAAAACCATTAAGGCAAAAGCCGCAGATTAACAACATAGGAATCAATTAACTAAACCGGTATTTAGATGGGTTGTTGTTATGAAATTTGTTTGGTATGTTGCATCATTCTAAACGGACGACATCTAACGTTCAGAATTGAATTTAAACAAGATAACGTCGTTTTATTAAATTATAATATGCGGAAAGTATGCATAATTTATGAGTGAATTTTCTTTAAATTGCCTACGTCTGTTTCGATGGAATTGACAAAATTGATAAATTACTATAAAGTTTATTTTTTGTTATGTTTTAATTTGATATACATGTAATATTTAAAACTAAAAAAACGAGTGCTTCATACAACATGAAATACACTGTTCTATTGATTTTTTTAACTATTATTATATTTAGTACTATTTTTAAAAGTGTTATTAATTAAATAATTATTTTATTAAAGCAAATATTTTATCACATTCATATGCAACAGTTTTGCAGGTGTGTTGTACATATGTGTTGTATAATATATTGATTGTGTTTTTTTTTGTGAAAAATAGCCTAAGTAATAGTAGTGGCTCTTATTACTTACGTTTTTTACTTAAGTCAAGTAAGTTATTCATGAAATAATTGTGCGAATTTTTTGCCAAATTTAATGGCTTTTTATAACCAGATTGCTAAGTTTGTCAAGTGTTTCTTTAAATTTTGTTTTGACGAAGAATATCAATGAACTGCGCAATAATATGTTGATCGACTTATAAATGTTTTTATGGACATAATTAACATATTTTTGTGTCCGCACGTGACTCTTATTTAAATAAAATCTACCGGCCAAATATTTACTGTTAATATTTTGTGTAAACTCCGTTGTCTTGGAGTATTGGCCCTTGTTTTATAAACCGGACATTGTGGGTTCAAATCCCGCGGGGAACAAGTTTGTGTTATTGTTATTTTCTGGTTGTTTTTTTAGTTAAGACAATTTGGGCCGATCACCCAATTATCAGTCTGAAAAGTAAGATGATCTATGCGTCGGACGGGCATGAAAAACTCGGTCCACCCACCAACCTGTATTGGGCCACCGCAGTGGGATTCGGTCCAAAAACCCCCTAATGGAGAAAGGGCGCAATAATTTAAGTCGATTTCACGTGTAAATATTTACTTAAAATAAATACCTCTAAACTTGTAAGTAAATTATGTATGTAAGATGAGTCTCTGCTTGGGTTTAAACCCTTTTCCATTTTTAAAAGTTTTGTTCGGTCTGTATCTTGAAAATAAACTGGTTCTACAAATAACATTTTCAAAAAAAGTTAGGAAACTTTAAATCATAAGACAAGGAAAAGGTAAAAAATATACATTTATTAACAAATTTTATTTTAAAGTGATAACAATTATTATTTTTAAGTTTGAAAGTCATCGGTGATGTAGTTTATTTAGACACTGGCAAATTGCTAGTCTTTTTTAGCTTTCTTAACAACATCCTTATTAATATCCAATCTCACATTCATAGAGTCCATATTTTAAGTCAAATAAATGAAATTTCTTTACAGCAACGGCTCTATTAAGTCAACGGCAAAGATTTTATCTTATACTCTTTAAGAGAGGGTTGTTATGGTATCAAACTAAAAGCGTATAAAAGAGTTTAGTTCAGTCTGCTATCGTAAAGGAGACTGAACCCTTTTCCCAAGTTTTCTGTAAATATTTATTAACAATGCAGTACAAATTGCTAACTATATCCAATCAAAATGAGATGATACCTAAATAAGGCTAGTGTCAAATGCTTACAGCCGGGAAGCAAACGCGGTCTATTAGTGAACCGCCGCATTGCGCAACCCCCCGCTATTTTTAACCAAAAAGATGACCCAAAAAATTGGCGTCAATTGAACGTAAATTAGTATTTTTAATAGGCATCGAAAAACTATTAGTAGCAACTTCAAGGCTCCATTCTTACCGCTTGAACTTTGACTCAGCCAACTTATCCAACTTGTAAGCTTCACACTATCGACATTTAGTTTGCATCAAATCGTTTATGATATTCCGTTTTCAGTACACCCCTTTATAGAACGAAGAGTCTTGCAATCGACATTTATTTTATTATTATCGTGAGAAATTATATAAAATTTTGCAATACATATTGTAAAATTAAAAGTTACTCTAAACTACTTTTAGAGACCTATTTCAGATAAACCATTCTATAAAACATAGTTAAGATATCTCTTATAAGGTCATGTTAATGTCCTCAAGCAAGCAATCAAGCCGATAAAGTTGATTCTGTACGTTCTTAAGTTTTAGCCAACACTTTCAATTTTAATAGAATAAAAATACCTTTTTACCTAGTTTAAGTTTATACCGTCTAATATGCATAGATGGTAATAACGTTTTAACTTGTAAGTGATTTTACATAAATAAAAGTTCATTACTAAGTTCAATACATTCCTTGAGATAACTTTAGTAACAGTTATCGTTATGGCATAGGTCAAAAGAAAATTACCGATAGTATACAACATTTATAATCTTGAACGCTGATATATGTTACTCAGCTCTATAAGAAGAAGATAAATAAGATTTTTTATCAAGACGCCAAACATTTTAAGGGCTAACAAAAAGGTTAAGGTGAATTATCACATTCATAATGTATGTTAGATACACTTTTTATTCTTTAATTCCTTTAAACCTAATTATATAAGTGAAATTTATAACGTTTATTGAATCATTGGCATTTAAGTTTTACGCGTTATATTTGCCCATTCGTAACATTGAGGATTTCAAACAATTCAAATATCTGGCTCCGTTGCCCGAACCAAGCACAAGTTTACTTGAGTTCAATGTTTACGAAAAGCACGATTTCAAACGTCAGTTTCTGCCAGAGAGTTCAAAGTCCACCGATAATAGATAACAGATAAACTATTATTTTACATTTTTGTTATTTGATAAACTGCTTCTATTTTATGTAATGTGTGCAAAATTCAACAGCTTGTATCGTTACTAAAATAATTAATTTACTAAAAGCGGACCAACCATTTAGTATATTCTTAAACTCATAATTTAGTTTTCTTCTTTTATTCAACGTTTAATCCCTTATTTTGTAGTCATCATATATCAAGCTTAACAATATTTCCTTAAAGTTTAGCCGATTTGGCTTATAATACATGCGAACTTTGGTAATGCAAGTTCTCTAATTCAAATTCCAAGTTCTAATTTGGCTAACCTATAAATAAAATGTTAAATCTTATGCTTATTCCAGATACAAAATCGATGCAAAAATATCTGTTGGCATGCTAAATTTTAAGTTGTAGTATCGACAAGAACAGAACGTTAACCTGATGGTGAGTGAGTCGCCCATAAAAAATTAGCGTATAACATGAGACATTAGATGTTACGTCTCGTTAATTTACAACTGCTACAGTGCCCTTTAAACCGGAACATAGTAGATCTTTTACATTACTGCATTGCGGCAGAAAAAGATATCGCCCGCAGTGATATCGCCCTTAACAGCCCACTGGAAATAGGGAACCTACCCTTTCAAAACGCTGCTGCACTGCTTTGCCAAGGACTGCAACACTGTTCAATTTTCTTTAGAAGTATATTTTAACTGTTAATTGTTAGCACGAACTTCATGATAAGTGAAAACGAGGGGGACCAAAAGTAATATAGTTCAAAAGTTGTTTGCAGGGGCCAATTACGAAAGTACTACGGTGCTTATTTGTGCTGCAAAGTTGCTGTAATGTGCAAGCCTTACTGCGTACAAGTTTAAAAACACTGTAGGTACTTAATGCATTCGTACGAGATTTCGACAAGCTTATTTAATATTTCAAATACTAATAATCGTATTAAATTTAAGTTTTTTTATAACTTTCTTCTTAGCATTCCTGAATCAATTAGCAATTCAAAAGCTAACAACTAAGGGTTGTTATTTATTTGTTACTTAGCGTTTTAATGGTTCATTCCTAGTATCCATGGTTTTCAAGTGAGTTGTTAAAAACATATAACTAACAAATAAAATAAATTAACTTACTCTTGTTTTTGATTTTTTTGTTATTGTATATAAAACATTAATTGTACCAGTAATAATGATGATAATAAAGTACCTATATATTTTGAACAGGGTTACAGCATAGTTAAAAATAATGTAGTTTAACTCTAAAACGCACAAAATAACAGGTTCTATAAATCTTTAAACAAATATTAATAGTGACTTAATTTAAATTTTAAAATACAACGTTTATGGTCGAGTTTGAAGTATTATTAGTATGATAGGCTATTTATACATTTTTAAAGGTGATGCAATAATGTTGAAGTTCGGTGACTTCAGAATGCTGAAGTCGCAAACAATTTATTCGAGTAATTTTAAAATTGTTTTCAATATTTTTTTTATTTACTCGAAATCTTTGAAGAATTCGAGTAAAATTCATTTTAATGAAAAATAATTTAATGAATTGATTTTATCGCGTTTATTTACACGCGTTAATTCCCGATTTTTGGAACACCTGCATGGGAATTATTAATTAACAAACTAAAACTAAAACCTAAGCATGATACCGCTAACGACTGCAATGATCAAATAAGCAAATTTTGTTGGGGACAGACAATTTTTTTATTACAGTTATGACCTGACTATTCCGCTTTAGCAATGGCAACAGGACGCATGACATTTCAATCTGTCCCCTGACCACGGTCACTGAAAAATATTCGAAACGTCGGGAATTAAAAATGTAAGCAAACGCGATAAAATCCACTAAAAGCTAATTTATTTAATAACCATTTTCAATATCCTTTATCCGAAAACACTGTGAGTATAGAGTATTTTAAGCACATCAATGAATCACCAGCGTAGTTATTGCCGTAATAGAATTCTGAAATTTAAATTTACACTGGAATAGTACAAATGAATGGAAACTATTTATTATGACTTAAGAAGCATTATTAATAGGCATTAACTTTATGCCGAAAATAATTATATAATTATTAGCAATCTTTACTGTCTTTTAATAAAACTGTATGTGTGATTTATATCGATTTGAAATAAAATTATATTAATATGATACTCTTGATTTAAGTGTTACCAAAAAACTTATTTTTACCCAAAGGACAAATCCTTTGGGTTATTAGGGTCCGATCCCAGTCACTATCTGTAAAAAACTATTACTGAGGGATATCTGGATGGATTAGAAGCCAACCCTTTTTTAATTTGGGAAAATGTCTAGGAGAATAAATAATATACGAAATTCTACAGAGACAGTTACATGACAAACCGATACGAATACAGATTGTGGAAAAAGGTTCTGACCTATTCTTTGAAGAAACGAAATTATATGTATTAAAGAACACCAAAGCTTACACAATATTACACAATTGGTTTTAATGTGTTGAAAAAGTGTTAACAAAGTTAATTATGTTTTTGCTTAATATGCCGGTAATCTGTTATATGTGTATAAGAATTTAGAGTCGATTACTCTTTAATTGCTTCTTAATAGTTTGTTTTAGTTGTTTCAGAAGTTATTACAATATTTTTTTCCAGAACCATTTTTTTATATATGAGTTACATCACATTAACGAAAATAATAATCTTTAATCAAGGAATTGAGTAATATAATATAGATTCACTGGGGATCCTCTGTTGCCTGTTTACAATTGAGTCTTATGTCTTATGTATTCGAGTTATGCTTCTAGACCTGTGTCTGCGTGAAGCTTCATCTATTACTGAGTTCGGAGGGTTGCGAGATCCCTCGAACTTGGTGACCAAAACTTTAAAGAAATGGCCACACGCATTTAAGATGCGTGGGTTGATTTTGAAGAAGTCGCTTAAGGATCATCGACGTTCGGTATACGGACCGAGGCGGCGATGTTCGGTCGACTGTCTAATCGATTGCTGGGGGCGGTGTGAACCGCCCTGGAACACGGGTGTACGTCGTGTACGCGGTGTGTTGGTCTCACCGTGCTCTTAAGCGCCGTGCTCTCAAGTCGATTAAACTTAAGCTTACGAAATTCAAAATGTGGTTGGTATCCTTAGGCGGTTATTAATTCATCGTTATAAAAGGGTTTAGACCCGATTTAGACCTTTGCGGCTAGATCGGTAAATTTATAAAGAGCCTGGCCAGCCCTATAGCTCTCTGGCATCTGTCTCTATAGATAGGACTGAAGATATTTTTAAAGGATGCTAAAGACTGTAGAAGACATGCCACAACTCTTGTCTTTTCATGGCAAATTGAAGTCACTAGAAAAGAAACGGGATCGTAAAAGAGTGTTAATGTTCTAATAGCCCATCTCTATAAGTTCCGTAGGTATCCTTCGCAACTCAGCTAGCCCGCACCGTAAGTGCTATGGGAGGGAGAGGGGGGGATTCGGTAAGGTATCTTAGGCTTTTCTTCATTTTCTTCTTGGTCGTTATACTTCATTTCTGAAGGTCGTGTCCATAGAAGCCATAGCCATTGATGTTATACACTTCCAGTGTTCTCGGTGTTCAGCTTCTCTGAGAGCAGTTGTAACGGGGAGACCAGTAAGTGAAGTTATTTGGTCACACCAGCGAGTAGGTAAACGTCCGCGTGGTCTTTTCCCGTCTATTTTTCCCACTACGATCAACTTGTCGAGGGAGTCTGGTTGTCGGCGGACAATGTGACCAGAATAACCCAGGATTCTCCGGTAACATGTGGTTGAGAGCCTAGTACGAACATTAAGCTGCTCCAAAATAGATTTATTGGTCCTCTTGGCGGTCCATGGTATGCGAAGCATCCTTCTCTAACACCACATTTCAAAAGCGTCTATCTTTTTGCGGTCTTTAGCTTTGATTGTCCAGGATTCCGAGGCGTAAAGAAATATAGAGAACACGAGCGTCCGGACCAATCTTATCTTAGTAGTAATAGATACTTTTCTACTCTGCCATATTTTATATTTTTTTTCTTCATACTCCTACGGAAATTATGGATAGCAGCTGATAAAAAGGCCACCACGTAGATCTTTATCTCAGCCTGATTACAGATTCAAGCCAGCAGGCGCAAGATTTTTACGTGCCCGGAAGCAAAAAGGCTAGCGTTACTGTGGTCAGGAGAGAGCGCGATTGCGTACCCGTTGGGTTAGAGTCTTACATAACCGGTCCTTTACGATGCGAGTACTATATATATTAAGGGAAGGCTAGCTAAATATGTTACTACGTAAAGAATATGTTGCTGTGCCGAAATTATTCTAGTAGTCCTCTCTTGTAAATTGAGTTTGCTTAGATAATTTCACCTGCGCATTATGTGCATTTTTTATTTATTAAAGAGTTTTAGGTATGTGCCAAACCGAAAATATATTTATTTGTAAAAATCCAATAATTTTTTTATTAAAAAAGCTAAAATGAAACTTTCTGCTTGATGCTAATGTATTGATAGAATAGTTTTATTTAACAAAACCGTTTGCAAGAATGAATAATAATACACAGAGGCAAAGAATCGAAAAGTAAAATATATCATACAATAAGTTACTTATATCCTATAAAGCAATAAGTAATTTTTATTGTCAAGTTTGTTACCAGTTTCACCTTTTCTATTACATAGTTATAACAACATTCCTCATTCTTATTTTATTAATAATAACACAACATAGTCTGGTCTTAAACGAAGGACACAAAATAGCTGATAAATACATTTTCTTTTTAAAATAAATACATATAGACATGAGAAGAATAATACTTTTCCCGTAGTAGGAATTGAACCCACAGTTATTTACTTTGACATTACAGTTAGTGACGCTTACCACTACGCCAAGCAGGTCGTAAATTAATTACATGAATGCAAAACATTACCACCGTATCTATAGTACAGGTGAAAATTTACGTGCCAACGTATAAACAATTGGTAGCGTACGGACTATAAATAGCGGGTACAGAACGCGCCACAGTGCTAAGTATTCACGGTTACCTTACGTACACGCCGGTCTATTTATATGGAAAGGCGACAAACTCCGTCACTCATTCCGTTCGTCTCGCAAACTGATCGCACGCCGTATGCGAAATCGATAGCTGAATTATTATTACTTTTATTCAATAACAATAAGATAACTATATAATAAAATAACAAGAATTGTTATTCACAACTGGGACATCGTGCCGTGAGCACATTGTGACATTTTGTGTTTACTCAGGTTATCATGTGAATCAGATCGACGAAGTTGTTTGTTGTTTTTATAAAACGCTGCGAATTTCTTTATTTTAACGTAAGTATTTTCTTTTTTTATCTTTAACATGTAGTATAATAATTATTATAACAAAATTTTCATAATATATTATGATTACTATTTAAAATGAACTGGTAAGTAATAATTTTTTTGTATGCAAGCGTTTTGTTTAAATAAAATCGCATCATAGGAGAGAAAAATATAAGGGTAACTAGGATTTTCACACATATGATTTTAAAATATGTTAATTAAATTATTTTTTTTTAATTGTCTCTAATCTTGCTAAAAATTTGTTTCCGATGGTTCGGACTTCTTGTAGCGTCCGTGGTCATGGGGCAGACTACAATCGGATATGTCTTCGTGTCAAAGTATTTCTAAAACTCAGCAAAACTTTAACCTGTAAATTAAAAAACAAATTAAGGTTGAAAAAACAACAAAAAATCCAGTAAATTAGCTCTTGCTCCTTCACACCTTTAGGTTAGCATCCTAAAGGTTCGTTTTCTCTATTTTCATGTGTTTTTATTAAAACAAAATATTTTGTACCTAATTTTGTACAATACAAGAAAGTGAGCACTTGTGACTTTCCTATAAGGAATCAAGAGGATATTTTTACTATACCTTCCTTATGAAGAAAGCTTTAATATCAATTTACGACTAAGGAATATGCTTAATATAATCTAGTTCAATGTTAATTACTAGAATTAAATGTGACTAGATTTAAATGTGACTAGATTTACCTACGGTTTCACCCGCAAAGTGATGGTTATTTGTGTCATTTTAGATTTTTATGGGTACATGATACTTTTATTATATTTTGAATCACTAAAACTGTATTATTATAAATAACATACTATAAGTTATTGTGGTTTATGAAAAATGTTATTGTAAAGTTTTATTAAAATATCGCTAGCCCTTTTGCCTGAAAGATTAGATAACAAACATTTTTGTTAAAGTTTAGCAATTATAATAATAGTAAGAAATAAGAATCTTAAAGATATTTTTTATAACATTTTCTTTGATTATAAATATATCAATATTTATCTCGGTACTTTATCGTTTAAAAGCAGTATTCATCAATTATAAACTTTATCAATGTCATTTTGTTCCGGACTTCCTTTTCCTTATGACTTCATATTGTAAAATAAATATTTCCCCGTGTAGGTTTTATTGTGAACGTTTTAAATATCTCGTATTTAACTTAAAATAACTTGATGTATGTAAAGGACATAGTTAAAACATTTTTTTTAAGTAAAATGACTTTAGGGATTTCATCGCGTTTATTTAACATTTTTAAATTCCCGACGTTTCGAACACTTTCCAGCGACCGTGGTCACAGGGTAGTCTACCCGTGACGTTAAATGTAATAAACGGATAATCAAACATTATTCGATAATATAATATTCTAAAAAGAATAATATTTTTTTTAAGAATTTTTCGCATAGAGGTTATTAAATTAATGTTTCCATACGACACAACAAACTCTGAAGTAAACGGTATTACACTTTCTGTTAAATAAAAAAAAATTAATAGAAGTGACAAGATTAATAAAAAAATGTATTTTCTAAATATTACAAACGAGCTAACAGAACAATGTATATAATTTGAAGTCTCTTATTGTATGACTTCTTTTTGCCTCTTTATTCTTTATACAGTAAAATTATTCCCAACCAATCATGATACCATTCGAATCTTATGTTCCAATTAAATCTATTTAATCGTAAATGTCAATTTTGTTAGAATTTAGTGTAAAATTCACAAAATATATATACTTTCTGAAATTTACACTAAATTCTAACACAATATTCATCTAACCGGATCCTATTGTTTTTAAATTGTCATTACATAAGAAAATTACATAGAAGAGCGTATGATATCCAATTTCAATACACGCAGAAACGGGTTAAGGATCACGATGATACGACAATGTTACATTTAGACCCGACAATATAAGCAAACATTTAATTCGTTGCTCGTATCGTAAACAAACCGATAAACCCCCACAGCGCTGGTAAAGAGGCAATTATTTATCTAACGACATTAGAATAACAACCCAGAACATTCCGCGGTAATATTTTTTTAACGTTTATAAAAATGTTTGTGGTAAACAAATTATTAAATCGCTCGAAACCTTGCAATATATATAATTAAGATTAAACGTTACTTACGACAGTCAAGTTATTTTTAAACTTGATCAGCCCACCCATGGTTATTTTAGCTATATATTTAGTGGCTTATTGTGGTTCATTAGTAGGTGGATCTTTAAAGTTAATAATGTAGAAGAAAAGTGACAATGATATATATTCTAAATATCTGTTTTAGTCCTGATTTTGGTTTATATTTTGTTATTTATCTAAAAAAATAAACGTAAAGTGAAAAAAAGCATCGTGAAGTTCTTTCTTTTTGCATTCCAATTTGATTAAACATTAAATATTCTTTCGCGTTATGTGAACATGTTCTAAAACCTCCGAATTTTTAATAAGCTTACAGATATTTTTATCACTATATATATATAAACAAACTTTTCAGTATATCTTAAATATTCACCACTGTTAACTTATTAAGATTAAAAATTAAAGTCTCTTATTTATGCAAATGAACTTGCATCAATTTAATACGCTGTCCCTTAGTTCGTTACTGACGAGACAAGTTGATAGCAATGAACTATAATCGTCCAATCTCGATGAATTATGTATAGTTCATGCATATGTATTCAAGAGTTAAGAGCCGCCTTGTTTGCGAGTCTGTTTGTAAATGTTGTTATTTAAAAATACATTTAATGATCCGCTTCGGCCTTGCAAGGACGTCGAATCGGGAGTGAGGTCACACCTTTTAATATGGATTAACGTATTATTATACCCTTTCTTGTTTTGTGAATTATGGCGCAGTTTTACCTTCTTCAACTGAACGTGTGATAATTCTTGCGTTTCTTTTTTCATATGTATTATTTACGAATTGTTTACGAACAATAACCAATTTCTTTTAAAATTACTAGTTTAGAAGGTTTATTTTTAAATAAAAGGCAAAAAAGATTTAATATACAGCACACCGTGTGTGGATATAAATATGTTATTAAACTATTAGATAATTCTATAGTCTTTCTTTTTTTTTTAAAGTGGTAATCAAGATGTTTATATGGTGATAACAAAAGTTGCGAATGACTATTATAAAAAAAATTCTTAACTTTAAAGGATCAAAGGTTAGGTTTTAACCTCAAATTCTTTAAAATAAATTTATCGGAATAAATCTTATTATCTTTTGTTGTGAGACAACAACGGATTTTTAAATTTGTATTAAAACAACATGTACGCAGCCATAAAGACAGAACATTGTAACATAGTAAGTAAAAACAAATACGGACTTGTATATGCACGTGTTTACGATAATGTGTTGTGACTTCAATATTACACTTATACACAAATCCATTTACTAATATCTTCAATATATGAGCAATGAATTATGTATTTATTAATTGTTGCCTTAAGCTTTAAATATGTATGAAGGTTTCATTGTTCTATTATAATATGTTGACATATTTTATAAGGCTATTGATAAGATTAGAAAATAAACACGTGCATGGCAAACAATTTCTGATTATCAGATTGATAATAACCATAATGTTAAACAGTAGTGCATCTTTTGTATTATAACAAAGAACGAGGTAACTATGTTTATTAAGCTAATATTTTTAATCTTTGCGAATACCTATGTTTATTATTATAAACAACAACGATTGCATAAAAAATAGCAACGACAAGAACAAGTAATTAATTTAATTAAAACTTTATTAAAATATGTATTTATATTTATGTTACACTTTTAGCAGCGTTAACATAAAGGTAGCTTGAAAACCCTTGTGGCAAATATTTTGTATATTTTATGTTTTATTACTTTGTTTAAACTTAAATTAATAATTGCTTAAATGAAATCCACATTTTATTATAAGACCGAATTAAACAAAAAATCTGGAGTATGTTTATGAAAATAATACTAACAGTATCATCTTTCTTTTGTTTCAGTATATCTTTAAATAGTCCTTCAAAATGGCAGTAGATATGTCATTCGCTAACGCCACCATGGATAATGGCCTGTCACAGTTAGTTAGCGACCACGTGAAGGGTATAGGCAGAATGTTTTACCTACATTCCCCCCAGGAAACAATGTTCGAGCGGCCAGAGGAGGTGCCCAATTTCTTCAGACAGGTAAGATTGTTATTTCAATAAGTTCTTACGGTTAGATGAAACGAGTACTGTCTACACGAAAGGTTTTACGTAAATCTGTAACATTTTGTTTTTTTTAACTTTTATTAATCGGTGGTAATTTCAAGATTCAATAGATAGGTAAGTCAGATGTCAAAATTGTGGGCCCTTGTAATTCTATAGCAACTTTCAAGTTTGTTCTTGACAATGACGGACTAATACCTTCTCATTCCACGTTTGAATGGTTTAACTTTTGAAGTAATTAAACAATAGCTTAAAATTTCCTTTCTAAAGACACGATAATTACAACAGAAAGTTATTTCATTCAGGTAAAGAACTGAAAAACTCCGAACTCCGCCTCCAAATAAAGATATACATGTATATACTATAGAATGTGACCAGAAAACATTAAAAGTTTCACACAACACCCTTCAAGTCACATCATATATATTCATATGTGTTAACAAATTTGTTACCATGCAAGTTGATCAAATAAATTTATACACAATGTACTTTAATACGGTTAATTGAACGAAAAAAGGTTAATTAAATAACAAAATCAACAGTGCGATAAGTGCGAATTGCTGACATATTTATTAATACGTATGTTCTATGTTCTTGACATTTTTTAATCTTTTCAGGAAATTATATTATGTTTGTCAATGGCAGAAAATGCCTTGAACTAAGTTATTTCTTATTAAAATCAGTATTGTCGGTATATCACTGCTAAATAACGTGCAAAGATATCTATATTTAGTGAACATTATAAAAAAATCACAAAATATTTCCTTCATTTTATTTTTAATTGCTTGATAAGCAGCAATATGTACTATCAAGCAATTAAAAAATCTTATCCGTGGTTTAAGAATTTGAGATTTAGATGCAAACTGATTTGATTGATTTTAAGGTATATTCAATAATATTAATAACGTCACTGAATAATATGAAGATATAATTCAATAACCCTATATAGTTCATATATAACGATTCCCACAAACGCATGCTAATAAACATTATTTTCAGCTGTTTTACGATTTTATTAAAAGTTAAGTCAAATTCACAACAATAACTTACAGGTCTATATTTCCACTGAAGTATAAATTTAATTTTATGAAATTATTCAAGAAGGTATTCCAACGTTATATAAGCCATATTATGTTGATTTTTTAGATATTCAATTCTAGTTTTCTTTTAAGCTTTAATTTAACGATTATTAATTATTACTAGTGCTCAAAGTAAGCATTGAAGTTATAACATTTAACAATAATAATGATGCATCATAGACGAAATAGTCAGTTATGCATATATTTATACGGCCAAGTAAATCTATGAAATAGACTACAAAATAAATAGCATGCATATATTGATGTACGTTTACAGTCAGTCGGGTCATCGCCAACGCAACAAAATAAAACAACGACCGAAAATCGTTGAGGATTCGAACCTACGACCTCCGATTTTTAAAGAGTTGGTCTATACCATTGTAACCGGTCTAACCGCCTCCGTGGTCAAGTGGTATTTATTAACCGCTCATTGCTTTTTTAACTAGAGGTCGTGGGTTCGAATCCCGCGGGGAATTAACTTAGTGTTATCGTTGTTTTCTGGTTAGGGCAATTTGGGCCAATCACGCAATTGTCTGAAAAGTGATATTATCCATGTTTTTTTATTGCCTACGCAGGCAGACGAACGGTCGGGCCACCTGATGGAAAGTGGTCACCGACGCCCATAGACATCGGCAATAATGGTATCACCAACGCGCTGCCTACCGTGAGACATAAGATGTTAAGTGTCGTTTACCCAGTAATTAAGCTGGCTACGGTGCCCTTCAAACCGGAACACAGTAGTGTTTTCACACTACTGCTTTACGGTAGAAATAGGCACCGCGGTGGTACCCACCAAGACGGTCCCTTGCAAAAAGGGGACCTACCACCGGTTACTGTGTCGGCTGGACATGTAAAAAGTCGGTCCACCCGTATTGGCCAGCTTAGTGGGACACGGTCCAAAAACCTGCTAATGGGGAAGGTGTGCATTAGGGGTAGCGTTTGTTTAGCAGTGAACTAACACAGGCTGATGATGATAATGATGATGCGATCTATACCATCAGCCGGCTGAGGCAGTCTATTACTATATTAAAAAACTGGTTTTATAGTATAACTGTTATTAATATTATTACATTTTATAACCAATACCAGATTACAATGTTAATTTTAGCAAGAGTTATGGTCTTCGTAAGATTTTTTTTAATTCATTCCATAACCTCAATTTGAAGGTTAACATTTCTACATTAATTTTAGCAAGTCATCTACCAACTGGTCGTAAATAAATAAAATTCTAGTTAAATAAAAACTGTCACTTGTCAATATATTCAGAAACGTGTCTCGTTATTATTGACCAATGCGGCCTTGCTTTTTAAAACTCTATCAACGCATATATAAATTTAAAACACCTCCGATTGGTTTTCGTAATTCTCAATCATAGTAATGCACCGAAAGCGCAACGGTTAATGAACATTTCGTAAATTTCAATTTCGAACGATAACATTTTCCTGTGGCTTAAATTCTAGGTCGAAGTATCATTAATTACAATCTTTTATAAGTTTTTTGTCAAATAATAAAGGGCAGAAAAACATAAATTAAAAAATGAGGCAATATTTGCCTAGTTATAATAACGACTAGGAGTCCGTCCACGGCTCTGCCCGTACTGTTTTATATTAATATAAAAAATACGGGCAGAGCCGTGGGATATATATAGCCATAGGGATATATCCTATATATATATATATATATAAGTCTATAGTACATTTATAGTTAACAGTAGGTTTATATTTTAGGTCTAACTTTTTAATTCGTAAATCAAGTATAATATTATAGCTTTCTACGTGAAAGATATTCATTACAAACATACACACAACAAACCAAAACTTTCCTCTTTACATTTATTTTTATTGTTTCAAATTAATAATATAATAATCATTCCTTCGTTAGCCTGGTAGATTACCGTTATGACTTTACAATTCGTATGTTATGTTTTTCTATACCTATTATTAAACGAGTTTTATTATGCGTATTTAAAACAAGTCAAACTAGATCAGTTTTTTCAATACCGATATTTATACGCAGCGGTATTCACTAAGTGGGTCATCGACCTATGCGTCTGAGTGTAAAGCGTCATGACGACGCATTCTGATAAATACCTTTATGTTACAAACAAATACTGGCTGCTGCCTAGTGTGACTTTTGTTTTTTATTTCCATTTTTGTTTGTTTTCCATTGTTTATACGATCCCGCGATCCCGCTTTTCTTTTTTATACGTCAAATTTTTAGCTGAACTCTAGTCGGCCAAAGAAATATTCATACCAAATTTCAAATCGATCGCCCTTATAGGCTTCACAGATATCGTGAACTAGTGAGTTCAAAATAGGATCTCCTATATACATAAATACATGTTAGTTATATTATAAATTACTTAGTTTTAATATTAAAAGTATGAGATCATTTAGAAGCGTATCGGTTGCACTTGCTTCGTTATGTAGTGTTATACTCACAACGAAGTAACAGTGGTGAGTAACAACTGCATAGGTATATTCTGTGTATATATATAATCCTACCTAACCCGGTTTTATATGTAATAGTTATCCCTGTCTTGTTTCTATTAAAGCTGATGAAAAGGTATATACTATAAGGAATATAAGACGTAAAAAAGTACCACAATCAGTTGTGTACAAGTTGTTTTCTAGAATTTTATGCGTGTGAACTTGAAATCAGTAAGTTAATGTACTATTTTGTTGTATGAGCAATTTTAATGTTAAGATATATGAATATACGTTTCATATTATTCATAAAATCATAACATGAAGCCATGTTCTATCTTTGGATACTTTAAAATTAACAAAATAACAAAATCTAACGTAAACATCTAGCTTCAAGGCATTATACGTTTCTCTTCAAAGAGTATCATCGCGTTTTTAGTATTTCTGGCGTTCTATTTTCATAATTAACTGCAGTCTCAGCGGGAGTTTTAAATAAGTTACACTATGAAACTCTGCATTTAAAATTAATTCAACGTTTGAATGTATTGTGTAAACAAGCTTCGATGTAATGAGAGAATCAATTTAATATGAAGGCTTTACACTATTTAATTTATTGTCTATAAAACAACTTTAATTAATATCAGAAAAAGAAGTGAGAACGATACACAAAAACGGGTAACAAGTAGTTGCACTTTTTTATTCTTTTAGTTAATTAATACATACTTTTTTACTGTTAATCATTTTAGACTTGATTTGAGCATTGTATCGCTATGCAATGCAAGAGAAAAAAAAAAGAACTGGAATATTTTTCCGTTTTACGTTATAATCTAACCAATCCATTTCATTATTGTATGTTGTCCACCGCAATTATAATTAAATCCAACTACCGTATTGGCTCTTACTTTATTAACTCGAGGTCGTGGATTCGAGTCCTGCGCGGAAACAACTATGTGTTATCGCAGTTTTCTGTTTAGTTAGGACGATATTGGCCGATCGTTTAATTATTTAAAAAAAGATGATGCGTCGAATGAGCATGAAAAAAGTTGGCCTGGTAGTCAAGATTATCTTTCATAATCTCTATAGGAAGTCAGTGCTCCTAAATTGACTAACAAATCATCCATGTAGTTTATCCTTTGGATTATGGAGTTCAGATGCCAGTCATTCTGTGTCATCATCATTATCATAAACAGCCTTTAGCAGTCCACTGCTGGACATAGACCTTTCTTAATAAATTCCAAGACGGCCGATCTTGTTGTCGTCCATTAAAAAAAATTGCTCATAATTGCCACGCTGAGCACGCGGATTGGCAATTGATTAATTGCACTTGTACTGCCGAGCTGTCTTACTTGCACTGTAAGGCTGACTCGAAGTCAAATGGGGACGCAATCCCTACGCTATTCTGATAAACTGTTAATACTGATTCGACAACACTATGCTAATTGCCTTGATCAATTATTGATACCTGTAGGATGTACGCGTAGTTAGTCTTCGATGTTGTACTAGTTTACAGTAATTTATAGTTAAAATTATGAAGTCTTTTGATTTTTTTTTACTTATTTACTGTAATTTAAAGTTCAATAAAAAGTTTAAGGTTTTAAGTTAAAATAGTAACATTGTTTCGAAACTAGGAAATTTATACGTGATTTCCTCCTATAACAACGAACCGAGTTAAGTTTTGCTTTGTTACGCAGAAGCCATACAAGTAAATGACACTAAGCGTTATTCGTGTCAACAACCGTTCTATTTAAGCCTTGATACTTCAACGAACTGTGGATTATTTAATTCGATATAAACAAATAGGTCAACTTGTAACTGACATTCGTTTCCAAAATTTAACAAAATTCTTCATTCAAATCTCAACGTAACTGAAATTTTCCTCAATGTTTTTATGCATTAAAAAAGGTATAAAAAAATAATAAATAATTAATAATTCAATAAATCAATCAACGTGACGGCATTTATTACAATTGTTTATGACCTTTGAATATTTAGAACCGGAAACAAGATACATTTTTTGAATAATATTATTTAGTTTCATTTGAAACTTATTTATATTGTTGATATTACTTTTGTTCCTCCTTCACCTACAACTTTGTTTTTTTGTCTCTTTTGTGGCAATTGTGGTTACTAGGCTGACTGACATTGACAAAGTATCTTGATTCCATTTGATATCTTGTTGAATAATGTATTGAATGATAGCTCATCCTTTATGTTATTTATTATTTATTTGGACATGAGTCTTTCGGTATAAATGTTTATTTATTTTGAGTAATTCTTCAATAAAAGTTAATCGACCTATATTTATATCTTTTATACTGTCTAAAAGATGTACTAAGCATCTTCCGAAGCAAAGTTCCGATAAGTTTTCCCGTCTAAACGTGATTTTCTAGCAATATAAGAATTATTTTTGTACTTTAAAAGTGAAATCAATTCTTAACTATTTTTTTAATATTTTTTTGTTTATTTTATTTTCTTAGTCTTTCGTTTGCAAACTTTTTTATACGATTTTATTAAATTAATCCAAACTCTATGAATGTGATAAATAGAATACATAGGATGGCTACAACAGCTTGTTGGTTCCTCAACACCCGTAGAAATACAATGCAATCGGATATAAGTGAATTAACAATATACTTACCACACAGCTGTCTTGGCTAAGGCTTTACTAGGTTGCAGACCAGCGATTGACCACAAATGCAACCATTACATCATTTATTTACGTCACTGATGAATTGGTTTTGAGGACATTTGCAGTTTGCTTTCTTAATATGTAAATAGTATAAATATATGAATTCTACGTAGGTGAGAACAAATTTAAAAAAATAGGAAATTAGAAACTTAGAGCCATGAAAGTAATAGTATCGTTTAAATAAATGAAAAAATATTGCTATGCGGGAAATATAGAATTAGTAAAAATATTACTAAAGGAGCAAACAATGAAAGTATGTTATAAAACATATGCACTCCGAAACATTTATCTCCAACTTATTATGAATACGGGGAACAAATTGAATTCATGATCTACTAATATAATTGATATTTATCATTTACTTATTATTGAAATGTCATGACCTATTTAGCTTACACATGAATCAGAATAATTAAGAAATTCACTGAAACATTAATAGTTTAAGAGAAAATTTTCTATTCTTACTAATTTACGTTGTAGTTTTGGCATAATAATTTTTCTATTTGTTACAGTCATGGCCGTATTTCTTGCTATTTATGGTAATGGAGCACATAGTTCTGCGATTGAAGGGGCACAAAGGTATTCGCTTAAATGATGGAATCACTAGTATTTCCCACGGAATCTTCCAGGAATGTGGCAGGTAATTAACAAAGCATTTTGAACGATGTTTAGAGGATATTGAATTTTTGGGTGCGAAGATTAATTATGGTTTATTCTCTTAAATAATATATTGGTATAATAAATAAATATCTTTAGTGTGATTGCATAATTTAAAGTTAATAAAACATTTTCCTAGGTTTGCGTATTTTTTTTCACGATTTTAAATGGATTTGTGACGAAGTTAATTGTATAAAATTTATTACAGATTAGTATGGCGTGGAGCTGAATCTTACTTGTATACTTGGATTTACACAAACTACAGAATAGTTGATTTACCCTGGGATAACACCTTGACCTGGTATGCGGCCGCTCTTGGTGTAGACTTTTGCTATTACTGGATGCACAGAGCTTGCCATGGTAAATAACTTTTATGTTTATATCGTATTATTTTCGAAAACAATTTATTATCTGATTACAGTTATTTACAAGTAGGAAGAAACAATTAAATGATGAATGATTTTTTAAAATTGTTTTAAATGATGAGACGACCGGGAAGTCAATTATATACCGTGCCTGTAAAAAAACGGACTTAAGTCCGCTTACTTCCTTGAGACATAGGGTGTTACGTCTTGTTTATTCAGTATTTACACTAGCTACAGTGCCCTTTAAACCGGAAAGCAGTAGTGTTACCACTTCTGATGTGTGGTAAAAATAGGCACTGTGATGTAATTACCCTATATCATAACTTTTAACAAATAGGTCTATTTGTTAAAAGGTATGGTTTAAGAAGATTGTATAAAACATTACATCGGACAAGAAATATTGATGACATTTTTTTTTTAATCTGGGTATTAAATTGGAACATAGATGGTATTGCTGATAATTCAAAACCACTCTAAAATGTTGATTTAATTATATTTTTTTTCTTACAGAAGTTCACATATTGTGGGCTCAACACCAAGTCCACCACACATCTGAAGATTTCAACATGGGTGTTGGTATTCGTCAATCTGTTTTGCAAGGATGGTGTGGATTTGTAAGTAAATATATGTTTTTTATTAAAAACGCGTAGAATCGTCTTAAAAAAAAAGAAAAATCACTTCATTTCAGTTCATATATTACTTCTTTTTGAGCAAGTCTAGCTTTATTTTTTATGCTTAATAAGAAAAGTTTAAGACTCAATAACATATTGAGCTATTTTTAGTTTCAAAAATCCTATATTTACGATTCAATCATATAATTAAACGTACAAATAACAATTTGTAGTCATCAAAGTTAAAGTCGTTAGAGCATTTCAACATTTCTATCAATTTTTATTGTTACAGATATTCTACTTACCGCTTGCTGTTGCTATACCGCCAGCACAGTTCGTCATGCATCATCAGTTTAGTTATCTCTACATGTTTTGGATTCACACTGAGGCGATTAAAAGTCTTGGTCCGCTCGAATACATACTTAATACCCCTAGTCATCATAGGGTCCATCACGGTAAGTTAGAAACTTTTAATAATTAGTATTAGGAGAGTTACTAAAAGAATTTGGCTAGGCACCTATGAATAAACTGCACAAAATTTTGTCATTACTAAATGTTAAATACTTATGAAAATAGTACTAATTAAAAAAATTGATATTTAATTATATTTTTTTCCAACGGATTATGTTTAAATAAAATGGAATGACATTTTTTTTATAACGCGAATACTCGTCTGTCCCGTTACCTTGGCCGCAGGAAAGTGTTTATGTTAACGGGGTTTAAAAAATTAAATATGTAAATAAACGCGATAAATTCCATTAAGAGTCCATTTACTCGATAAAAGAAAAAGATTTTTCTTACTTTCATTTATAGTAATTCAATATTTTATATATAAATGTGAAAATTAACGGTGATTAACTTTTTCAGGAAGCAACAAATATTGTCTGGATGTAAACTACGGTGGTGTTCTTATTATATGGGATAGAATTTTCGGAACATTCAGGCCAGAAATAGACAAGATACAGATTGTTTACGGCCTGATATACAATCAACCATCGTTCAACCCACTCTACTTGCAGGTAAACATTCTCTATATGCAAAAATAGAAAACCAATAAAAATAGAACTTAATACCATAGGTGTCAAAACTGAAAACTATAGCGTAATTAGTAAGGTATAAATATAGTGACAAATTATTTTCTTTTGTGAAAATTCGGATGTTTATCGGAATATGATGACTCCCGAACTGTCAATTAATGACCGCTTTAAATAAAGACACTTTTTCGTATTAATTAATATGAAACTTGATTGTTTAGTATCAAATGTCAAAATTAATAATGTCATTTTATAATGTATAGACATATCGATACTTAAGCTATTAGAGGAAGCACGATAAATATGAACTTTTCCGAATAATTAAGAAGAAAATTCTTTAATGTATATTGATTTTCTGCTGTAAAATAAATGGCGAAGAAATCAATCTAGAACTATCAATAACGAAACATTACGTGGTATTGCTAAAGTTAATCGTAATTGTAAAACCACTGAACGCAAAATAATTAACAATGTACAATGATGTTATTAGCATGTTTTACGCTTATATGAATATTTATCGGTCCAGATATTCAATATTTATAACCTTATTATTATATAATAAAAGTAGAACGAACCAATTAAATGATTCTGCAACAATTAATTAGTAATCAATACGAGAGTAATAATTGATGAATTCCCAGCACCTTCTTGTAATATTTTTTTTGTTGCTGCTGGATCAAATAATTTTTGTTTTCAGTCTTTCTACACTGGATACGTGGTAGAGAAATTTAAACGTTTTGAAACAGTTGGTGATAAATTCCGAGCTATTTTCTGGGGTCCTAGTTGGGAGCCGGGAACACCAAGGCTTGGTGATGAGGACCAAAAACTTGAGGTCAGTATTTTGATATTATAAATATTTTCCCTATTATTTCACTAAATATATAACTAGGGATGTATAGAATATATACATTTTAAAGTTAATAATAAATCAACAAACTGACCTGTTTCGTTTGGACCAAGACACATCTTTATTGGTAGCAGATAATTTGACAAATTTTAGTTATGAACGAAACTGTACTATCATTTACCGCAAAAATTCTTAAAAGTACTGATGATAAGTTACAAGTATTATTTTAGGCTAATTTATTAATATTGTATGGTAACAATTTAAAATAATTAATTGTAATGATTATATAAATAATGTTAATTGAACTTTTGTTTGTTTCAGATTGAAATAAGAGACAAATATGATGTGCAGCTTCCAACTTGGTGCAATGTTTATTTAGTAGCGCATTACGCAATCGTTTTTTACGGATTTTTCGACTTAGCAAGTAGATACATGGTAAGTTATAATAATTTCACTTATTCACCTTTCACTTTAAATATATCTCAACACATATCAACCACAATGGACAACTTATAGTAATGTGCAAAAGTAATGTATATTTGTAATATTTGTCGAAAAATATTTTGCGAACTAAATGAAAGTTAGGAAGCTGATTGTGAATAAAATATCAGAACTTTATTTAATATCAAATCTGGTGTTTAGAGTCGAATCATTTATTATTATATCTAAATCTTTACTCGATATAGACAGAATAATGACAATGAATCACGATCAGGACATGGGAGCCATTATTTTCCGTTTAACTAAAAAGCTGATGAATAATACACACATGCATTTTACTGTCTTTTCCATTTTTTACCCTTCGCGCTCTTTCTATTGTTAATATAATATCTCTCTGTGTAATAATTTAATTACGACTACATTCTTTTATATCTCAAGCAACAAAAAAAATTTTTCAGGGTATGTCGCCGATCTCGGTGCTCGTCTTCGTGTTTTACATCATTGCGTCTCTAACCATAATTGGTATGCTGTTTGATAACTCCACATATGCACCAATTTTGGAAGTTGTCCGTTGTTCTGCATTGGCATTCTTAACTAGGAGTGTCACTACCACCAATCTAGCCTTTGGAACATCACTTCAGATCTTCTACGTGGCATCTGCAATGTTCTGGTGTATGCACACTCTCAAATTGTTAGAGATCAAGAAGTCGAAAGTAGAATAGACCTAGTCCTAAATCTGTTATCACCAAATATTGCAGATAATGTTTTAGATAATAATCCTAATAGTAGTAAACGGTGTTTAGAGATAATATTAGAGAAGTAACAGTTGGATTGCTTGTCGAGTCAACTGGTATACTTGTTAAGTAAATTCAAACCAAAGGCATTATGTCTATTTAGTTAATTAGTTTTAGTTATTTATGCACTGCCTCTAGCTGGATGTATTTGTATTATTCTTGTTAACTATTCGTTTTTTCTTGTATTACAATTTTACTTTGTAGTTGTGTGTAATATAAGTTAATTATAGATGTGTTTAAATAAAAATAAACCTATGCTAAAAAAAGACAATAGTAAAGTGAACAATTTAGCTCATGGAAAAGAAATGGCGTCATTTGTCTAGCGTTCATATTGGTAAACAATTATTAAGATTTCAACCACTGACCAACAATCCACTTAGAACATTATCAAACATGGTAAAATGACGAGTCCTCGCTATGGGATTCATTGTTTACATGAATTCTATGTTTTCAGCGGCTTAGGCGTAGGTACAAATTTATTGCCATCTTAATTTATAAGCAACGATTAAATATTGATTTTAGTTAAGTTAAATTTGTTTTTACAAATAGTTCTATTTATTTTGTATTGTTTTTTTAAAGAAATAAATAATTTTTTGTGTGTAATACCTTCTTTTATTGAAAAAATATCTCACGCTTCAATGGTTACTCACTTATGTCAATGGGTACATCCGTCCCAAAAAATATAAATTTTAATCAATTTCTTTATAAGAGAAACTAACAGACTTTAAAATTATTTATAGTATTATAAAATGTGCCTACAGGACAGACGATATTATTTTCGCTTAATATTGTATCAATCCTTCTTACTATGCCGTGATTATATCTTATTTCTAATAAATGTATTATTTGCTAACAAATTAGAAGCAATGATAAACTATTAATGATTTAGTATTGTAAGTATCAAGACTGCGTGGAAGCATAATTATGTGTTAATTTGTTTGTTTTTATGTAAAAAATGAAAAATATTATTTTTTAGTTTAATAGAGAGGAATTTATCTATTTTAAATGACTTTGTTTAAGATTAACACGTTATATTTGAATATCTACCAACAGTACGTAATAAGTCGCCTCTTATCTAAAGAATCTAGACTAATTTTATAAGCAGAAAACATTTCTTTGTTTTGAATAAAGCTCCGAAACTACTTTACCGATTCGAAATATTTTTTCAATGCTAGAAAAATTTGTTATTTTTAGTAATATAGGCTACTTTTTACCACAAGAAAAATTATTCCAAAAATCTAATAATAACACCCTCAGAGGGTGATATATAGCGCATATGTTGGAAGAAGAAATTGAGCAAGGCTGTGTTTTCTTTAATTTTTGTAAAACGTCAGTGAATTTTGTGAAAAGCTTAAGTGCTATTATTTGGAATTCTATTCTTTTCACATATAACGTCGGAAGATTTGGTAAGGTCTAGAAAGGTAATGCATGTTTTTTGTTATGTACAGAAAATGTATTAGAATTGAAAAGGTCTTATACGAAATTACTGGTTAATTTTTCAGTAAAAAATAATGGTTAGGTGTTAAATGTGTCTTAGAGTATAAGAAGCGAGTAAATTTTTTTCTAATAAAGAGCTCTATAAAACAAAAGTGTGAGCAGTATTGAGATGGGCGTGTACTTGAACTCCACGTTGGATCACAACGGTTGGGCTCCTGCTAAAAGGAAAAACGCTCCTGACTAAAAAATACAAAACGTATTTTTTCTGCCCCTGTGTAAGAGTAAAGTCGCGAATGGACACACCTTGCCTCTTTATGCAAGCATCCTCTGGTAAAATTCGTTATTCCTCTTTGTGAAGATGGCTCAGAAATATGCAATGATGATTAAGCTTTGCAGAACGTGATCTATAAAATAAGTTTCTAAAAGAGGACGGTTTTATTCACGCTGTGTTTTTAAAATATACACAACCATGCTATTATTTGTCTCACTTTCTTCAACGTAGTGGTTTAAGTCAGTGCGATTCCGATATAACCCATCCTTGAACGAGGGTGGGTATGCGTAGGAATTTCCCCACGCAAAAATGCCTGTCAAACGTGTCGTGGATCACGTCCCGTAAGTGCAGGAAATCCAATCCTCATCAGCAGTTTCGGCGCTCGAAAAAGCTGCTGGGAAGTAAAACCAGCCATTAGCATTCAAACCTGAATACCTGTTGCATCCCTTGTGTATGTAGGACTACGATGCATCGTTGTGAACTTTTAATACCTATTTCTCATGGGATTCGATGTCTACTATTTAAATACATAGAAAGATATATATAACATTAAACACAAGTATATTGGTTTTTAAAACATGATATATTAACTCTACCACTTATTATTTAATTATAATGCAAAAGTTGGTATCAGTTTTTATTAATGATTTTTCTAAAGCAAGTTAGGTATTACGGGCACTACAAGCTGGTCTGTTGTAGGAGCTAGTTATAATTTAAAATAAGTAAAATAAAATTATAGTGTACAGTTACGGTTATTATATTTACCTTGATCGTACCATAATAGTTCAGGAAAACCTAATTTCCGTCCAAAGTAACAACAATGTCAACGTGAATGTTGTTTCAATTAACCCAATTTCTGGCGTATAGTGCTCCCTAATAAAGTTGTGCACAGACTGTACTATAACTAAACAAATATAATATTAATGTTATGTATTCCCAAAGTGACAATTTAATTATAAATCACAAAACCAGGCTATAATTTTAAAAATAGTTATTTAGTCAGTATTCATCAAACTATAATAATGAAGTCCAATAATAAGCGAGTTTTAGGATACCATCTTTCAACAGAAATGAAGTTTTTATATTTTAATTAAATGTTTTGTATTGTATTATAAATGTACTACTTTTTTGGATCAATGAAGTGAGCATGATATTCAACTGATGGTACCCAAGTTATATTCCCATTAGAAATTCAGCTTAAAATCCATTCACCGACCTGAAACGGTAGATTCAATTTCTCGTTTGCCTAGTAATTACATTGCCTACGATGTCCTGAAAACCATAAGACTCTGGTGTTAATACACTACTGATTTGCGGCAGAAACAATACAATCGAATAGCGCACATATAGTAAAACAAATTCATTAACTAATATATTTAGATGTAATGTAGCCTTTCAGCCGCTAAAGTTGTTTTTTCGGGTGCTACATTTTTAAACATTAATTACATAGCAATTCAATTGCTTGTGTACAATTTAACCAACATAAATTAATAAAGGTATAAATGAATAATTAATATTAATAGGCATGATATACGTTATTATAACAACGATGTCATTTTTCTAGTTAAATTTGAGCTCAACGCAAAATTGAAAATTACAGATATTTATCACGTCTCGGGTGAATATTTCCAGGTGATTTTCACTTTTTATTTTTTTCGTAGTACCTTTATAAACCTTATATAAAGCAGTAATTTACTCCGAAAGGAACACTTATTCATCATAATAATCATTATCGTCATTAATCGTCATTAGCCTGTGATAGTCCACTGCTGGACATAGGCCTCCCCTAATACGCCCCTATCCTATCGGTGGTCCAATAAGGGTTGGCGGGTGGACCGATTTTTTACATGCCTATCCGACGCATGGATCATCTTACTTTTCAGATAATTGGGTGATCAGCCCAAGTTGCCATAACCAATTAGGAAACAAAAATGAAAATTCTTCCTCGCAGGATTCGAACCTACAACCTCCGGTTTCTAAAGCACACGCCCATACCACAAGGCAACGGAGGAAGTTGCGAGTTGAGTAGAGCACTTATTAACTGATCCAATTTTAAAATAACGTACGGTACGTATTTACGAAAATTAAAAATAGTTTTTGTCAGGAATCCAATTGATTTAGGTTAAAGCCATAGCCATAAGGAATGAAAAAAAAACAAGATGCCAATTATTTTATTTTATATTGGAACAAAAAATATGTTCACGTTTCTGATATGCGGAAAAAACAATCATCAAAGGTATCGATACCTCTCTGCGCGCTTAACTCATATCTTAACAGAGATACAATTTGCAATTATTGATATACTTTGTCTTGTTTAAAATTAACTTTGCTCATCTATAAAAATAAATAAAATTAGAGTGCCTGTTTATAATATAACATTGTGATGTATAACGTAATATTTAGCACTTTAAAATCTTGCTATCTGTCTGTTTGTTCTTGATAATCTCTTAAATGGCTGGTTAGATTTGACAAGACTTATATCGGAAGATAGCTGATGATACTGAAAATAACTTCGACAACTTTTAATACAAAAAAATCTAACTTATTTTTTCTTAATATCACTCGGACCAAATCGACGGCAACGGCTAGTAATATATATAAAAAGTTATAAACTGCAGCGTACGAATTATGACTGTTATATGAGCATTTTGTCTCATCTGCGTTACTTCAACCACTTTGTGCTAATAGCGTCTCCATCAAACGTAAGTATTCTTTTGTTATTAGTTTCGTGTAAGTTTGTACATCTGTTGTAATATAAGTTAAGCCAAATTAGATGTTACCAAAATAACGCAAAGCGACGAAGTGGCGTTGATGAACTAGCTGTATACCGCGACTTCGGCCGCGTTGTTTTAAAAATATTAGTGTTTTTTCCAAAGTCCCAGTTATATCGGCTTTAAGAGAAAATCCGTTATAATCAGCCCAGCAATACCAGAGATTAGCCAGGACAAACAGACAGACGGACAGATAAGCTGACAAACATTTTAAAATGTTGTTTATTTATATATCGGTTAAATATCACAATGTTATCACTTAAAAATGGTTAATTTGATGTTACAGATGGAGAATCCAATTGTACTTTATCATTATCACTAGCTTGTGTTAGTCCACTGCTGGACATAGTCCTCCCCTAATGCACGCTTTCTCCATTAGGAGATTTTTGGACCATATCACACCACGCTGGACTATTGCGGGTTGGTGGGTAAACCGACTTTTTACATGCCCATCCGACGCATGGATCATCTTACTTTTCAGACAATTGAGTGATCAGCTCAAATTGTCCTAACCAACCAAAAAGCAACAATTTGAACCTACGACCTCAGGTTTATAAAGAAAGGGCCCGTACCTCTAGGCCACGTAGGCAGTTAAATTTTACTTATTTGTATAAATTGTCTTCTTCTTCTTTTATTTATAATGGCTCCACCGAGGATGTTTTGGTGATTATGCCAATGTCAAGATTGAGGGTAACACGAAGTATTTGGTTGAACCGGATCAGTAAAAGATGATATTTTACAGTAAAAAGGCTCTTAATCGGTTGAGATACCTGGGACAAGCACAAGACAATGAATTAGTAAGTATTGAACTACAGACAACATGTTAAAACATATATTTGGTACAGAACAAACATTGATACAACCAAACAAATGGGAAGAGAGAAGAGGGGAAAATTTTTAAGTTTTATATTATTTATATGAATAAATATACAAAGAGTTTTAATTTAGTATGGTTTATTATATGTCAGAAGGAATGGGATATTGATAGGCCTGGGTATTTTAGGAGGGTGTCATAAAGAGGGACTACTAGGTTTGTACAAGAGAAAAACAAGTGTTCCAATGTTAAGCACATTGGCACAATGAGTGATCCTGAATGCGCAATTTGGCTAAAACACTGGGAACACACATGGTTTAAACGTAAACGGATTAAAATAGAGGTGATTAATTTTGAAATAGATTTATATTAAAAAACCATGGGCGGATGGGATGTTAGGTTGGATGCATAAAATTTGCCTTTGATTTTATTACTTTTCTGCCACAAATTGTCCCATGATTCCATTAATAGTGGTTTGGCCGTAGAGCGTAGGTCTCGGTGGGGATAAAGGAGTGGCAAGGGTCACCAATAACAATAGCTTGTTTGGCATAATAGTCAGCCATTTCATTTCCTATTATACCAGAATGGCCTGGGATCCATGCTAAGAAGATATGAATGCCAGCTTTTTCCAGATGGGATAAAAGATCTTTGGTGGTGAGGGAAATTGAGAAAAGGTTTTTGGAGTGGAATGGGAGTATAAATTGTCACTGAGCAGTCAATCACTGAGTGACAGTTGACTGATGACAGCGACTTATTTATGAAGCTACCTCGTTGCTATAGAACGAGTCGATTTGGCTAAACTACAATTTTTTGAATTAGTGTAACTTGTCATTTTTGCACAAATACGTGAAGCTGTCCCATAATTGCTGAGCTATCTTAAACATTATCATATATTATCTATATTCTCATCTAGACACTTAAGTTTTTTAATAACTAGTCAAATTTCTTAAATAAATCTAAAACATTACTATGTTATGGTGAAATAATCTAATGTACAACTAACGATAAAAAAAATTACGTAAATTATTTCCAAGATAATCATATAGTAGAAGGTTTTTTTGCGCTTATAGATAAGTAAACATATTTAATAGCATACTTATGATAAACATGTTTGTGGTAACAATATTATCTCATGCAATAGAAACATAAACAAGCACGCATTTGATTAACTACTCTTCGTTTACAAAAAGTAAACACTATGTACATAATCTATAAAAATAAATAAAGTTGCAGTGTGTGTTTGTAACATTACAATAAACATTTTAAATAAGTACATTGTAATATAGAACCGGTACATATAACAATACATTTTTGTCACTCCGTGTTTGATTGTTTTAGCTAATCTCTGAAATGGCTAGTCCGATTTTGACGAGGCTTTCTCTGAAAGATAGCAGATAGAAAGTGAAATAACTTAGGCTACTTTAAAAATTACGGATTATTTTTCATATTACCCCGCGGATGAATTCGTGGGCATCACCTAGTCAATAACACGAGTATTCCGATAGTTTATCTATTTTATTTAAATACAATTTTATTTTATTTAAATATAAATATCACATTGATGATATAAGGTCACGCATAAGGTCGTATGTATGTTACTGTTTGTAATTTTTCATTATGCTTAGTTTTAAAACTGCCTCCGTAGCCTAGTGGTATGGGCATGGCTTAGAAACCGGAGGTCGTGGGTTCGAATCCTGCGGGACGCAACAAATTTTCATTGTTGTTTCCTAGTTGGTTAGGGCAATTTGGGCCGATCACCCAATTGTCTGAAAAGTAAGATGATCCATGCGTCGGATGGGCATGTAAAAGTCGGTCCACCCACCAACCCGCATTGGACCAGCGTGGTGGGTTAGGTCCAAACCCCTAATGGATAGGGTGTATTAGGAGGCCTATGTCCAGCAGTGGACTAACAAAGGCTGATGATGTGATGTGATGTTAAAATTCCCATTATTTGTCGAAGTGATAATTCTACTTTCCAACTGCCTCCGTAGCATAATGATATGTGGCTTGCGCGTTAGAAACCGGAGGTCATTGGTTGAAATTTTGCGGGGACTTACTATTTTCTTAGTTTTCTAGTTGGCTAGGGCAATTTGGGCTGATCACCCTATTGTCTGAAAAGTAAGAAAAGTAAGATCCATGCGTCGGATGGCCATGTAAAAAGTTGGTCCACCCACCAACCCGCACTGGACCAGCGTGGTGAGATACGGTCCAAAAAGCCCACTAATAGAGAAGGCGTGGAGTAGGGGAGGCCTATGTCCAGCAGTGGACTATCACAGGCTGATGATGATGGAAAGTTATTCCTAAATTAACTCCATAGAGAAATATGATCAAACGAGTCCATATATCTTAATATAAAACCACGAGCCACAAAAAATAATTTCGAATTATGTGTCATTAAAAAAGATTTTCAAATGTAAACATAATAAAATTTAAAGTTCTTTACGAATATAAATGTACCAAAAATATATTTTTACAGGCTAAAGATATTCATATTTAACTTGTAACATTGTATTTATAATAAATTTAAGAATATGAAAATTATAATATTTTATATTTATTACATAAGCGCCTGCGCAATTATGATGGCAATGTTCTGTATAACAATAATCTTGCTATTATCGTTTTATGCAGTGTTTTAAGCTTTTAAAATTTGATGATTAAACTTATTTCATAAAAGTTACACGTATAAATTATAAAGTATCTTTTTTATATCAGATAATAGGCAAACGAGCAGGACGGGTGACCTGATGGTAAGTGATTCATCGCCGCCCACGGTCACCAGCGACGCCAGTGCGTTGCCTACCTTTCAGATAAGAATATGCTCTTTTCTTGAATAACCCAATGTTGCAGTTGTTGGGGAAGACCGTTTTTTTATATGTATGAATAACATATCCGCACAGCACACTCAAGATGACAGTCAGGGTTTATCTAATATTTTTTTGTGATTTTGGTGTCCGTTAACCAGTAATTATTCTGTGAGTAGAATTTATCGCTGTTGTCGGTCATAGTAAAGTGACCAACTTATTTATTGAGTTTTCACTCTTCTTTCGCAAGTCGAACTCTTTTTAAATCCTTTACTCTGAAAGTACTCAGTTGGATAATTTTATACTCATTGTGTTTCCAAGCCATTGTATTAGACAATTTTATCAATTAAATAATTTAAATTATTTTTACATCCAACAATGATAACCAACTATTTTGTACTTTTGTTTAAGTAAGCGAGATTTGAGGTATAATTATGTAATGAAAGTGAAGTTGCATGTGTCTTGCATTGCATTATTATTAAATTATAATAGATGTTTATTGTGAATCAAAATCCAAAATTTATTGATTAATTTCATTATTATCTATTTTTTTTGATAACTTACGAAAAAGTTCGAGTGTTTACATAAGGAGGAAAAATTGTTTAAACGAAAATTAAACAAAGAAAGAGATTAATTTCCTTGTTCTGTGAAGTCAGTCAAATAAAACGAACAAGGGGGATAACTTCAGGGTCACTTCAGCGAATCAGATGCTCGTCCTGACGAAGGACCTTGGATGGGTCCAAAGCTAGTTTTATTTTAGTTTATAAAATATATTCTTAGTGCAAGGTATCTTGAAAGTCTTAATTGTTTAACTATATAGCTTGAAGCTTGAAACGTATTCATACACATTATGCGTAAACAAAAAAATTGTAATACATACATTGAAATTTAGTCATCATAATCAAAAGCTTAATTTTAATCCTCAACAATTTTTCTGGAAATCAGACGAATATACACCGCAATTACCTATAGCGAAATGTATACAAAATACAATAAAAATTTAACTTTAAAAGAGTTTACGAACAAAAAACAAAAAAGCCATTCATTCATTGCATAAGAAATTGTTATATTAAATATTTGATCCAATTGACTCAAAATATGGATTACACATTATCATTAATTTTGTGTTTGTTATTAATTTTCATGTCGAAACTTTAACTATTACGCCGTTATGCTGTCAGAAGCCACTAAGAACTTATTATTAATAGGCAGGTAATTTCCAAAACTACCTTACACGGAAACTGTTGCCAGTAACATAAGGAAGTAATATTTGTTTGTAATATTGCTTAAATTTTTTTGCATCAATTCCTGTAAGGCTTCGGCATTATAACTTACAAGTAATTTGTGTAACTTCAATATTCTTTTCGTGTTTTTGAAGATAAAAAAACTTTATTATAATAACCGCTTTGGACTTTTAATAAATCTAAGCTCACATCATTACAAAATAGGAAGACAATAAAGTGTAGGGCCGTAAATTTGTAGTCTATAAAAATAATGTAAGTGTTATATATGAGTGAATTTCGTAAACAAATTACAAATAAAACGAACTTTTTTATATTATTTTACCAATGTAATATACAATAAGTAATCAAATATTAGCGTATAAAGAGCGGCGGCGACAAAATTAATACAACAATTTTAAAATCAATAAAATATCAAATTTAATTTAAACGTTAATGTTTACACAGAATAGCGTCGACAAAACAAAGGTCAAATTACAAACTTATCATAACAAAATTATTGGTAAAACAAATTATGCTTTATACAGAAAAGTATCGTAGAATAAGATTAAAATATACAACTAAATTAAATTTATTTAAAAAATGAGACGTCATTCTCGTTAGTTTCAAGGGTTTAAGCATATTTTAAATAACACATAAATTAAACATTGTATGAACGATCATCAAGGCTCTTGCTCAGATTTTATGTTAATAGATACTTCAGAGGTCTGAGATGTTTTATCTTCACGATTATCTTCTTCGTCGAGTCTCCACTTATGCATTTTTATAAAATCTTCAAATGGACTCAACGCCTGCCTTCTTTCTTTACCTTCAGCAATTGTGCTTTCCCAGGAAAACGAAATTTTGTACGGATTCTCTTTTACTGTATTAAGAGAGACAACTTTCAAATGTTTGAATTCATCCAAATATTTTTTTTTTAGCAACGCTCTATCATCAGTAAGCATACTTCTTTTTATTTTAGGTGGCTTTTTAATAGCTTCAGGAAATAGAATCGCTACTGTATCATTGAAAATGTGTTTTTGATTTTTCATAACATCAAGCATTCTTCTTTCCTTTTCCAGTCGTTGTGCTTCTAAATCTCTTAAAGGTTTTTCATGTTCTATTAGTTCTGCTCTATTTATCCTCTTCTTTACAGCGATTGTTTTCTCAATCAATTTATGAATTATAATCTGCCACCTTTCTTCCGGGCCTACAACTTTTAGCTTTTTTTGCCTTTCAGCTTCCGCCACCGCTTCTAATCTTTTTTCTTCCTCTTCTTTCAATTTGCGTTTCTCTTCTTCCTTTTCAGCCAAAAGAGCACCCTCTTTACGTTTAATTTCAAGCAATATTTGTGGATTATCTTTAATATACTTATTTTGCCAAGCAACAAAATATTGCATAACTTTAACTTCTCTCTTAATCATAATTTCCAAGCGATTCATATACGATTGATTCTCTAACATAAAAATCGGTGGGTCGATAAATGTTCTAAATGAGCCATTTATATCACTGACACCAAGTATATTTTTTGTTAAAGGTAATGTATGTAAGCTAACGCCGGTAAGCATAGTCCCAGATAATGTCTGCATTGCTATTGGCTGATCACTTCTCAGTAATAAATCCCATGTCTCTAAATCACCATCAGCCGTAGCAACGAAAACAATACTCGGTTTATACAAAGACCACTTTGCATCTGTTAATCGACATCTGCGTTTTTTCCAAAACAACGGTCTTCCCTTTACGTCATTTGACCATATGGCAAAAATCTTCCCGCCTACGGTTAAAGCTAAATCAGGTAGCATTGGATTAATTTGCACGCTGGTTATAATTCCATCATGTATAGAGCAACTATATGATAATTCACAATATTCGGAGTTGACCATTTCACCTGTATTAAATTCATGGCCATCCCATGATACTCTTACTACTTTACCGTGCTGTGATCCGCAATAGATAGTATTTGAAAAATCTTTTTCATTTGTGGGCATAACTTCAGGACTGAAATATTTTCTACCATCGCCTAAATATTTAGGTAAATGAATATATTTAACCATTGGCGATTTCATTCCAAACTTTTGAAGCGGAATTGTTTGTGGCTGACCAATAGTACCTAATAAAATTTTAAAGATTGGCTGTATGTTTCTATCGAGAATTTTATATGGGGAAACATCGACTAATAAGCCTGAAGGTCTCTTCGGGACTCTTTTAGATTTTTTTATCTTTTTTGTTTCAAAATTAGTAATATTATCCACTGAAAGGTTCCAAATTAAAATATTTCCATCTTCAGACCCTGTAAAGAATATCAAAGATAACTTATTGGTGGTATTCTGTGAAGTTTTACCGGTGGAAGATACTGTAAAATTTGGAGGCAACCATTTTATTTCAGTTACAGCTGAATTATGACTAGTAAGCAAGTTGCTTAAGGCTGTTGCTTCTATATTAGCGTTGTTCTGTATATTTTTCATCCATCCCATGTGAGAGTTCATAGCGATACGATATTTTTCTCTAGTCTCACTTAACACTGGAATATTTTCAACGTTTATAAGTTTATTAGTTAGATCCCATAAAACAATTTGGCCATTGATGCAACCTCCTACTAATATATTCTCATCAAAGGGACAAAATGAGAGTACTTTAACTTCTCTTGGTGACTGCAAATAAAGTTTAGGTCGTAAACTATCTATGTGACTCCAGATCATTACTGGGTTTAAGCCATATATAGCCCTTTTTATAGGATCTGCTCCACAGCTTGTTGTTTTCATTACGGTAGGATTTCCATCAGAATAACAAACAGCCACAATACCAGTCCACATAGGATGAAATATAGCACATGAAATGTACTTATTTTTTGCTCGTACATCAGTAAAACATACATATTCTTCGAAAGACATCGAATTGTACATGTCAACATTTTTTTCTGTTACCAACCGTGGGTAATCATTTAAGTACATGTCCATCACAGAATTTAGTTCCACAAAAGATTCTATTTCATTTTTCTTATTGGTTAAAAAATTATTATAAGACTTTATATAAGATGGACGTCGCATTCTAAGTAGCGCTGTTTTGTAGGATGCTAGCTCAACATCATCTTTATTTTCTTTAGGTTTGCTTTCATCATCTGCACTTGAGGCATCATCTTTAATAACAGTTTTACCAGTATCGCCACCACCTTCAATATCATTGTTTGCCCCAACTGAATCAACAAATGTTTGCGTCCAAACGTTTTTTGGATATCTTAGTTGAGTCTGAGCTTCTTTACTGACTCTATTAGTAGCTGCTTGTGTACCACAGTCTATTCTTCGGCATAGTATATTTGTAAACTTTTGTCTGTAAGGAGTTAGTTCTAAATACCCATCTCTAATTGAATTAGTATCTCTAACTTTAAAGGCATTTGGTTGGTGCTTACTCAAATACTGTGACTTAATCTCTATTTCCAATAGAGGTCGTGTATTAAATGGAATTTGTTCTTTTATTTCATCTTCACTTCCTAAGCTTGTCCAGGGTCTGGGTTTTTTATTAATAGCTTTTTCCAATTTTTTTTCTTGTCTTCTGATGAATTTCTCTGATTGTTGCTTGCAATGGTTTTTAGCCTCTTCAGTACAACAAATGTAAAATTCATCAATATCCTTTGACTCATTCGCTATATATCCCATTAAAATACTGTCATCTATATATGTTTCTAATACATTCTTTAAAGGGAAAAATTCTGAGAGCTCCCCACCAATATCAATACTTTCGATAATTTTAGCTTTCCTTACTGCCTTCCAGGGATACTGAGCATTGACATGAGTTCCTACTATCATCTCAATCTGAATTTGTGTTTCTTCTCCTAAAATAATTTTCATTACACCGGGTACATCATAGTTAGGAATAAAGCGTTTCCTGCGCGGCAATGGCTGCTGCTGCATTTCAGTTTCAGAAGAAATAACTGAAAAATAGTATATTTTTAAAACTAAATACACAATGTCACCGTACTCAGTAATTAAATGAATTTGACAGTTATTTTTTTTAATTGATACATATTTTTACCAAATAATAAACAGTAACAAAAAAGATCTATATATTAAATAGTTAATATCTAGTCTACTTTAAAAATATTAAACCAAAAAAATATTAGGCATTACTGCGTGCAACTTATTTCCTTCTTATAATTTGGATATATATTGAATAATAACAATTCAGAACATCTGCCTAAAGTCTTTATAAAGACAAAAGTAAAAAATTCTTGCTACGTCTTAATATGAAATGCTCTAATATTAAAAATGTTCGAATTCTATTTCACTGGTAAAATATGTTGTCATATAACAGTGATCAAATGCTTTACTATTATTTAGTGTTATCGGATAAAATTTAATCCTAGATCTGAGAAAGTCATTAAAAGAACCCTTTCCTTAGTGACTTCTTCTTTAATTAAAATAATGAAAGAAAATTTAGGTTTCCATATTATTTTCTTTAAAGATTATTTTTATATACTTATGCAAAACCTTAAAAATTGTAAAAATTTTACTGAAAATAATATTTTGTACAAATAAAAGTTTAAAGTTTAATAGGTCGCCTTATATAAAAAAAAACGTTAGAACTCACCAATTTTTTTCTTTCTTTGCTCATCATCCGTGCTAGAATCCGAAGAGGAATTGGCTTCTTGTCTAACATTTTCCATAGCTTCACCATCATTATCGATTTCATCGAGAATCATTTTAAATATTTTGTATGGGCTATTGTAAAGTTATTACTGTTTTAATGATTATAATCACAAATTTATATCAATACAAGTTTTTAGGATAGTATCTTCTTATAATGCTTAATTAATTATTTCGAGTCTTTTTGTTCATACATACATCACATTCATTATCAGCCTGTGACAATCCACTGTTGGATATAGGCCTCCCCTAATACACCCCTATCCATTAGAGGGTTTAGGACCGTATCCCACCACGCTGGTCCAATGCTGGTTGGTGGGTGGACCGACTTTTTACATGGCTAGTGGCATGGGCGTATGCTTGAGAAACCGGAGGTCGTGGGTTCGAATCCTGCGGGGACTCAACAAATTTTCATTTTTGTTTCCTAGTTGGTTAGGGCAATTTGGGCCGATCACCCAATTGTCTGAAAAGTAAGATGATCCATGCGTCTTTTTGACACTTATAATAAATTGTTAAACAATACAAGTAAATGTTTTATAAACGTAGATGGTTTATAAAATACATACATTGAATAAAAAGATTTTTACGGATTTTGTCGCGTTTATTTTATTTTTTGTTCTTTTTACTTTATTTTTCAAACACTTTTCACTACGAATAAAAACTAACAAACAAGGATAGAAATAAAATAGAGATAATACAAGCGGGAAAGACTTTTCTTTTCCTGTGTAACACAGCACTAGTAAATATAATATGGCTCGTGAGGTAGCCTTAATCGCATGCGTAAAACGCCTGGTACTGTATGGCACGGTTTCCATGACTACTGTAATAATATAAACCTTTCACGAAAGTATAAGACAATGTGACGCTTTTTATGCAATGATCTGAAAAGAAATAGTATATGAAATAGTTTCTTAAGTAAATAACGTTAGTTGTACAGTTTTATAACGTAATTATCTTTTTGAATTTTTGTATTTAATATATTCTCCATCTTATTTTGAATATATATATTCTATTACGAGTTCTTGTCATCCATACTGTATACTCCAGACTGTAATAAAACAAATGTGAGAGTAATTCTGCCTGTCTGTCCGTCTTTATTGTTGAAACCATTAAACCAATTTCGATGGAATTAGGTAAATGCTTAAAATAAATTCTGAGACCGGATAAGCTACAAATATGATGTTAAAAGCGTTAAAAGGTTTAAAAAGGGGATGAAAGTTTATTTGGAAATCGCCTCTGTTAGACATAAAACGATGAAATTGAGATAAGTGTCTAGATACTTGAAACGGGCATACGTGGTGTTTTTCCAGAAATCTTGTAGTTTCAAACTGTACAGTGGTTGAAATGGGAATGAAAGTCAATCAAAAAAAGTCGTCATCGTCAAAGCAAAAGCTATTAAACTTACTTTGTGTCTAATGATAGGCACATACGGTAAAAACACCTCATTTATGTTATACTATACCGTATATTTCAATACATCTCTCGGACATTTCTCCCATTCCCCGCGGGTGAAGTCGCGGGTAACAGCTAGTCTGATAATATATTCAAAATGTTTTAATTATAATGGTACTACATGTGAGTACACTATAAGTTTACAAATAAACTACAGAGGTCGCTGAATATAGGAGATCAGCCTACAAGTCAGCAGAAAACATAGTGTATACGTGTACGCGCTAGCTCAGATGCACTCTTTTTTTTTTTACTCTTACAGTCACATTGGATGGATAGCCAACACGACTCAAGAGAGAACAGGCGTAGGACCGACGTTTTACATACCTATCCGATGCATGGTTAACCTTTTCACACAGGCGGTCGAGTGATCAGCTCGCATAGCCCTAACCGAATAGAAAACAAATTTATTGCAAAATATGGTAAGCACCTGCAGAATTCAAACGCAAGATTTCCAGTGTGGACCATAAGCACAAACTCAGTTTTTTTTTTAAATATAATACCATTACATACATATAATACCATTTTAATTATATAATATAATACCAGATATATTAGTTCTTCATCATTTATCTTAACCTTTGTTAGTATTCTAGTTCATGTTTAAAGGTAAAGCTAGATAGTAATATCAACCACTGATGAGTAGAGCAATTTCCTAATGGATATGACAACCGAGCTGTTGGATGAAAATAAAAGGAACGCTTGCCTTAAATAAAAGTGTACATAATGTTTGTTGAGTTAATATTGGGTGCAAAAAAGCTTTCTCTGATTTGTTGTATATTAGTATCTAAATATTACATAGCTTCGCGATTTACTTCTTGATCAACAAAAGCAACGAGACGAGCATAACACAAGCGATACGGTCTTCTCTTAAGAAACACAATTTCACTCGTCATCTTGAGACATGACATTTTCTCGTTTACCCAGTAATCTCAATAAGGAAGACAGTAGTGTTTACACACTACTGATTTACGTCAGAAATAGGCATGCCGGTTGTACTTCCTCAGAGATTTGTCCGTTATAAGGAATCTACCGATAAAAGTACAAAACGGGGCTTCAATCGTCAATTCAATCATTTAAATTTAAATTAAAACGATTCTTGATTAAAAAATCAAAAGTCTATTTACTCAAAATCATAAACAGATACAGAATCAGGCATGACGTAAACTTAAAGAAACTATAAAGTTAAATGCTTCAATACAGTGTAGGTATTTATTGCACAGCTGCAGTTTTGCGGTCTAAATTCACATAAAAACTGTTAATGTAACTGTACAGCTTTATGGTTAACGAGCAACATCTACTTCTTAATTTTACAGATCCACTGAAAACCAGCCTTCATGAAGTTTCCCTAACTTCGTGATCCAGAGGTGAGTGGATACCATTTTGGTACATTACAAAATTATACTTATATTATAATATTTTATTGCTCTTTTTTTATTTTAACTTGCCAAATAAATGCTTTTCTTTCTTGTTTTTTCTTTCTTTAATTTCAGAATTTAATATTTAAACAACATTAGGGGAAAGGAAGGTATAACAGACCCTGCAGGTAAAACAAACCGGACTAATACCTTTAATGCTGTTAGTGCTATCTATTACCAACTTAATTCAACTTGACAGTCGCCTTCCACTCAGAGTTATTCAGTGTCCTTGAAGCGGTCATGCAACTGCACATGTTTTTGTCAAGAGAAGTTTATTTTTGCAAGTCTTGATGTAAAAACAGCAAATTTTAAATCGCCTCCAGGTATATAACGTTAAAGATATCGAGGATTTGGTGATTTTGTTTGGGAAAATGTTTATATTACTTAGATTTAATGACAAATAGGCATGGTTCTCTTTAATATTAACCTTAAAATAGTTTATAGTTGATATGCCTACCGAAAAGGCAAAACGGAACAGGCAAAATGAACTTCGTGGTCCGTTTTACTTTTAATGCAATTTATTTGTGATTATACTTATATAATTTGATATTTAAGGAGTAGGCCAAGACTGTTGGTCCAAATTTCTTTTTTAAGTTAAAACCTATAAAATAAAGTCGGACCGACAAGCTTGGCGTGAGAGGGTCATGAAAAATACCACTAAAAAGTTACTACGCAAAATGGGGCTAAACAAAACGGCTGTCACATTGGACATGCACATGGACTAATGATTCAACCGGAAGAAGTGCCTCCAATTGACGAACTTGTTTAATCAGTACCTAACGATCACCCAGTTATTCAAATCAATATGACACCACACTCTAGACAGTGGCAAGACAAACCTGGCAGCTCTAGCAATGAAGGTCTTACTGAACCATTGTTATCTGCAAATGGTAATGATTTGAACACCATTGGAATACCGCCATTAACATTAAGTAATCAGAGAATTACCCAAAATAAATATGTGTTCATGTTGAACAACAGCCATCTACGAGTTTACTTTTACTATTGCTCTAAAGGATATCACGCCTAGGGATAAACTTCCAATCGGACTAGACCTAATATTAAGCGAGGGAGATAGTCGAAATAACATCGTCACTGTATCGAAGAAATTAGAGGTTACTAAGCAGAGGAAACTAAAGAAAACACAAAGAAAATAAAACAGATTTTTTAATGGAAAGAATAGAAAAGGGAAGCAAACGAATAGACAAAAAGGAAAAAGATAGGGAAAATCTAAAATAACTCAAAAAAAAGACTCATCTAGCGAATATAAAGAAGACATACGATGTTTCTATTGCTCTCATTTACTTTATTAATCAGCTAGAGGCTGGGTCCAGTGTGGAGGTTTTAGTTTGGTATTATGTCGCCATAGGTCCATTTTGCCTTCATGCTTGGTTCGTTTTACCTTCACGTGTAGGCAGAATGGAAGCGAGGGTTTTGGAAATCATCCAATATCCAATATCTTTTGTATCTTGGATTTGATTCAAACGTTCTTTAACAAAAAGTTAAATTAATAAATGCTCAATCATATAATAATAAAGAAAGAAAAATATAGATATTATTGTTTGTTTGACATCGATTTTCCCTTAAGTGGTCCGTTTGGTTTGCCTTGGACTTTCATGTGTAATTTTAGAGTCAAAAAAGTAAAGTTTATATGCTTTGTTGCGCTTAGTAATTTGGTGACAAATTTGTAAGTTGCCCTGTATATATTATCATAGATAATAATTTCTTTAAAAGCAGCTAATTGTCTATTCTACAAGACCTATTATTAAAATAAATTTGTGTTTAATAGGCATGTGTCGGTTCCTTGAACCTATACAATCCACTAGTTTTGCTGTCTTTTGATTTTCTCCCGTAAGAGGCTAATAAGGCAAATTAAATGTATGGCGCTTTTCAATTTTGTCATTTGTATCCCTAGATCACTCAGAATTTTATGTGTGCACTTGAATATTATTATTATTTTTAATGCTGCTTTAAAGTTTTGTTAAATATGACATTTTTGTGAAGGTTAACTACAAAAAAGTAAAAATAACAACGCTTTCATATAGTGCTGGTGGATGGTGAATAGATATTGTATTAATGAATCATAAGAAAATTAAATGAAGTCAATAAAAGAACCACGTTTTGATATATTCTGTTATCTTTTAATTCCACTTTTATTTAGTTTATTAGACTAAACTTTAAAAATAGGCGATAACTTTAATTTTAATAAAATGTTTCTATATTAATATTGATAATCAATAATAGTAGTATATTATTAAATATTAGTTGTTTCAATTAAACATATTTATAAGTCATATTATATAAAGTCTTTACTTTTAGTTAACACAATTAACTAATTTATGTACAAAGCGAATGATTTTTTTATTATTTAATTAATTCCTTTGCGATGACATTGAAAGCGCCTGGCAAAATATAAAAATATACAACGAGGTATCTTCAAAGCTAATTAAAAACAACAGTGCTATCCCTTCGCTGACTAATTACTTTAAATGAATTATCTAATTAAGAGGGTTCTTTAAGGCATTCGAATAAATATAAATCTGCGATCTGTTTAATTCAGTGATAAAAAATGCTTTCACAGAAAGTTAGAGTATAATTGTTATAACATTTTTTTGTGTTCTAATTAAATCGAGAAATAGCTATCGATACCTCTTTCTTTTCGTGGCAAGGATTGGTTAAGTAGGACTAAATCAAAGGCTGTTTCTTCCTAGTGTCTGACAGACATGTTTTGCAAAGTCTTCTGCAACCCCAACTGGGCAAGCTCGTTTAGAAATAAGTTTATCTTGGCCCCTAAATTAGCCTTCTTGAAACCTATCGCTGAAAGGCTGTGGAATCAAGGAGATATATACACTTACAGAATACCACGACTGATAAATCGCGACAAGTAGCCATATGCTTAGTATTAAAATGTAATGCAGATAATCTAAACAATAGAAGGATCTGCACGTTTTTAGAATACTAATAAGTGCTATATCCATTTCAAACCGTTTCCAAAGGCAAAACTTATGTTATCAAAAAAATACCCAATTCTTCTGAAACCTTTATACATATCGTAATAAACTTACACTTAACATAATTACAAATTATTAAAACAAGGCTATTCCATTTTCCGTAATTCGTTTTCAATTCATACATATGTTTTCTTTACGTTATGTGTATACGTAAAGGTTCGCAAATTGTTGTGTAGTTCAAAGCCAACTCGTTCACTGGGTAAAAATAAACGACACTTAGCGTTCAAATTCATTCGAGAAATGTTTGCAGTTTTTTTTTATTTGAAATCAAGGGGCGGCGATGGAGCTACAATATGATGGCTTGTTCAAAATTGCTAACGATATTCATTTGAGAATTAATAATCTTTTTATAGTTATACTTAAAATTGTATATTTAAATGCTTGATCCTTTATTACTTGACACTTGAAATTTATACCAGGAAAAGTACGAAATCATATTCATTATTTTATCCTAATTAAATTTCCAAAGTAATATGCGTACATCACGTATCTTAACAAATCATGATTTAAGTGGTGTACTATTTTATTTGTTTCCTAACTTGAATACGTTCACGTAAAATATTAAAACTTACATGTACCTATTTTTTATTATTTTGTTGTCAAAGGAACACTTACATAATTTTATAAAAAAATAAACATTATAAACAAGAGATGATAAAAAGCATTGATAGTCTGTTAACAGTAAAAGTAAACAGTAATTACCTCCATTCCATACCTAAATCTTATTGATAGCCATGGATTATTACCAGGCCACACCCTAATTAGTCATGGTAAAACTTGTCTGGATCATATAATTTTAAAAACAAGACTTACTGCTATTACAATTGTAATAGATTCTACAATTACAGATCACAACGCTGTTATGTTAGCCATTTATAAGACAAAAATAACAAAAGCACATAAAACAAAAACTTTAATTGATTACATTAAACTAGAAAAAGAATATAGACTATACGAATTTATATGAATGTACAAATATTAATATGGCAACTGGGTATTTCATAAATTCACTTTCCCGTGCCTAAAAAAGTTCCAAAATTAACGTCGTTCCACATCGAATGAGGATAATAAAACCTTGGATTACACCAGGTATCTTAAGATGTATGAGAGGTCGAGATAGAATGGACAAGAAAATGAAACGTTCTCCTCAAGATGAAATACTTAAAATTTCATATAAGCGATATCAAAACTTTTGCAACAATTTATTGAAGAAACTTAAAAAGGTACAAGAGGGAAAAAGTAATTAAAGCCAAATCTAGTTCAAAAAAATTATGGATATCTATAATCTATATCAATAGCACCAAAATAACATCTTCTGCAGCTGAATTATTAACAACAAATGAAGATCCCATAAAGTCTTAATCATTACTTTATTAGCATTGGAAAAATATCTCAAACAGAGTGAAAGTGTTGTCTTATAACACAAATGTAGAACCATCTTCTCCTCATTTGTGTTGCTAGATACCGATGAGGAGGAAGTAAAACATATGATTGATTTGCTACGTACAAGTTATTAAAGTTAAACAAAATAACTATCTCGCCACCGCTAACCTTTTTAATCAATTTGTGCATAAAAACGGGCGTATTCCCCGACTTATTAAAAAAGGCATTCATAAATCCAATACATAAATCGGGCGATAAAAGTATGAACAATAATTATAGACCAATTTTAATATTACCATCTATATCCAAGATTTTTGAAAAGATTATTCAAAAGTACCAAGAAAGAAGTAACATCCTTTCTGATAGACAATTTGGTTTTCGAAAGAAAAAACCAAAGATGCAATTCATAATCTTACGAATTATATTGTTGAAGTTTTAGATAAAGGAAAAAAGTGTTTAGCGATTTTTCTTGATTTGGCCAAAGCCTTTGATACAGTGTCAATTTCTACATTAGTGGAAAAATTAGAGAAAATCGATATAAGAGGAACCCAGTTGAATCTTTTTCAAAGTTACCTTACAAATCTCACTCAGAGTGTAATTATAACTGATCAAGTCAGCAATGAACTTATCATAGAGCAGGGAATTCCCCAAGGAAGCATTATTGGACCTACATTGTTTTCCATTTATATAAATGAGATGTGCAATATAAATCTTGCAGTTGGTTTACTCGTTGCCTTTGCGGATGATACGGCATTAGTCTTTTCTTCAGACGATGGGGAAAACACCTTTAAGATCGCTGAATCAAAAAAAAATTACGCTCAATATCGAAATAACCAAATATCTAACGTTTAGTCTCCAACGAAAACAACTTAGTGACGCAAGATCATTTAATATACCTGTTCATAATCACGCTTTTGGAAATCCAAATGTATGTGACTGCCCTTATATAGAAAATGTTTCAACTATAAAATATTTAGGTATTACTCTAGATGAGCATCTTAACTGTGAATCTCACATTCAAATTTTTACAATAGGACAAGAAAACTAATGTATATATTCAAATACTTAAGAAACATCGCAGAACTTCATATTCGCAAAATGATTTACTTTGAATTGTGTCAATCGAAACTTGGCTACTGCATTCTAGTATGGGGTGGAGTTGCAAAGACATATATGATTAAATTAGAGAGAGCACAAAGAGCAGTACTAAAAGTAATAATGAAAAAAACCTTTTCGATTCCCAACAAAAGATTTATACAAAGAATGTGAAGTTTTGACTGTGCGTCAAATGTTTGTGCTTCCAGTTTTTTCGAAGCAACACTCTAATGACTCTTAAACTATACAAGACATATCACAACGAACTGACAAACGAATATACAGAATACCTTGGACTCAAAAATGTAAAACTCGATTCAGTTACAAATTCTATTACTATCTAGGATGTTTTATATACAACAAAATTAATAAGATACTAAAAATACACCACAAAAATGAACATGATTGCAAAGAGATAGTAAAAAAGTGGCTTTTAAAACAGACATATCAAGAAACAGAAGATCTTCTTCATGGAACTCTATAAAAGAAAACTCACACATAGATCCACACACTCACACAAATATGTAATTAACTATATATTTTTTTCTCTCTAAGTCATCCAAAATGGTTCATGGTAGGTACAAACTATTCGGTGTAACAGTCTTTTGTTTTTGTAATACAACAATTGTCAATTGAAGGTTGCTGGTACAGGCTATGCCTGATTAATTATCAGCTGATACTATTGTGAAATTTAATAAAAAGCCCTGGTGTGTCTGATCGATTTTTTGTAAAACTAATAAAGCATTTTATTACTATTATTATAATCATTATTCCAACATTTGCTTATTCTCTTTGTATATCATGAAATAGGATTAAAGGCGTTTTTTTAGCTCAAGCCTTTTCGACTCTATAAAGGAGGTTAAATGTAATAAAACTAATAAAATAAATGATGTAAGTTTAGTAGTTTATCTACAGTAATAAAATTTCAATTTATTACACCAAGAACCAAATGAATGCAGTTAGAATTAATACAAATTTACGGTATTTGTCAGAACTTTATGATTTAGTATAAAAATGTTACACAAAATCGCTGAATATTAGTTGGCATGTGCTATAGTAACTTTTCACTGTGAGTTTATTACACTAACTTTGCGAATAGACGGAGAAAACTTTGGGCATGCCACGGAATAGCAATTGGGTTTATACACAGTATTTGGCGTGTTTTAGCGCTGTTTCTATAGGAACTTTTTTAAAATTAAGCTATAAATCGTTATTTAGGGATAGTAATTTTAACATATTTTAGTCAGAAACTAAGCAGTGCCTTTGCTACTATACATAGCTGAACATAAATAAATACACATAATAACACGAACACTAAGCAAACACTTATTTTTTTGTAGACAATCAAACTTCTGCTATCTAGCGCAATAGTCAGTTTTCTAAATTTCATTCCGCACTATTGCCAGTTAAAGTTATTATTGACCATTCTTGGTGTTCATCATCATCAGCCTGTATAAGTCCGCTGCTGGACATAGGCCTCCACTATTTAATTATTTGGCTTTTGGACCGTATCCCACCACGCTAATCCAATGCGGGTTGGTGGGTGGACCGACATTTTTCATGCCCATCCAACATGAATCATCTAACATTTCAGACTATTGGGTGATTAACCTGAATTTTCCTACCAACTAGGAAACAACAATATAAAATTGCTAAGTCCCCGCAGGATTTGAACCCACAACCTCCGTTTCCTAAAGCACATGGCCTTACCGCTAGGCTACGGAGGCAGTCTTGGTGTTCCGTAATTATAATGTTTGTTATTACAAATTTATCAACGTTTTTATACTGTGTAATATTTCTAAGATAGTCATGTTGTATTATTAAAGCCAAACTAATATTTGACTACCATATCAAAGATTTGCGCATTGAATATCGGAATTATTAAGATGAATAAAAGCCGCCGTTGTCACTCGACTTTGAGGACAATATTATTTGTGGAAACGCTTATGGTGTAAAATATATGATCCTTTTGATGGTAAAATGTATAAAATATATTACTTTATTTCTTTTTATTTTTATACTTAATAAGTTATTAGTATGTTAGGTTTAATAGGTACAATAAACAGAATCATTATGAGTAACGACTGGGGTTGTAAAATTGTTTAAATTCCTGGAAAAATTCAATAATGGCTTGTATAAGCGTATGAAAACAATCTTAAGAATAGATTTAAAAATATTTTTCAAAAATAACCGAATAGCAAGAAATAACCGATTTCTCTGTATCTGAATTAAAAGGCTTTAGAAGAAATTCTTTCCGGAAATCGAATTCTTTTTAGGCGGATATACGAGAAAGATGTTTATTTAGATAAAATCAAATGTCACCAATAGTGACATTCAATTCCCTCGGGAATATTTCAAAATAGATCACAAGGTTATGAACAAGAATATTTGACTTCATATTTTTATTTTTTGACATCAGGATTTTACAATTTTTCATGATATAATTTGTTGGAATGTTTTGTTCGTTCTAACTAGGAAAACATATTTTAACAACTAGTTTTTTTCCTTGTCAAATGATTTGAATTTAATAGTTTAAAAAGGTAAGGTAAAAATAAATTTATTTTTATGAAAAAGTAATTTGGTTTTTTTTTTAAGTTTACTCTTTCTTTCAAATTATTTCTGCACTATCCTTAAAATATGAATCCGTTCGTTCAATTACACGGAATTTTCTGACACCAAAAACGATTTGAGCATCCTATTATTTTATCCATGTTTATTTCAAAATATATTGTAATTATCGTCATTGTTTTGCTGTTTATGCTTAAAGTGTTATAAAAGGAAGAACTTTAATATTTCTTCTTTTTTTTTTCTTTTCCCCCTGTTATAACTCATCCTTACTGTTTACTGCACCTAATACTTAAGTTAAACTGCCTCCGTAGCCTAGTGGTAAAGGCGTGTTCCATAGAAATAGCAGGTCGTGCGTTCATTATAATGACAACCCGATATACTATGTAACTCTTTGTTTGCTTTGATCAGGAGAGAGTTTAAAACAATATAATTTTACGGTGGTATGTCCCCTTTTTATAGGGGACCGTCTGGGTGGGTACCACTGCGATGCCTTTTTCTTCCACAAAGCAGTAGTGCCAAAACACTGCTGTGTTCTGTTTTGAAGGGCCCGTAACCAGCGTATTTACTAGGTAAACGAGACTTAGCACCCTATGTCTCACGGTAGGCAGCGCGCTAGTGATACCACTGTTATTGCCTACATCTATGGGCGTCGGTGACCACTTCCCATCAGGTGGCTCAACTGCTCGGCTGGCTACGCGGCCAGTCGAGCAATAAAAAAAGATAAAAGTGACTTTTAGCCGTTACCCTACTTTTACTTTATATTATAGTATAAAAAATAATTCATCTTACCATATTGGTAAGGTGATTCAACCGATGAAAGAAATGAGAATGTTGAAGGGTACAGCTGATTACTTTTTTCTTGAAATAACAGGAATAACTGAGGAAATCGAAATAAGTTACCCAGGCTTCTTTCGAAAGTAAAATTAAATCACTGATCTGATTCTATCATTTATAAATACTTCTTTAATAGAATAACCTTAAAACCTTAGTCGAATGAAAAGCAATATAAAAAGAATGAGCTATTTTTAATTTGTATTTTATGTAACGTGAGTAAACATGTTATAACAATTTTTATCAAATTAGTTTCTCATTTAAACCGTACACTACAGAACTTTACTTTGTAAGCTCCTAATTTTTGTGACATAACAATTTTGAATTCCAAAGTTGTTTTATTTATATTATTATTATCAATAGATTAGGCAATTTGGGTCGATTACCCAATTGTCTGAAAATTAAGATGATCCATGTTTCGGATGGGTACGTAAATAGTTGGTCCATCCACTAACCCGCATTGGACCAGCGTGGTGGGATACGGTGCAAAGAACCTCAATTGGAGAAAGCGTGCATTAGGGGCGGCCTATGTCCAGCTGTGGATTAACACAGGCCGATAATGATAAAAAATTTATTAGTATAAAATACAAAATCGTATAGAGCTTTATTATTTTTAAGTATTAATATTTATTTTTTTAATTGTATTATAGGATAATCGCTAGATTGATCGGCACATATGCACAAATAATACGCAGAATACAAGATGTTTCTTTATATATATTATGAAGTTAAAGAGCTTAATGTTTATTAATTTAATAAAATGATCATTTTGGACTATGCTTTACCGCACAGTAGGTGAAGCGTAATTAGCTTGTTGGCTAAATGATTGCGTGTTTAAGAATTCAGCAAATTATTCGGCTATTCGGACTGCTTTACTGCTTTACTTAATACTGTTAGAAAACTTTTATTTTATTACTGCAAGTAACGAAAATCCCTAAAGCAACTCTGGCTGTCAGTCCATCTTTATCGATTTAATCAATTTATAATGAACCCATTTATATGAATTTAGATATTTAGCTTCCAAGAAAGGACAAAGGCTACTAATTATTGCGAAAAAGTGATCGAAATGGGGTTAAATTAGGGTTTATTTGGAACCATGTGGGCCGACACCCTCCAAAAGGAGAGTATTTCGGTACTGTGAAAAACCCAGACGGTGTTGGCAATCCAGCAAGACCATCTCCAGCGAGGCGGCGTGCCTGATGGCTGACTCCTTGCCTTTGGGACCTAGATGCAGAAATCCTCGCGTCAATGTTTTCTGAAACGAGGAGGCAAGGTCTCGGGACTGCAGGCCAGCCCCAGTAGAAATAAGGGAGCACAAGTCAAATTGCGCTCCCTTGCAATCCAGGAATGGACGCTGTGGCTTGAGCACCCCATCGCTGGCCGTCAAGGCCATACGCCCCGTTTAAAAGTGGTGGCAAGTTAGAGAACACGGCTCACTACAGTCGCGCGATGCAGGTTCTCTCGGGACACGGCTGTTTCGGAAGGTACCTGTGCCGCGTGGCTGGTAGGGAGCCTACAAAGGAATGCCATCACTGTGGAGTATGTGAGTAAGAGACCGCCCAGCACGCGCTGGAGGAGTGCCCAGCCTGAGAAACGCCGAGAGCTGCGTAGTGTCGTGGGGTACGACCTTTCGCTTCCTGCCGTAGTGCACAGGATGTTAGAGAGCGAAAGGCCGTTGGGCGCCATCCTCGCGTTCTGCGAGGACGCGGTGGCCCAGAAAGAAGCCGTGGTAAGAGATAGGGAGGCCAACAGCACCCTGTCTACCCGGAGAAGAAGGCCAGGGCACCGAAGAGTGGCGTACGCGCGCAACCTTCCTTCTGACAATGAGGCAAGAGGATGCCCGCCACCCAGAGAAGAGTTCAAGAGGGAGTGCTGTTCTGTTTGCTCTGGCACGCGCCTAAAGCGACGGTCTGGGTGTCCCAACACACCCGGGGAGGGAGGCCCTGAAGATCACGTTGCGCCGGGGTCGTCAAAGACTGTCATCAGCGCCCGCGGCCCCTGCTATAGCGACATGAGAAAGGAGCAACCGTTGGTTTTTTAGTGGGTACACCGGCCGTCCATCTTGGTCTCTCACTCCATATTGGTCCGGGGAGCCCACATATCCCTGCTGCCCCCTTACTCTGGCGTCAGGGAATCCGTAAGCTGGATTTATCCAACGGCAAAAAAATGGGATTATCTGGAAATTCGTTATTATTAAAGAAGAAATAAGTCGTCAAAAATCGTAACCATCGGGTCATGATGCTGCAAACGCTGGCTTGCAAACCTTAAGAAATATTCTAAAACAATTCATAATAATATTTACACTCAACAATAAAACAGCATCTATCTTACTTAACTCTAGTTTAAGTATATTAGTTATATTCCATTAAAATCGGCCCAATTAGTGGTTTATATTTCATATATATGAACATCATCATCATCATCATTAGCCTGTGTCAGTCCACTACTGGATATAGGCCTCTCTTAATGCAAGCCACCGCTTCCGATCTTCGGCTATGCTCATCCAGCCCACTTTAAAAATATCCTTCCGCTTGATTGGTAGTTTTAAAATCAGCCTGTGATAGTCCACTGCTGGACATAGGCCTCCCCTAATATACCTCCTAACGTATTAGGGGGTTTTTGGAACGTATTATACCTCGCTGGGCAAATGCGAGGTGGTGGGTAGACCGACTTTTTACATGTCCCTCCGACATAAAAAGGAGGAGGACTCAATACGGGATCGTCAAGTCAATTGTTAAGCATCAATAAAAAAGACGTTCCGAATTTTGGGAATTCGATTAAAATGGTTTCATTTCATTACACAGTACATTAGCGAAAGTAACGTAAAATAATTAAACGTAGCCATATTGTACATTTAATAGTTATAGTGTACTTAAGTATGATTCCTATTAGATATTTGTTTTTGTTTAACAGTTTTAAATACATCTAAATTTACTTATGCTATATAACAAAAGAAATTGTAATTAATTAAGATAAGTATAACAAAATAATTTAATGCTAGGGATTTTTCAAATAAATTTTCTTCATGTTCCTTAAAATTGTTGAATCGAAAGTCATGGAAAACCAATCTTCTTTGTTAGTCAGTTTATGCAATTTTATTTAATTTTTGTCTGATTTTTTTTGTAAACTATGACACTGAAATATAGTTCATTTTCACTTAAGTATTTTGATTAAACGTGCTGGGTTACTTTGTAACTAGCCGACTACGCAAATAAGTGGAAAAGTTTTTGTTTTGCCCTAACTACCGTGGCCATGTTCTATTTTGAGCGTAATTTGTTTGAAGAAATTAATCACATGGCTATGCCCGTGATATTTTTAGATTTTGGAAATGGATTATCCTGCGATAAATAGAAGCCTTTGTTATTCAAGGTAAATGTAAATTTATTATGTACAAAGATTTTTTTTAAGTCGATAATTCTCAATATAATATTGATAGTTGATAATATTACAAACATACACACAAAAATACAAATATTTTCTCTGTATAATATTAGTATTGATCATTAAATAAGATATATGTATGTATACCATAATAAACGTCACTTATTAACAACCAAGTCGGGTAATATAAATTTTTGACGACATATTTTAATCCTCTTATTTTACTTTTTATTGAATATTTTTGTGTCTTCTGCAAATGTTGCTCAGGGCTTTTTGTGTACACTTACGATCTAGTATTATATAAGAAACTTTTTTTTATTTATAAATGTACAAATTTTGTCCTTGTTTTGTGCTATTTTTATAGGAGTATACTTCAATAGTCACCACTCTTCCTGAAAGAGACCACCAAAAAATTGTCTGGCTTGTCCGAGCGCATAAGTTCTCTTATTATAGAACATCTTTTTGTGTATCTGTCGACTGTCAACCAGTTCTTTATTTGTGTGTTCTTTATTTCCCAAGTTGACAATCAGGCATATTTAGGGCTTTTGGACTGAGCAGCTGCCACAACCACCATTTTATGATCCATCCTAAAAACTGGTGGTTCTCTTCTCTATCTCATATATTTCTTTTTTATTATTTTGATTTTTCATTGAAAAATTTTCTTCAAAGCAACTCGATTGGCAATCGTAACAAAAATGTATTTAATATACATAATAATATTTATCTCTCATCGACTTTAGATCGTTATCCTCGAAAAAAAAAATAATATTTAAGCTTCAAAAGCCGATATAAATATAAAAAATCAATAAAATTTTACACAATTTTTCATAGAATTCTATTAACAATCTTTTATAATAATCAAAAATTTGTGTTGGGTTAATTTTTTATCTTTCTACTTTTTCTTAATTGATTCAAGTGCACTAAACTGTGACTATAACGGATACAAATTAAGGCAATAATTAAAATTCCGTTAGCTTTATTATTATTTTCTTTACAAAAACATTATAAGTTAGCACTAATAACGAATAATCAATCAATGTGAATTAAAATAAATATATATTACGGGAGTAATTTCCGCCGAAAAAAGAAAAATCTTTGATGCCTAATATAATATTTCTTTTGACACTTTGTATTCTATAGTAATATGTCTAACTCGAACATAACGATGCTGAATGAGGTTGAATTTTGTATTTACCTGATTCGATAAGATTAAACTTGATAAATGAGTTATTAAAATATTATTTGTGAATTACAATATTTCGTACGGCTAACAGGAAGGTGCCCTGATTACAAGTATTATTTTAACAAAAGATTTGACCAATTATGAAACAAAGCAATGTATTGGAACTATATTAATATAACTCATAGGATATTAAATTTATTGCATGTTGTAAGTTTTGGCCAACATAAAACATGCCGTAATAAAACCGCGGTATAATTTTTATAGTACTTAACTAATTAGGTTTGTTTGACCTACGAAGCACATCATTACATAAACCATTATAAGTAGACAGATTTTAATTATTGGTATATTTTTATAAATCAAAAAAGATGATAATCAGTAATGAAAATCAGTGATTGTAAATGTATCAATTATAAATTATTGTAATTATTTTAATCTATCTTTAAACGTTTATCAAAATACGCTATAGTATGTGAACATATTTATTAATACTATTATACTACTTCTCCTATTTTTGCCATTGTTATGTTTTAAATATTCATCGTCTAAACATGCCTTCTATGTTATGCTCACACACACTATTAAAATATGTCACACTGTTGTAAATAAAATGAACTATTAAAACATTTGTTGCAGTTTTAAAAACACTTTTATTTATATATAAATAACAAAGCTGTAGTTATTTCAAGTCATAAAGTGAATAAATAACGATATTTCTAAATTTACGTTTATATAATTTAAGTCTAGGATTTGATAACACGTCCATCTTTTGCTTCCGTACAATTTTTACTTCGTTAAATAAAAAGTAGGCCTATTCTTTATCGTATCGTGAAAGTAGTAATATAACATAATATGATGTATGTGTATTATTTCAGTGAGATTACTTTTTGGATATTTTACCTCTTTATAACCATTTGTCTATTAAACATTAGTCCGTTGTTATAATAGGAAAAGATATTCTTTAGAAAAAACTGCCTCCGTAGCCTAGTGGTATAGGTGTGTGCTTTAGAAACCGAGTCGTCGGGTTCGAATCCTGCGGGGACGCAACAAATTTTCATTGTTGTTTTAGTTGGTTAGGGCACTTGGGGCCGATCACCCAATTGTCTGAAAAGTAAGATGATCCATGCGTCGGATGGGCATGTAAAAAGTCGGTCCACCCACTCACCCGCATTGGACCAGCATGGTGCGATACGGTCCAAACCCCTAATGGATAGGGATATTAGGAGGCCTATGTCCAGCAGTGGACTTACAAAGGCTGATGATGTATGTATGATGTATTCTTTAGAAAACTGTATAAACTAAAGTCTTTTATTTTATGTTCTTAAAGACTATGGATATCGCAAAATTATGAAAAAAAATGACTTTACGGATTTTATCGCTTTACATTTTAAATTCCAGACGTTTTGAACACTTTCCAGCAGTCTACCCCGTGACCACGGCCAGTATGTAATGTATAATATTCGCGCAAGCAATAGAAATAATTATATCGCAAAATGTTAATTAAGTTTCCATGTATAAGTATAAAATAATGAAGCCCATCAAATAAAGTAACGTTGAAAGTTCAAATAGATAAATGTTACGTTTAATTCCTTTATTAGTCTTAAAGAGTTTTTCTTTTGTCTTTATACAGAAACTCTTTTATCTTTGATAAAGAAAAAGAAGAAAACGTGTATTTTAACCTTATTATATTATTAGTGTTATCATTTTTAATTGCCTCTTTAAAGCTTTGATTTAAGTCTTGCGTTCAATAAAATTGCTCATATATATAATTTATTAAAAGACTTCAAAAAATGATTTCTTATTTTTCTTTGAAGATGTCAAGTCTACTTTTAAAGTCCTCCTTTTTTCTTTAATCATTACTGTCAATACCTTGTCATCTCTCGATTTCTTATCAGTAAATTTATATTATAGGTCAATCGAACTCGAACCTGAATGATAACCTGAATCCGCGTCTGCAAAAGGAAATCGAAAAATCGCTGAGCGGATGTACGAAAATGATGTTTATTCTGATCAAATTTCGCCAAAGACGGCACACTATTGCTCCGAGAATATTTCGCTTCATGTTACTCAAAGCTCAAACGATTTACTAGAAGATTGGGTTTTATATTTTCCATTTTTTAAATTGTATATATAGTTACATTTTCTTTTAATTAATCTGCGGTTAAAGTTAAACTATATTATTGTTTTTAACTTTCAATAACATAAACATGTAACAGAAATTGCCATTTTTTATTTTTTACAAAATACAGACTTGTCCTATTTTATCATACTAACTATTGCCTGCAACTTCATCCGCGCGGATGGTAATATATTTTTTTCTAATAGTAAGTAATCATAGTTACTCCCAGCTGCATCAGCTGTCTTTTACTGAAAGATCCGTCTAATCAGGTCAGCCATTTCGAAGGTCGAATAGCCATTGAAAACATAGACAGACAAAATTAAATGAAAAATTTAAATAAATATATCTGTTATACCACAATATAATAATTTAAAAATGTTATTTTTATATTAAAAACAGACACTTTTTATTTATTTGTATAGTTTTCCATTTATTAACTTAAAAAGAAGCTACTATTTGTGTGTGTCGCTATATTCTGAAATTGGATTGACGTTTGTGAACGAAGTATTACGAAAGCAATGCTGGGATGATATCAAATAAACCAGCGTATGTTATGCCTAAAAGGATCGCCGGGAAATAAACAATCACAGCTCTCAATTTTTTCTTGTTACTGTTCGATTAATCTTAAATGTTTACTCACATAAATAATGTTAGTGTATATTCTGTATGTTTTAAATAAATTCTTAGACAAAAAGAATATTACTAATACTACTTTAATAATTTAGTTTTAATTTGAGAACCAAATGATAATAAATTAAAACAATTAAATAATTTAAAACTCCGACTTGTCCATAAATTAATCAGGTTTTATTGCAGTCATCTTCATACACTTACTTCATTCGGAGCGAATGTTTTTACATGCGTTACCTTTCTCCTCTCCAAGAGCTATTTATCTACCTTATTATTTCGGCTGCCATATTGTCCTAAAAATTGTAATATGCGTTATAATAGATATTTAAAATAAAAAAAAATGTATCAAAAATCATAACACTGCGAAAACATGTCTTCATTTAATTAAACCTTAAGATAAATACCAAAACGAGTATCATAATCATACAAGTACGATAAAGCTATGTGAATAATCTATTTCATGTTCATAATCTAATTTTTTTTACAATTTTATTACAATAAATGTAATCTTGCTACTTACGCCAGCAAATATTTCCATAACCTTTGTCAGTTGCAAGGTATAATTAATTACGTTCAGAAATGTAGCCGCAATCTTTAAGAGTTTATATTTTAATTTGGGCGTTTATTAACTAAATTAAGGGCAAATAATAGTTTCTATTATCTATGCTAATAATAAAGTTTCTTCCTGATATAGATTACTTATTATTTGATTTAGTCTAACTTGGATTTGAGTGTTACGATGGTTATTAAAAGAAAAATTAAAACACTTGAATGACGAACATGATAATGTTTATTTCAAATCTGAGTTTTTTGATGATCTTATAGTTTTTTCAAAATGGAACTGTATGGAATTATAAAATTAATACTAATTGGAAAGAATTAGGCTTTTGATTGACCATAAGTATCATTACCCGTGGTTAGCTCCAATCAGTGAATCTTAAAGGGAAATCAGATCAGACAAAATTCTATTTGGTTTCTATCTTTTTTTTCTTTATTGCTCATAAATAATCAAAGATAAACTATAAGCCAGCTTATTCATCGTTTCTTAATAAAGCGTGTAAGGTTTTATAGTAAAAAAAAAACAATACAACATTTTCTAAATAGTTTCTTACATCACTTACAAATTTTTCGTAAGAAACTATTATAACTTGACTTTAATATTAAAAAATAAGTATTTAGTTATGTAACATATAGCTTTTTAATAAAAATCTATATGATTGACTTAAATTTATTAGTCCGGTTAATTAAGGCTAAATAGTTTGTTAAAGTTATAATTATGCAAACCCAGATAAATGATGAATTTTACTTTTGGTATTCATATTAATACAATATTATAATTTTCGAAATCTTTAATGTTTCAATTAAACGGTGGCAATGGACCTCCATGCCACCGTGGAAGTTCTATCGGAGAAACTACTTTAAATCAGGTGATATGTCGTAAAACGTAAAAGGTTACAACTTTTTCAACTTTTTTAATTTTACAGATCTTTAAGTCGCTTTTAGGACTTAAACTTTAGTTGTAACAGCTAAAGTATTTCCTGCGGCTAATTTGGATACAAAATATGTTCCTTTAAGTTTAATAAATTTTGACAAGTTAAATTATTTTAATCCTCAGATGACTAATAATACATATATTACTTGCAACAATTAACCTCATAAATCTTAAAACAACCTTTAAATCTGCTCTAACTCTCTAAATCCTCAAGGAAAAAGTCTTAATTATACATGATATTTTATCCCTTATGTTAATACAATAGATATAGATAGATCTTTTCTAAAGTTTGGCAGTACAGGTCGCTGCAAATACCACTTCTTCAAAACATATTTATATTCATATATATCTTTTACATATTGTTTCATTTTCGCTATTTATATTGTTTCACGATTCTTCTTTTACTGCCTACCTTCCGTGTATTATATTCACTTTAAAGAATTTAAACTCTCCGATACATATAAGTAAAAAACATTTTCTATCATCATCATCATCATCATCATAATCAGCCCTTATCAGTACACTGCTGGATATGGGCCTTTTTAAGTGAACGCCAAGATGGCCGATCCCCTGCTACTCGCTGCCAACTTGAACCGGCTGCTACACGGAGATCGCCATCCCACCTGGTCGGGGGTCGACCAACACTCCGTTTCCCTAAACGTGGCCTCCACTCCAGAAGCTTATGGGCCCATCGGCCATCCGTTCTTCGGACCACGTGACTGGCCTACTGCCACTTTAACGAACTCTGTCGGATGAATTCATTACGAATCTTATCCGACAGAGAGACTCGAAGCATAGCGGGTTTCATAGCACGTTGAGTTACGGCAAACTTGAGGACCAGTCCGATAGTCAGAGGCCACGTTTCTGCCCCGTAGGTCATGACGGGGATTGGTCGCGTTTGACCCCGGAATTAGAACGGACATTCCTCGACGTATCGATAATCGACCTGAGATCGTTGAAGAGCTTCCAGAGCAGCCAGGTTTCTACAGAGTCAAAAGCTTTCCACAAAGGCAAGGCACAAAGGCTGATTGTACTCATAGGTCTTTTGTTCGTCTAATGGCCCGTCACTGCGAGAAGAGAAAATATTTGTATTCACATATATATATTAGCTTTACCGGTCGATAATATATAAAATAAAAAACAAAATTTAAATTAAACAAAACAATTATATATACCGATAATTCAACTTGGCTGTCTCTATTGCCTAGTGGTATTGGTTCATGCTTTACAAATCAGCGGTCGTGAGTACAACTTGTAAATCGATGAATCCTGGTCGGTTTAGATAATATTGGCAAGTCAGCCGATTGTTCGAATTATAAGATGTTTCATGCAGGTAATAAGTCGATCCCGGTTGTCACGACCATCATCGGTGGTCGTTATAGGACGTCAGTGCATTAAATATACTGAGAACTAACTAATCCATATAATGCAGTTTATCCTTTGAGTTGTTAGTTGTGATGCCGGCCGCTCTGCATAAATAATGTTTTTCGGGTAAATGTAGATAGATTGGAAATCAATTCTACGCTAACTTGGAAAGGAAATTAGATTATTAATGGGCTTCAAATATTTCTAAAATGTTCATTGAGTTGTAATTTACCATGTAAGGTACTTTAGTACTTTAGATTATGTTAAGGGCTTATAAATGTTCAAGACACATTTAAACACAGTTTAAAGTTATTGAATTCATAACTCTGTCAAGAGTTCTGTTGAATTGTTAAATTTTGTTATTTTATTTATTAAAACTTAATTAAAAAAGAAGAGTATACCATAAGTAAAAATTAAACAAAATACGTATTAATATATTTGATATTTACAAGAAACCTCATTTCGCTGCTTTCATTTCTAGAACTAGCGCTCAATTACACTTTGTGTTTTGTATTAATAACTAATTACGTATATTCAAAGCCTCAGCGTGTGTTCAAATAATGAGTACTCATGCTACTTAAAAACCTTTCACTGGATCTTTTTATTACATTCAAAATGTTACAAAAAAACAGTCTCGTTAAAAAGATTTCGATATATTTTGTATTTTAAAACAGAATTACTCCGTTAGTCAGTACTCTATATCCTGACCTGTCCTGAACTGCCTTCGTAGCCTAGTGGTAGGCTTGTGCTTCAGAAACCAGAGGTCGTGTGTTGGAATGGTGTAGGGACGCAACAACTTTTTATTGTTGTTTCCTAATTTGGTTATCATATATAGCATTTGTTAGGGCGATGCACGCCAATCGGCGCGAACACTTGTGCACCATAATATCTCTTATCGCAGTTGGCTGATCTCTAATGCAGATAGGCTGCCGTAGTCGGAATCGCAAGGAGGACATTACTTTTACTCTATGTCCAATATTAAAAAATATTACGTGTATTCAAAGCCTGGTCCAAGATTGTTCTGCAGCATTGCACCATGAGGGCTAGAAGTAGAAATCCACCGACCGCCCCCGTCCGTATGACTGTACATCGTACTCCAACCTCTTGACGTTTGAATTGATACCGCTAAAACTTTAAGTTTCATGCATGAACTCATTTATTATTTAACGAAAGACCATTTAACTGAAGTACAGAACATAGTATTAATTTGTTATATGTGTTTATGCATAAAACAGCTGTTTATTTTGTTTTGAGTAGTGGTATTGATACAACTTCTAAAAGATTTTAAAGACAACTTATTTTTTCTCTTTTTTGAAAACTTTGAATTTTAGTAATCTATTTTTTTCCCAGTGGTTTTATCTAAACAGAACAAAAAGGTTACGCCCGAGTACTTCTTTAAGTAAGTGTAATACCTTATTTGGATACAAAGCAACGTTTATCACACAGAACATATATGTATATATATGTCACGTAGAATATATATGTATAAATATAAATAAAATGCATTTAGGTTCAAGTCGTGAAAGTCAGAGGAACGTACCTGCAGCTACGACAATAACGCCACCTGCTGGAATTCCAAGACCCATGTTAACCTTTTGTCGTTCTTCTATGAAAGCAACACTTCCCATCACAACAGCTGACATCCCGCAGACTATCTGTAAATATCTATTTATTGAATAATTTATTTTGTGCAGCAGATAAAACTATAAATCTTGAAACAAAGAAATATTAAACGCGATAACATCCGTTAAACTGTATTATTTATCAACAAAGAATTTATTTGTCATAAATTTATTATTCACTTTAGATTGAGTGATGTAATTGTAAATCACAAAAAAGAAATAAATAACAGAGAAATTATCTGTCCTTCATTAAGTATTATTTTAATCTTGTTTTGAAAGGTAATAAGGAGTGGCTAGTCTTTACATGATTAGGTAAATTATTATATAGTTGGGCTCCTTCAAACCTTATGTCTGTAAATTGACAAAATTTGACAATGAAGATAATATTTTTATTGTATTCATCTAGATACTATATCACACCAATATATCATCTGTTTCATATGACAGAAAAGTAATGTAGTCACATATAAACAATTTTATTAGAGTTTAATTAACTACATTACTTTAAAAATATACCCGTCGTTTCAAAGACTTTACTGGTTCCATGATGACGAGACAGGTGTTGATAGTCATCATATTTAGAATTATTCCATGCTTAAGAGAGTAGAATCGTAAACTAAATTATTTATCTATAAAATATATCGTATTTGAGGAACAGAAGGTATAGGATGGAATAAATATGGGTACAGACGATACCGCTATTAACGATTATTCCATGTTAAGTAGATCGCTTAGAATCAAGCAGAAATTTCATTTGCCATGTTTCTATTTAGATAACAACATAGCTAATTTGATGGACTAGTAAGATTTATGAGATGAAATGAAAGGCGTTCGATACTCATACATTCAATTTATAATCATTTTTAACAACTTTGTGAATGGATGAGTAAGATTAATATACAGAGGTTGTTGCGATGAATTATTTAATATTTTTATCGTACCATAAAATGTCCTGTACAATTTGGCATGGTTATAAATTTAATTGATTGTATTATTTTTTGTGGCTAAAACCGATGCAGTAATTTTATACTGTATATTGTATTAAAAGCCTTTAAAAGGACAGTACATTTATGAATTGAAACAACTTGTATAAACATGTAAAAAATTATACTCTTTAACGAAGTAAATTGCGATTGATTACTTTATAATTATTATAATTGAGTTTGATAATTTTATAATTTTAAAGTAATCAAACGCCCGACATTACATACACTATTATATTGTATTCGCTAAAGCAATGGAAAGTATTAGTATAAAAGTGAATTATAAAACCTGCAACACTCGAAGTCGTAGTACTAAAGCCAACGGATAGAAGAATCCATGACGATATAGTGTCCTATCCCTCTCCCCTGTAAGGGGGGCCACTGACTCCTTCCGTTGAGAAAGGGCAGCCTGAAAGATGTATAAAGCATTAATGAATAAATTAAGCAACTTGAGCGAGACCCGACGTAAATTTACTTACAGAATCAAGTCGATCCTTCAGTTTAATTTCCACGCGTAAGTTCGTGAAGTTATAATTTATTTTCTAATGCTTCAATTGTTTTAACTCAACAATAAAGTTAATTCTCTATTATTTCTTACAAAACTTCAGTTCAGGAATATGCCAAAATTTGCCAATATTATATAAATAATAATTTGAATCAATCTTACCACATTTACTTCCTGCATTATGTCTTTACAGGCGAATAATGGTGGAGCACATGGTTTTACGCTTCATGAGTATTGATTGATTCACAAATTCCAGGCTGACAAGAGATCAAAATTGTCCTGACGCCTGAAAAAAATCGAATATCTGAGAACAAACATTTCTATAGAAATACTGTAACAATCATTCCACTTTCTTATACCTCTTGTCTGAGAGTGTCCCGATGTATGGTGAGCAGATTTAGTTAAAGCCGAGTTTTTTTTATCAGAATTAATATAAATTTTACAATTTAAATTGAATAGTAGAGTCCGACCGAAACTGGTTTTCCGGCCGAAACCGAAACCGAAACCGAAAATTCGGCAATGACTTCAGTTTCGGCCGAAACCGAAACCGAAACTCACGTAGTCAAGTATCAAAGTTCTTAAAGTAATGAACTTTTATGATTTTTAGCCGTTATTAAACATAAACTTAGACATGAAAAGGACACACAGCATAAGTAATTTCTGGTAATGATTTATTTAAGTTGGTAATATTTTTTGTTATGTAACAAAATTTCAATGTAGTTTCATGAATCAAAAAGTAGTGAGAATGAGATAGAATATAATAAGTATTAATAACTAACTAAAATGTGTAAAAAAATTAATAATTGATTCTTCATAAATTTTTCTACATTTTCCCCTTACACACTGACTCCAGCGTTTTTCCAATTCTTTAATTTTTTTTATTAAAATTGTCTTGGTCTTGCAAAGAGAACCTCACAGCATCCTTTACTTGCACATGTTTTCTCTTAAATGTTGTGGCAATTTGGTGACAAGATAAAAAAAAGTCTGGTTCAGTTCAGATCTGGTAAATAAGGGGCTTCTCAACAATTTGAAAGCCAGCTTGCTAAATGGCGGCCATTGCTGCTGCCAACGTATGTGCGTCCTCTTTTTTAGCATTTTTTTGGAAGTCTAACCATGCTCGTTCCTACCCGAAATTGAGAAGCTCACCCTATGACAATGGTATACGGCAGAGCATACAACTGTAATGTTGCCTCCGAATCATATTAAATTTCATGCGTCGTTTTTTTATTAACAGAGGTATTTACTAACAACCCCGCGATTGGTTTTGAAAAAACGTGCCGAAAAAAATAATATATTTTTATTAACATAACAAATATCTGAGCCATGCCTTCCAGTATAGATTTGTTTTTGTTTCCAAGGAGTATATATGTTGTTCTCAATATATTTTGATCCCTACTCGTTGTTCTAGAAGAATCATCAATTTCTTTTAGGTAGCTTGGAGTGGTTGTCTGAACTAAAATCGACTGATTTGAGTTTGGTAGTAGCAATGATACACTTAACTTTCGCTACAATTTTGTTTCCATTTTGAAATCGTTTCATTTTGATAACATGACAATATCTGAAACCAGTTGAAGTTACGGTCGGACACTATTAAATAGTAATTAAATAATAAACCGGTCTCCTCCTCCTCCGTGCCTTCGGAGGTCGTGGGTTTGAACCCCGCGGGGAAACAACTTTGTATTGTCGTTGTTCTCTGGTTGGTTAGGACAATTTGGGTGGATTACCCAATTGTCTAAAAAGTAAGATGTTTCATACGTCGCATGGGCATGTACAAAGTCGGTTCACTCTCCAACCCCCATTGGAACAGCGTGGTGGGATACGGCCCAAAAACCTCCTAATGGAGTAGGCGTATATTCCCATAATGTATTAGACCTATTCCCAGCACTGGACTAACACATGCGTGAGTGATGAATAATGTTAACTTTTGTTAATATGTTTTATATTAAATATTGTCAGAATAATAATAATTATATTAAACGCTGTGAAAAACGATGGAAGAAAATAAACCGAAATAAAATAAGGGATTGAGCAAGTATATTCCAATTTTTTTTTAAATATTTTAACTAGTACGTAAGTCAGAAAGACACTTGTTATTTTATATATTGTATAGATCTAACAATATATAATAATAATTCAACCACGACAACAATCGAATTAAAAACTATGCAATGTTACTTAACTGCCATGAAAAGGTCACTTACTACTGTTATTACGTAAATTACAACAACATAAAAAATTTAGCATTTTAAATTAACTCATTGATTAAATTACAAATAAAAACTTTTTACTTCTATCTATTAGTTATAACGAACTTTTATACACAAAAAACAAAAAAGTTATTATCTTTTCTTTTTCATTTTCATTAGAAAAACTAATCATAAGAAGCTGCTTCCCTTTTTCAAAAATTCAAACGCACAACAGTCCTTAACGCCCTGTAGGCTACGAATATTTAAAAAATACTTAACGTCAAAATCTATTGTACAAACTAACATTTTTGTTTAAATTGTTCACTATTCATGTCAGTTAAAAATTAATGAATTAACACTTCTTTAATATTATACCAGCATAAAACATTCCTTTAAATCGATAGTAACTATTTCTTCACGCTTTTGTTAGTTTTATACGTATGTAGGTATGATGCCTCCGTAGCGTAGTAGTAAAGATGGGTTCGAATCCTGCAGGATTCAGCATATTGTCAATATTGTTTCCTAGTTGGTTAGGGCAATTTATGCCGATCACCCAATTGTATGAGAAGCAAAATAAGTGATCCATGCGTTGCATAGGTATTCAAAAAGTTAGTCCATCCTCCAACTCGTTTGGACCAGCGTGTTGGGATACGGTCCAAAACCCTCTAATGCAGAAGTCGTGCATTAGGGGAGGCTCTATGTCCAGCAGTGGACTAACACAGGCCGATGGTTTATATAAAAATATAAAAGTATGTAACGGATGTTTTAAACATGATTTGCGCCTCCATAAGATTGTCGAAGTCACTTGAAATTTGGCATAAAAATAAAATGCAGATGAAAATTCATTATTTAAACAGATATCAATTTAAAATAATAATAAATAATAGTTCATATCAACTAAAAATATGCACTTGTCTAGAAAATTCGACTAAAAATAGAAAATAAACATTCATAAATTTTAATTTGAAATTAGTTATGACAATTTTTTTTTAGGATTTTATCAAAATAACACTTCTACTTATATCCGTTCATAAATTATTTATAACTATTGATACCATGCACCCTTTTTTACCAATATTTTTAATTAATTTTTATTTTGGAAAAGTGTATTAATGTTTTTAAACAATTTTTAATATAAATTTTAAACTATATATCTTATATACAATTGTTAATACCGTAGATTTCTTGATATGTAAATGTACATTAAAACAAAATAAATCACTCGTCGCTCTGGGTAACAGTAACATGAACAGTCGAAACAAATCTACAATTAAATAATTAATTACATTAACCGCTATGTGAACGAGCCAATTTTCTAATGGATTCCACTGAAAGGTTGAGGGGCGTTGGTCTTAATTAAACTGTCCAATTTAAATTAATCATGAATAAACTATATGCAATATTTACTAGACCTGATTTTATGCGATGAATCCTACTAAAATACGTTGTCGACACTTAATTATTGTTTGTCTTATATATATGATTTTTAAATAATTTCATCGCAAAAACTGACATTTTCGTAATACTTTCTGATGCTTACGCGAATAGTATACATATGAAATTATGCAATGTTTACGGATTTTGTCGCGTGTAATTACTTTACAATCTTACACGACGTTTCAAACCCCATAGTCAGCTGGATAAAATTACTCAAACAACAAAAAATAACTATACATGGTTTGAGAGAATAGAAGCTTCCTATTAATTATTTGTTCGATAAAGCTACTATATACAATAACCCAAAAGAGAAAAAAAAACTATTAAATAATATTACAACGTTACTTAGTTAATCATAAATAATAACATTTTCGTACTTCTTCAATAGAAGACAAAATTTATTATGAATATTAGACCGCATCCAATTTATTAAAGTTTTTAAATGATTATAAAAATATATATATAGTAGTAAGTAAATAAACAAAATTTTCTCCTCGGTCTGGCCTTCTACCACGTAGCAGCTTCTACAAGTTATTAATAGCATAGATTATCTCATCATCATCATCATCATTATCATCAGCCTGTATTAGTTCACAGCTGGACATAAGCCTCCCCTAATGCAAGCCTTCTCCATTAGTAGGTTGTTGGACCGAATCTCACCACGCTGGTCTAATGTGAGTCGGTGGGTTGATAGATTATCTATATAAATATTATAGACATTTAAAAAAAAGAGAATATAAATATTCTTACAGTTGCTAAACTTGTATAAAACGAGTTAAATGTAATATCCGAACGTATTTACATGTGTTATCTTGTTATCGAAACGTCTCGTAGATCCTACTTCCCCTAATTCTCTGATCCCTATTGACCTAAAAAGTTGCCTAAAGGATTTGCAGAAACTACCATTCCAATCCAAACTACTTACCTCAATTTACCTCACCACTAAAGATCTTTTTTCCCATCTGAAAAAGGTGTCATTAATATTTTCTTAGCATGGATGTTATTATCAATGACATTTGCCACCGATCTCTCTTACGCTCTAAGGTCAAACTACTATAAATGGAATCATGGGATAATTTGAGGCAAAAAAGTTTAATCAAAGGGAATTTTATGCATCTATCCAGCCTAACGTCCTATCCCGCCAACGGTTTCTCAATTATAAATCTTTTAATCTGTTTACGCTTAAACGATGTGGTATCCCAGTGTTTTTAGCAAAATTCAATATCACTCATTGTGTTAATGAGGCTTAGCAAAGGGTACATTGGAACACTTGTTTTCCTCTTGTATATACCTAGTAGTCCCTCTTTATGACATCCTCCCTCCTAAAGTTCCCAGGCCTATTAACATCCCATTCCTTTTAATATTTAATGAACCATACCAAATTAAAACCCTTCGTGAAATTATTCATTTAAATAATATAAAACTTTAAATTTTCCCCGCTCTTCACTCTCTTCATTTGTTAGTCTGTATCAATGGTTGTTCTGTACCAAATATATGTTTTAACATGTTGTCTGTAGTTTTATAACTATTTACTCATTTTTTGTATTTGTCCCAGGTATTCCAAACGTATCACTGTATAATATCATCTTTTACTGATCCGTTTCCACCAAACATTTATGTCAAAACACTTCACAATTCAGTCTTTAAATGTATTTTTGTTTGTACACGGTTAAATTTTAAACTATTTTCTAAAATGCATTTTTATTAAAAATAAATGCATCAAATTGACGTTTGAACCAAGCACATTAAAATAGTAAAATTCAAACATTTTAACAGAAAAACCTCGTGTATAAGATAATAAGGTATAAACGGTAATATTGACTCATTTAAAACTAACCGTTATTTATTTTAGACAAGTACTTATATACTACAAACGCAAGGTCCTTTATAGAAGTTAATGTTATGAATTTTGAGACAAGTGCAAGGTTTTATGCATATGATACTTCCAAAATCCCGTCAGCTTTAACTTGGACTTCTATATATAATTTTTAGTGTCAGCCAAAGTAAAGTTTACATTTTTAAGTGCAACAATGTACGTAGTAATTGGTGACAACATTTTGCTAGTCGCGCTGAAAGTATTATCAAGGATAAGATATTCTTTAAAAGGCAGCATCTATTCTTTTATTTGACCTATTATTTTAATAAATTTGTTTTGATAGGTAACTGCCTCCGTAGCCTAGTGGTATAGGCGTGAGGCTTAGAAACCGGAGGTCGTGGGTTCGAATCCTGCGGGGACTCAACCAATTTTCATTGTTGTTTCCTAGTTGATCAATGCGTCGGAGGGGCATGTAAAAAGTCGGTCCACCACCAACCCGCATTGGACCAGCGTGGTGGGACACGGTCCATAAACCCTCTAATGGATAGGGGTGTATTAGGAGGCCTATGTCTAGCAGTGGACTATCACAGGCTGATGATGAATGATGAATGAATGATGGTATTCGTCGATTACTTGAACCAATATAACCTACTAGTTTTGCTGAATTTCGATTTTCTGGGCGTAAAAGGCTAATAATGACTAATATAGGCAAATTAAATGCATGGCGCTTTTCAATTTTGACATTTTTATTCTTAGATCACTCAGAATTTGTTGTTTGCGCTTGATTTTTTTTTTTTAATGCTGCTTTAAAGTTTTTTTTCGGTTTTATGACGTCTGTTAAATTTGACACCTTCTTACTATCATATGGTGCTGGTAGATGGTGAATAGACATTGTAATAAAAAAAATAATGAAGTCAATGAAAGAACCATATTTAGAATTATTCTTTTAAATTTTGATTACACTTTTTATTTAGTTTTTAAAAAATAGGTGATAACTTTAATTTCATTAAAATGCTTCTTTTATTAGTCATGATGATCAATAATACAAATATATTCATCCTGTGTTAGTTCACTGCTGGAATAGGCCTCTCCTACTGCACGCCTTCTCCATTAGGCGGTTTTTATGATGTTACAAATATATTATGAAGTATTAATTGTTTCAATTTATACATTATAAGTCATATTATAGGAAGTCTTTACTTTAAGTTAATATAATTAACTAATTTATTTACACAGCGAATGATTTTTTACTATTTAATTAATTTCTTTGCGAAGATTTGAATGATTGAAAACGCCTGGCAAAATATAAAAATATACAACAAGGTATCTTCAAAGCTAATTAAAAACAATAGTGCGAGCCCTTAGCTGACTAATTACTTTTAATAAATTATCTAATTAAAATGGTTCTTTAAGGCATCCGAATAAATACAAATCTGTTTAATTCAGTGATAAAATATGCTATAACAGAAAATTAGAGTGTATAATTGTTATAACATTTTATTGTGTTTTAAATAAATTCGAGAAATAGCTACCGATACCTCTTACTTTTCGTGGCGAAGATCGGTTAAGTAGGACTAAATCAAAGGCTGTTTCTTCCTAGTGTCTGACAGACACGTTTTGCAAAGTCTTCTGCAACCCCAACAGGGCAAGCTCTTTTAGAAATAGGTTTATCTTGGCCCCTAAATTGGGCATGAGCCTCCTTGAAACCTTTTGCTAAAAGGCTGTGGGATCAAGGAGATATAAGCACAGACAGAATACCACGACTGATAAATCGTAACAAGTAGGCCATATGCTTCGTATTAAACTGTATAGCAGATAATCTAAACAATAGAAAGATCCGCACGTTTTTAGAATATTAATAAATGCTATATCCATTTCAGACGTCGTATCGTTTACAAAGGCAAAACTTATGTAATCAAACAAATACTCAATTCTTATGTGAAACCTTTATACATATCGAAATAAACGTACACTTCACATTATAACAAATAACTGACACAACGCTATTCCATTTTAATGCCGTAATTCGTTTTCAATTCATACATATGTTTTCTTTGCGTTAAAGTATACGTAAAGGTTCGCAAATTGTTACCCCACCTAGGAGCCTAAACAAACACGTGTAGTTCAAAGCCAACTCGAACACTGGGTAAAAATAAACGACACATTGCGTTCAAATTTATTCGAGAAATGTTTGCTAACTGAACAGTTTTTTTTTTATTTGAAATCAAGGGGTGGCAAGGGAGCTACATTATTTTTCCTGAAAAATTATCACAATACGATGACTTAATCAAAATTGCTAACTATATTTATTTAAGATTTAATAATCTTTTTAATGTAATAATCTTAATTATATATTTAAATGTTTGCTATTAAAATCAATAAAATAGGAATAGTAATAATTAATTATTTGTAATTTCATAAAATCTCACGTTATTACTTGAGACATGAAATTTATAGCAGGAAAAAGTACGCAATTATATACATTATTATAATCCTTACTAAATATTTTTATTCAATTTCCAAAGTTATTTTAATAAATGATTATTTAAATGGCGAACTATTATTTTTGTTACCCAACTTGAATAGGTTCACGTACGTAATTAAAACTTACATGCGAATTTGAAATTATTTTCTTGCCAAATAATACTTAAATATTTAAAATAATAAAAAAGAGATGATGAAAATCAATAATGTACTGTTAAGTAAAAGTAAAAGTAAAGTTATTACCACCATTCCAACATTTTCTTAGCCTCTTCGTAGATAAATAGGGTTAAAGGTGTTTTTTTAGCTCAAGCCTCGTCCACTCTATAAAAGAGGTTAAATGTCATAAAGCTAATAAAATAAATGATGTAATTTTAGTAGTTTATCTAAAGTAATAAAATTTCTATTTATTTTAGCAACAACCTAGTGGATGCACTTAGATTAAATTTAATACAAATATGTTTTGTGTCATAACTTTATGATTTAGTGTAAAAATGTAACAAAAAATTGCTGAATATTAGTTGGCATGTGCTATACGATACTCTAGCAACTTTTCACTATAAATTTATTACACGAACTTTGCGAATAGTTGGAGAAAACTTTGAGCATGCCACGGAATTCCAATTAGGTTTATAAACTACATAGTATTTGGTTTTGATATTTTAGCGGTTTTTCTTTAGGGACTTTTTTTAAATTAAGCAATAAATCGTTTTTTGGGGACAGTAATTTTCAGATCTTTTTTCGCAAACTAAGCAAAGCTCATGCTACTATAGATAGCTGATAAATACAAGAACTAACTATACTGTTCAAATAAATACACATAATAACAAGGACACTAAGCAAACACTTATTTTTTGTAGCGAATCGAACTTCCACTATCTAGCGCAATACTCAGTTTGCTAAATTTCATCGCACACAATTGCTAGTTAAAGTTATTATTCTTTGTGTTTATCATCATCAGTCTGTGTAAGTTCACTGCTGGACCTCCACTTTTCAAATATTGCGTTTTTGGACCCAATCCCAGCACGCTTGTCCATTGTGAGTTGGTGGGTGGACCGACAATGTTCATGCCCATCCGACATTGATCATCTAACTTTTCAGACAATTGGGTGATTGGCCCAAATTGTTTTAACCAACTAGGAAAGAACAATGAAAATTAGTTATGTCTCCGCAGGATTCGAACCCAGGTTCCTAAAGCAAACGCCCTTACCGCTAGGCTACGGAGGCAGTCTTGGTATTTAGTAATTATTATGTTTGTCACTGCAATTTTTTTTACGTTTTTATACTGTTTTACATTTCTAAGCATTTCATGTAGCATTATTAAAGCCAAAACTAATCTTTGACAACCATGTCAAATATTAGCCTCGCATTGAATATCGGAATTGTCAAGATGAATAAATGTAAAAAAAAATGTGGAAGTATTAAATTTGACATAACATGGTAATTATAAAACAATACTAGATAATTTATTAGTGTGCTTAGAAAATATATTTAGTCTCCTGCTTTGGATAAAATTTATTCTAAAGCGGAAGACGTGGGTTTGAATCTTGCAGGGATACAACAAATTTTTAGTTGTTCCCTAGTTGCATAAGGAAATGCGGGCTGATCATCCAATTGCCTCTGATTGAGAGGATTTACGTCAGATGGGCTCGTAAATAGGTCAATTATCCATCCTATCGGGATATGAGAGGATGATGGAAGATGGAGTTAAGTGCAATCCTATTGATTTATGTTTGTGCGTACACTTTTGGACTATAATATATCCTACGCAGTTGTCTGATCTCTAATATTGATCGGCCGCCGTAGACAAAATCGACTTGTATGATAATATTATTTGAAAAAAAAAACGGTTATGGTGAAAAAGATATGATCCTTATGACGGTTAAATAAAAAAAAATCACTTCTTTTCTTTTTATTTCTTCCCTTTAATAAGTTATAAGTATGCAAGGTTTAATAGGTACAATAAACAGAATCAAATTGAGTAATAACAAGGGTTGTAAAATTGTTTAAACTAATGGAAATAGAACATAATGGCTCATATAAGTGTATGAAAATAATCTTAAGAGTATATTTTGCCAAAGTCTTACTAGATACATTATTAAACCAGACAATGTTGTATGTTAGATCACAAAAATAGCAAGAAATAATCGATTTCAATGTATCTCAATAAAAAGGCTTTGGAAAAAATTCTTTCCGGAAATCGAAATATTTTTGGGCGGATATACGAGAAAGATGTTTATTTAGATAAAATCAAATGTCACCAATAGTGACATTCAATTCCCTCGGGAATATTTCAAAATAGATCACAAGGTTATGAACAAGAATATTTGACTTGATATTTTTATTTTTAGTTATTGACATCCTGATGTTATAATTTCTTTACGATAGAATTTGTTTGAATTTTTTGTTCGTTCTAACTAGGAAAATATATTTTGACATCTTGTTTTATACCTTGTCAAATGATTTGAAATCCATAAATTAAAAAGGTAAGGTAGTAATAAATTAATTTAAATGAACAAGTAATTTAGATTTTTTTTAAGTTTACTCTTTCTTTCAAATTATTTCTGTATTATCCTTAATTAGCAGTCGTAATGCTTAAAATTTGTATGGAGTCGGATACATCTATGCAAAAGAGGAGAGTCCCAGCGATCTGCGAATGCACGTAGGACATTATTAGTGCTCCTGCGTAAACGTTTCATTGCAGAGGCACACCGTTTTCTCATAAGCGCAAAGAAACCATCAGTATGTAACTCTACGAAAATACCAGAGGCGCTACATCTCCACGGCAACCCCATCAGCGCCCTAAATATGTTATTATACTGCACTCGTAGGCTGTTCTATACCCGCTAAGTGTACGATACCCAAAGACTACATCGTTTTACAATACGTTTTAAATAGTGTTTTTTTGACTTGTAAAGAACAACGTGCAAACCTGCGGATAAGCATATCACCTCGTCTTGATAGGGACCTAAGTTCTCTCTCTATATCACTGTCATCCTTTAAGTGCTTAGTGAATCAGTGACCCAAATATTTAAATTTAGTCAATCTCGAGAGTGCTATATTATATAGCAATCCTCTTGGGAGATAAGGATAAGTGGCGTCGGTGTTCGATTTAAAGACCATAACCCCACTTTTGTAGCGTTGTATTTTAGACCATGAGCTAGAGCATACTGCTCACACGTTTGTAAAAGTTTTCTAAATTCACCAATAGATGGGCTCAGTAACACCATGTCATCTGCATAACTTATGATATATATACAAACTCCATCAATATGGCACCCTACTTTATTATCCCTGAGTTCATGTATCAGTTGATTAACATAAATATTAAATAATTGGGGTGAGCTTGGACCTCCTTGCCTGACACCACAATTAATTTTGTATATAATAAAGTAAGCACCAGCCCACTTTACACTGTTCGTTTGCTTGTTATGCCAATACTCCAGGATAGAGCCTATTTCAGGAGCGATTGTATTTTCAATTCTAAGTTTCTTCCATAAGACATCGTAATTGACCATATCGAATGCCTTCGATAAATCTAGAAAGCAGGCAAAAACAGGCGTTTTTCTAGTTGCATAATACTGAAGAGTCTGCTTCAGTACAAGTATTGCACTTTCAGTAGAAAGTCCGGCCCTAAAACCAAACTGGGTATCAGATAGGTCATTGTATTTAGTAAGCTGTTTGTTTAGCAAATTGTCTAGCACCTTTGCGAAGATTGTAGAGAGTGATATTGGCCTGTAGTTGGAAATATCTGACGCATCTCCAGTTTTGTTTTTAATTACTGGCACTACGATTGCATGCATTAAATCCTTAGGTAAATGACAATGGCTAAGACATAAATTATAAAATAATGCGAGAACTCACGCCAAGTGAGGTCCGGCATACTTTAGATGTTCGATGCTGAGGCCGTCGTGGCCAGGAGATTTACCTCGTACCATACGCTGAATCGCTGTCTCAACCTCTTTAACAGTGAATCTTACATTTAAACTATCAGCATTAACATCTTTACTGCAGAACACTTTCTGTATGCTAGGAACAAGTTGGTCAACTTTAAATTGCAAGTGAAATGCGATTTTAGATGGTTCTCGCAAGCCTGCAATGCTTACAGGGAGACTCGGTTTTGGATCAAGATTATTAGTTGCTTTCCAAAAGTTTTTAAATGCTTTTTTCGAATGATGTGATGCAATATTATCCATTTTTATTTGTAGCTGATTACCTTGACAAAATTTTAGCTTTGATTTAAAATGCTTTCTAAAATTATACATGTTCCTGTAAATATATCCACACGTAGGCTTACCATGCAGTAGCCATATTCGATAGTATTGACGAGCCTTCGCATGAGCAGTGCAAACGTAACGGTTCCATCCTACGACATGTTTTTTGTTGCGATCTTTTTTAACCCTATTTATGTTATTTTTGTGCTGCGCACCCTGCTTAAGTATATTAACAATATTTTTAAACATATTGTCTAGCACCTGACCATGGGTTATATTCGAGCATATACTGTAAGCACATTTCGGAAAAACAGTTGTAAAGTCAATATCTCTTAATTTTGAGTTACAAAAATTAGTTAAAGCATTTGTTTCATTTACATTTTTTTCACTTTCACCCCAAGTCACATTATTATAAGAAATCGATGGAATAACAAATTTTTGGCATGGAATGTGATCAAAGTGGTAAACATCGTAAAGTATCGAGGCGTCAATTATAAGTTTCTTCGCAGCGCTTGTGACTAGACAATGGTCAAGCCAACAGAGCCCGTTGGCTTGATTACCGTTAGAGTACTTACAAATGTATGTGAATCCCTATCTAACAATTGCATATCAATACACGTCCATAATTGATCCTCACAAACATCTAGGAGTTCTTTACTAAATCGTTCTCCTGAATGCGCGTTAAAATCTCCAAAGATGAGAACTGTTTCGATATTTATACTATCAATTATTGAAACTTTTCACTCAAAATGCTCGTAAATTCTGTCTGGTTATCTACATGGTTTGTAGGCATATATACTGAAAATATCTTCATCAAGCAGTCTCCTATAACAATTTTTATACCTATAGTGCGATCACTTGTACACGACAGTTCTGATACTGTCGTAAACAAAGATTTCCGCCACAATAAAGCGACTCCACTGTAAGATCTCCCTTTTAGCACTCCCATAAACATATCAACAGCTAATTTTCCAGAATATCCAAAATAATTATTTATGCTCCCAAGATATGATGGTGATGTAAGAGGTAAGAGCCAAGCTTCCTGTAGTGCAATGAGGTCTACTGTATCTAATAAATTTCGAATACAACTATCAGAATGAACTACAATTTACAGTTAAATGATGCAAATCTTACTTTCTGTTTACTAATACCCATTATTAATATTACTCTCTCGTACAGTATCAAGTCCTCGTTTATTAAAATGAATGAATCGTCTGAAAATAGTACCTTCTGGCCACAGACTACCATCTAAGTACATATTAAATTTATTCTTAGCAATATAAAGTTTATACGCATTATAGGGCCTATTATTTTTCATTTTAATTTTTTTAACTTAACAACCTCTTGTGTCATTCGTTTTATTTATTCACAGATATCTTCTTCGGTCGTCTCTTTGCTAACTTTCGAAATGAACAATGGTGTTTTATTTCTGAATCTTTAAATTTTAATGTCACATTAAACGATGCTTTGCCGGTTTTACTCTCTACTCTGTTTCTCAATTTACGTCTATGCACAGCAATCCACTCATTTTCCTTCATTTCACTGCTTCTCACCACCTATACCAATGTTTGTTGTTTGTTTTTACCTGTAGAAGTGTTGACTGCATCAGTTTTGTCATGTGTTGTGTTTATTGTTGTGTTGTATTGTCTCTGCAATTTTCCATCAATTCATTTCTCGTACAATAGTGAATTGCAAGTGTTTGAAGCCTCAACTACACTTACATTATTAATGTAAGCTGATTCTTCACATATCGAGTTAGTGTATTGTTTAGAAATACCAGATAATATGCTCGGCAGTTAAATTGGTTAGTTATGGAAGATTTTACAAATACTTTGAATCGAATCAGTGTTTCAATTCCTTAAGAATTTTGTAAGATGATTTTTCATCAACTACTTATTTACCCTTTTCAAAATGTGACTCAGTAACATAGTTATCTTTTATATTCATTATTTCAGCTCGCAATGCTACTGAGTCTTTTAACAATTCTGTTACATCAACATGATCAAAAAACACCGGGGAAAGTTTATGGAGCTCTTTTGCCACCTAAATTGGCAACTGGTCGGGACCGATTGTTTTAAAAACTGATATCATATCTTCCAAGTCTTTCAAAGTCTTTTCTTAGCGTCTTGAAATTAATTTTCGCCCGGTTTTTTTTGATGCAAACAATAACTTTTTGGCCTCATCTATCTCATCGTCTGAGGAGGCGGAGACGCAAATTCTTATCAAACTTTCGCTGTCCATAACATTGTGTCTGTTACGTATAAATGCTAATACCTCAGATATTACCACCTTACAGTTTGTACATTTAATAGTATTCACAGTCATTATTTCACGGACGAGACTTACTTTAAGGTTAAATACTTTGATTAGCTGATTTTTTTTCCTTTTCTGTATATTCTTCAAAAATCACAATTTGGAGGTAATTACAGAAAATATTTTAAAAAATATTGAAATAACATAGACGTCAAACATGACTTTATTGTAAGTAATTGATCATAACCGTAATTAATTATAACTCCTCCTTACTGTTTACTGCACCTAATAATGAAGCTAAACTGCTTCTGTAGCCTAGTGGTAAAGGCGTGTTCTTTAAAAATTGGATGTCCTGGGTTCAAATCCTAAGTCGACCTAATCCTTCATAATTGTTTTCTAGTTGATTAGGGCAATGCGGACTAACCACCTGGTTTTTTGTTAATGAAAATGATTCATTCATCGGATGTGCATATAAAAATTGGTCCTACCCATGATCCCTCTCCGTTCATGTCGGTTATGCACTCAATCAGCGATTGAAGTAATATGGAGTGCACTTGTGTTTTCGCTTACACTTGTGCACTAAAATATATCCTGCGAAGTACATCGGTGGCTGTAGTCTTATTTGAATAGGATTACATTATTATTATTTCTTACGTTTACACTTTGAACTAATATTTTGAGCTAATCTGAGCTAAACTAACGAAAGCTGTTCAATGTATAGTAAATATAGATAATTTTGTCGACAGTAACTGGGTTCTAAGTACACATATCAGAGATAAGTGAAGGTTGGCTAAATATCTCCCACACTTTGCACATATGTACAGTAATTCATACATAGTTAATAATTATCCTTAGTAACCTATTATTGTAGACGTAGGGATGTGACGACCTCACCGCCCACTTGACCGTGGCGCTGCCTTATGGTAGATCCGCAGTTTAAGTTGCAATCAGTCATTGCCAATCCGCCTGCTCAGCGTGGCAATTATGAGCATTACTTTTCGATGGACGCCAACAAAACAAAACGGCCCCTAGTTCCCGGTAGTCCCACTATTCCTGGCCACGGTAGCGGCCATGGTAACGGTGGGACAAGGGGTGCTAAGAATCCCCGGGCTACGGATCGCTACCATCAAAAACTTGACCTAACTTCGTACAACAGACGAACGTTAAGACTTGGCGAACACCTGGTCGAGCTGGAGGTAGAACTGAGTAAATTCTGGTGGCACATTTAAGGGTTGTGTGAAATCCGAAGACCAGGAGAGGACACCGTAACCCTGCTATCACCTAGGTCACCTATACTACTTCCGAGGAGGAGACCATCCGTCAAGAGGCGGCGTGGGATTCCTCGTCAAAAAATCTTTTGTTGACAACATTATCGCGGTCTCGAGTGTGTTGAGTAGGGTAGCGTACCTTGTACTTAAACTCACTAAGAGGTACCTTGTACTTAAACTCCCTTAAAGTGATATAAGTGTACGCGCCAACTTCAGCACACCCTGACCACGAAGTGGAGGCCACTTACGAAGGGGTCTCCCGGGCCTTGCATAACACCCACAAGGAACACTATAGTTTTTTTACGGGGGATTTTAATATCAAAGTGGGTGTACGAACTGGCGTCGAATCGTGTTTAGGACCTCATGGTGTCGGTAGTCGAAATAGCAGGGGACAAATGCTAGTCAACTTCCTCAAGAAAGAAGGGCTCTTCTTAATGAATTCATATTTTAAGAAGAGGCCCTACAGGAAGTGGACATGGCAGAGTCCCGATACTGCGACAAGGAATGAGATAGATTTCATCATGACGGACCGGAAGCATATATTCAGGGATGTCTCTGTGATCAATAGGTTCAAAACCAGAAGTGATCACCGATTGGTATGAGGCACCCTGAACATGGGTTTCCAGCGAGAGCGGGCCCGCTTGATGAGATTTACTCTCCGACCTGACCTCCGACAAATCGTGAGGGACTCGTAAAAAACCGATTTGATGCCCTTAACATGTCGGAAACCACAATGGCAGTTGACGAGGCACTGGATGACGTAGTAGATAGCATACAGGACGTGGACGTGATAGAAAAAGGTTTTGCGGGAGTAAGAGTACTGGCAGGAAATTGAAACTCTCCGATGAGACGCTTGGTCTTATAGAGGAACGTCGAAAGCATGAGGACACCACTTCAATACGCAACGGATAACCGAAGCGATTGAGCAGAATAGAGGGTCAAAGGTTTTTGTGGAGAAGCTCGGAAGAAGCCATCTGTCGAAGCTTAGGAACAGTTCCGGCTCGACGCTTTCTACTAAGCCTGAGATCTTAATTGCGATAGAGGATTTCTACGGCAAATTGTACGCGTCAAAAGCTCCTCAACCTGAAAACCGGGTTAACGATCCGCGTGCTAGACTTACTCGGCACCTTTCTGGTGAGCTTCCTACCGTCAGCTTTGACGAGGTTAGTCTGGCTCTGAGGCAACTTAAGTGTGGAAGAGCTCCTGGGAAGGATGGAATCACGGCCGAACTGCTTAGGGCAGGAGGTGATCCTTTTCTTAGCGAGCTTTAAAAGCTATTCGATTCCATCCTTCAACGGGGCATTTCTCCCAAGGTGTGGTTTGAAAGTGTGGTCGTTCTGTTCTTTAAGAAGGGTGACAATGCCCTGCTTAAGAATTACCGAGTGATCTCACTTTTAAGCCATATATACAAGTTGTTCTCTAGAGTCATGACGAATCGCCTCACTAATAAGCTCGACGAGTTCCAGCCAACGGAGCAGGCTGGGTTTCACAGAGGATTTAGCACCATAAACCACATTTACACCAAAAGGCAAGTTGCACAAAAATCCCACGAGTACAATCGGCCTTCGTGCCTTGTCTTAGTGGACTATGAGAAAGCTTTTGACTCTGTGGAAACCTGGGCTGTTCTGGAAGCTCTTCAGCAATGCCAGGTCGATCATCGATACGTCGAGGTGCTGAGAGGTCTATACAGCGCTGTTTTTATGTCCATCCTGATTCCGGGGGGTCACACGAGACCAATCCAATTGCATCGTGGAGTGCGACAGGGGGATATAATTTCCCCGAAACTGTTTACAAATGCTTTGGAGGAGGTCTTTAAAACCCTAGACTGGGCTGGATGCGGCAAAAACATCAATGGCGAGTACCTCCCACACCTCCGTTTTGCCGACGATATCGTAATATTGGCCGAATCGTTGGAGTGCTTGCAGGATATGTTGCACAGCCTAAAAGTATCCTTCCGACGTGTTGGCCTCGCGATGAACTTGGAAAAGACAAAAGTCATGTTCAACGAATATGTTCTCCCGGGGCCGATCAGTTTCGATGGCGTTACTCTCGAAGTTGTCAATGAGTATGTGTACCTTGGACATATATTGAAGTGCGGAAGTCACAACTTCTAGAGGGAAGCCGATAGGAGGATTCAGTTGGATTGGGCAGCTTTTAGGAAGCTGAGTCACGTTCTCACGTCACCGCCAATACCGCAATGTTTGAAGACGAAAATCTTCAATCAATGTGTACTCCCCGTGATGATCTGTGGGGCCGAAACGTGGCCTTTGACTATAGGACTGGTCCACAAGTTTGCCGTTGCTCAACGCGCTATGGAACGTGCTATGCTCGGAGTTTCTTTGTAGGACAAAATCGTAATGAATTAATCCGACAAAGAACTAAAGTCACCGACATAGTGCAAAGGATTAGCTCGTTGAAGTGGCAGTGGGCCGGTCACGTGGTCAGAAGGACCGATGGTCCATGGGCCAAAAAGGCTCTGGAGTGGAGGCCGCGTTTGGGAAGACGGAGCGTTGGTCGACCCCCGACTAGGTAGGATGCCGATCTCCGTGTAGTATCCGGCTCAAGTTGGCAGCGAATAGCTAGGGATCAGCCGTCGTGGCGTTCATTGAGAAAGGCCTATGTCCAGCAGTGGACGGATAGGGGCTGCAAATGATGATGAACCTATTATGGAAATATCTAAAAGGATGATATTACCTATATTGAAACTCTATATCTAATTCCTCCTCAGTTGGCATGATCAATATCCTCCTTTGTTTTTTTTTCAACACGACATTTTTTTAATATTTCGAAATCACCTGAGTCTCTTGTAAATTTGTATTTACTAAAAGATTTATATTAAAATAAATAAAATGACATGATTAACTTGATAATAATGCTCTGCAACTTCAAATTCAATTGAAGTTCAAATATCTTAATTCAATATAGAAGTGGTTCGCTAATTGATTGTCAAGGTCGCTAGCAACGGTTTGGAATATGACGTCTCTGACCTAAGAAGAGCCGGCGAAAGAAACTCAGTGGGCCTATTTTGGGCTATTTTGCCATCTTTTAAAATAATAAAGTATACATATAAATTTTCTTATGAGCTACATACAGTTGTATCATACGTATATTACATTTAAAAAAGCCTGGAGCCAGCATTCCGTTACCAGGCCTTGTTATCATTTATAAATTTATTTAGATTATAATAACCTTTAACACATAAACGTTCCTTCACTACTTTTTTAAATTTATTAACAGTTAAATTCTGAACGTTTCCTGGGATTTTCTTGTAAAAGCGTATACATTGTCCCATTAAAGATTTACTTATTCTTTGCAGTCTAGTTGCCGGAAAAATTAAATAATGTTTGTTTCTAGTATTTATGTTATTTGCATCACAATGTCTGCGAATATCATTTCTATTTTTTGCACATACTTTAGGTTTTCGAATATGTATTGAGAAGTAACGGTTAGTATTTTAATCTCTGTGAACAATTTTCTCAAGGATTCTTTGGAGCCCAGGATATAAACCGCTCAAATTGCTCGTTTTTGAAGTACAAAGATCGTATTAGTATCCACCGCACTTCCCCACAGTAGAATGCTATAAGACATTTCACTGTGGAAATAGCTAAAGTATACTTACCGGGCTGTCTCCACGTCAGTTGATTGTCTGATTTTCTTGACAGCATTCTGCAGTCTGGTATCTTGTTATTCCCAGAAACAAATTGACTCAACAACTTCTCTTCCTCATCTATAAACACTTAACATTTACTCAGTCTTACATTTGGAGTTATAAATTTAATACATTTTGTCCTCTTCTGTTTTAGTAGCAAATAATTGACATAAATCAGTGCGCCACTCTAGAGAGAGTATTATTTACATCGTCATTTATTGATGTATGTCGTTTAACTTTAAATATTAAGGAAGGGTCATCGGGTAATAATACTATATCATCGTTTTTATTAATAACATATGGTAAATCATTATGTATATAAATATAAGATATATAGATGATCAAGAGAAAATGCCCAAGAATAGACCCTTGTGGGGCACCCATATTTACTGGGGCCCCGAGAGATCTTTTATCATTTACGTCAACCCTCTGAGTTCGGTGGCTCAAGTACGAAGACAGAAGATTGATTTATGAATATAACAACAACTCGCTAGAAGAAACAAATTCAGCAGACAACTCCGACAACCCAAAAATCCTTAACGTAGAAGTAGAAAAAGCTATAGACACACTACGGAAAGACAAATCATCAGGACGAAATCTAATAGGATGAATAATAAGATGACTATCACACCGATGCTTACGGAAATATTTAACGAAATCTTAGATACAGAAACTATACAATACCAATGGACAGAATCTCACATTATCCTTCTGTACAAAAAGGGAGATAAACACGATATAGCAAATTATCGTCCAATAAGTCTCGTGTCCAACATATAGAAGATATTTTCAAAGATAATGCTAAATCGGATAGAAAGAAAATTAGGTGAGCACCAACCCATTGAACAAGCTGGTTTTCAAAAAGGGTTATCGGTAATCGACCACATACAAGTTGTTCGCCAGGTCTTAGACAAGTACAACGCCTACCAGAAAAAATACTACATCGCTTTCATCGACTACACTAAAGAACTCGACTCCTTATATCACGAGAAGATATGGATGTCTCTGATGGAGCAAGGAACATAAATATATCCGCTTAATAAAAAATGTATATAGTCGTAGTACTGGAAAAATCAAACTAGAAAAGAAAGGAAAACCATTTAGAGTGGGAAAGGGCGTTAGACAAGGAGACCCCCTTTTTCCAAAACTTTTCTCAGCGGTTCTCGAAACAATCTTGAGAGGGCTCAATTGGGAAAACTTTGGAATCAATATTGACGGAGCCTTCTTTACACATTTGAGATTCGCTGAATATATAGTTAACTGCCTCCGTAGCCTAGTGGTATAGGCATGTGCCTTAGAAACCGGAGGTCGTGGGTTCGAATCCCGCGGGGACTCAACAAATTTTCATTGTTGTTTCCTAGTTGGTTAGGGCAATTTGGGCCGATCACCCAATTGTCTGAAAAGTAAGATGATCCATGCGTCGGATGGGCATAAAAAGTCGGTCCACCCACCAACCCGCATTGGACCAGCGTGGTGGGATACGGTCCAAAGTCCCCTAATGGATGGAGGTGTATTAGGCGAGGCCTATGTCCAGCAGTGGACTATCACAGGCTGATGATGAATATATAGTGTTATTTGCTGAAACACCCGAAAACATACAACAAATGGTAAATGAACTAGCGGGTGAAAGCGAAAAAATAGGTTTAAAATTGAACCCCGTAAAAACAAAGGTTATGACAAACGGGCCGAAAACTACAATTTATCTGAGCAATAACCAAATTGAATATGCCGACGAATACATCTATTTGGGACAGTTAATAACACCATTTGATCCTATACGCAGAGAAATTCAGAGAAGAGTAACAAATGGATGGAAGAGATACTGGAGTCTAAGTGAGGCCATGAAAGACATTAACATAAACACATAAACGTTACATCAAAACTTTTTAATACCTGCGTACTACCGGTTTTATCGTACGGCAGTCAAACATGGGCCTTAACCCAAAATACAACAAAAAAACTGGAAACCTGCCAGCATGAAATGGAAAGAAGTATGGTTAATGTAAAAAGGTCAGACCGAATGAATCACCATGTATTAAGAAAAAGACAAAGGTTTATGACATAACCTCTAAAATAAGTTCGTCTGAATAAATGGCTTTATCATTATTATTATTATTTTTATGAATTCCGACTGTTGACCATTCACTAAACGCTGCAGAACCTTTAGATTTAACCGTTTTAGAAGTTAATATAGTATTATATTCTTTTCTTATTAAAGTGAATAATGCCCTAAAAAGCGCATGTGGATTTTCATCATAAATTAAATAAGTAACTTTTTGTAGTAAATTTCTTCTGAACTTCTCAATACGCTTTTTATACATAGGAACAAACATTTTTGTTTCTTGTGAACTTTTGTTATATAACATTTTATCTATTTGAAAGGCCAAATTGACCACAATGGTCAGAACACATTTCAATAATTGATTTATTGAATGGTTGACTATTAGTATATATATTATCTATACATGTTACAGAAGTCTCAGTAATTCTTGTTAGTTCAATAAATAAATTTCAAAGGTTATATGAACTTAACGATGATCTAATTGCAGTAAGAAAGTCACCAGAAATTAAAATATACATATTCAGATAGTGTTAACAATTTTACTTTTAGAACAACTTCAAAATAACATATAACGCTGTGGGAGGTCTGTACACGCATACAACAATGAAATGCTCAAGCGCTGCACAGGCAATTTCAATAGTCCGTTCAACAGAGAGGCTCACAATGTCTTTACGATCTTTAAATTTTAAAGTACTATTAATAACTATTACAGAGCCACTGCGTATATCTTTATCGGTGCTGAACAGGCTGGCGACTTGGTGACATCCAAGATTTTACATTAACTGATATTCTTGTAGCTAGTGCTCAGTAATACATAATATATCAACTTTACAACTATTCAAGAAGAGTTCAATTTCCAGTTCTTTACTGGCTATTCCCTGATTATTTTGCTTTTATTAGAAATATTAACTGTGTGCTTTTATTAGAAAATTTATTTTTATCAACATCATTATTTAGTAAAAATAAAGTATTTTTTTTCTTTTCAAGAGATTTTCTTTGTTGTCTCAATATTTAATTTATATTACTGCTTGGAACGGTTTCCAAATTAACAGATGTCACTATTTGTTCCTGTTCAAAAGAGGCAGGATTCAAGTAAGCCAAATTTGGCTGAATTATTTAAAATACAATAATGTAGCATACAAGCAATTTTTTTTCTATAAAAATTTAATAGGTGCATCCTACCATATGTCAAAGAAAATTGTTACAGTTAATTATATTATTAATGTCAATAATATCAATTTTGTTATGATTTTTGTGGGTTAATAGTTTACAATTATTATTGTAAAACATATACAAATACTTTTTTAACTTATATCTATGGTTGTTTTCCTGTGACAACTCCTTAATGGAGGGAAATGTGAGTAAAATTATTTACATCTAGTTTATTAAGTCTTTTATGAAATTGTTGTAGGTGTTGTCTATTAACATTTCCCCGACTCCCAATTATATTACAGATATTAATGAGATGACATATTTTCAGTATATTTATGAGTTCCTGCACAATTTACACCATTGTCTCAGAATTAATGAACTCAATTTCTTCCCATTCATCGCTGTATATTTTAATAAGTTCTGGGAAGAAATATTTTCAACACTATTATCTCGAAGGCTATCGTGAGGCACCTCACTCTGAAACAAGACTTAAGAATCGTATTCAGCTCTCTGAATCCACCTGTATGCTTTGACAATTCATACACAATTTCTGTCAAGGAGTCAACACGGTCTGAATTATTTTTACATAAGTCTAAAATGTCATTCATAGCCCAAATATGTTCAGATATTTCTCTTTGAGATGCCTCATATTTCTTAGTTAGGCATTTAAGATTGCTTAATATGCAATCTCAGCCTGCAGAACTGACACTAGCATTATGAAACAAATGAGTTTCTGCCATTACATATTTATTTTGTTTTGAGTTTATTTCTATCTTTACAGATTTTGCTATAGTTTTTACAAATACTATGCCTACAATTCAACAATTTTTCTGTCTTCCTTTTCATCATATTTATTGTTCATTGATTTTTTATAATTTATTTTGTTTACTATTGCTGATTGCTGGACGGCAGGCTCCAAAGTCGTCACTGATATATCTATTACACTATAGCAATTTGCTAATGGATCCCAAGGAGAGTAAAATCATATATAGGTATTCACTTTCTGCTAAAATCCATGAAAGTAGTTTAGTCGTTCTAACTCTATGACATAAGTTCTATCCCAAAGTAAGTTATTTTTATATTCAATATAAAAATATTTATCTTTCCATATTTTGAAGGTCATTCAACAGATGGAAAAAATAAGAAAGTTGAAGTGTACAACTGATTACTTATTTGTTCTTTGAATAACAGAAATAACTGAGAAAATCGGAAAGTTACACAGTCTTCTTTCGAAAGAAAAATTAAATCACTGATCTGATCCTTCGATTTGTAAATACTTCTTTAATAGAGTAATCTCATAACCATCGTGAAATGAAAACCAATATAAATAGAATAAGCTATTTTTAATTTGTATTATATCTGAGTAAACATATTATAACAATTTTTATCAAAATAAGTTTCTCATTTAAATCGTTTACTACGGAACTTTTATTTGTAAGCAACTTATTTTTTGACACAACAATTGTGAATCTCAAAGTGGTTTTCTGATAGGTAGAGACAATTTGGGCTGATTACCCAATTGTCTGAAAAGTAAGATAATCCATGTTTCGGATGTACATGCCCATCCGTAAAATCATCAATCCATCCGCTCAAAAGTCGGTCCCTCCCGCGGAGGGAAACGGTGCAAAAACCCCGAAATGGAGATTTCATTAGGGGAGACCTGTGTCCATCAATGGACTTACACTAGCTGATGATGATGACAACTTCAATTCAAATCAAGTTAGACGTAGAATACAACCTGCTTTTTATATATATTATGAAGTAAAAGGATTTTTGTTTGTTAATTTAATTACTTGATCTTTTTGGACTATGGTATACCGCGCAGTAGTGAGCGCGCGTAATTAGCTTGTTGACTATTCGAAAAATTTAACTATAATCGTAATATGTAATTGTTGCATATGTTTTTTTTATATTGTACTAAGTTTTGCATTAAACAAGCACACAACAACCAATAAATCAAACTAAAACTGATAATATCATTTACTGTCGGAAAACTTTTATTTTATTATTGCAAGTAACGAATATCCATACTTATATCATAAATGCTAAAGTAACTCTGACTGTCTGTCCATCTTCACTGAATTAATCACTTAACCAATTTATTTGAAATTTGGTATGTAGCTGTAGGAAACTTCTTTATCGGTGTTGAAAAAAAATTAGTGCAACATTTTTATTTATAAGCCATTAATAACACAAATATATAATAACGACATCAATGATAGTAATAATTCTATTACAATTAATAAAATTCAATAATAATCTTTGTAGTGATAAGCTAAAATGAAATAATTGTAGAATTTGAATTTATGTCTATGATAATATTAAACTTCATCTAATTTAACTTTATTTAACCAACTTCTGTAAAATGAAAAATAACGCCATAAAGAAGTTTCACTTCACTTCTTACGAGTGTACGCTAGTACACGCATACTTTTTTTTATTTAACTTCAATTTATCAGAATATTTTTTATTCACTTATAGTTATGAGTTTATTATAGGTTTATATTGATGCTTGTTTCCACTTATTTTTGTGTAGATTAAGGCAAAATATACCCAATTAGATAGCTCGAACTCGAAAACTTATTAATTGAAAAGACACAGATATCGACTAAAATAAAAACTTTATTGTGCTTTTGACAGACTAGATCCGCGACAACATCAGAACAGGGGTCTACAAAGCATTATGAAAACAATCGTCCACAACATAATTCTGATATATTCTGATAGACTCAATACGGGATCATCAAGTCAACCGTCAAGCATCAGTTGTTCAATAAAACAAAGTAACGAGACCGATCTACGATGAGAGGGAAAGCGGAATTAAATCAATAAAAGAGACGTTCCAGATTTTGGGAAGTTGATTAAAATGATTTCATTTCACTATACGATTTAGTATTAAAATGTTAATCAATATGGCTACATTTAATAGTTTTAGGCAGTGATTCCTATATCATATTTATTTTTGTCAAAATTAAATTATACTTTTTAATTTACTAATTCACTGAAAGAAATTGCAATACTAGGGAGTTATCCAATAAATTTCCTTCATATTCCTAGAAATTGTTGAATCAATCTTTAAACATTGTTAGTCTATTTATATAATTTAATGTTTTTTTGCAATTTATTATGCCTAAACATTATAAATTTTCATTAGTGTATTTTAATTAGCTCAACTACCGTGGCCATGTTGTATTTTGAGCGTAATTTGCTTTGATCAAATTTATTTAATGTCTGCCAGAGTGCCTTCGTAAACACTTAATTTACTTATCAAACACTAGCAGTCCGTTTACATCTATGCTCGTGTTATTTTTAGATTATAAAAATGGGAACTTAACATGAGTCACCTTTCTAATGATAAAATAATTTGAGCGTTCGGTGAATCGAAGGTAGGTAATCGGTAGGTTTTGAGGTTATTTATTACAATATATTTAGTGTATGTTACACACAAAAAGTACTAATCTCACTTCTTTATAATATCTGTAAAGATGAATAAATAGCGTTCATGGATCTATAACATGGAAAACAGAATTTATTTATGACCAAGTCGGTAAGATTATTCGGGTAAGGTGATATGTTTTAATATTTTAAACCTTTTATTTTACGTTTTTTATTTTTATTTAAAAAAGTTATATATTTTTTGTACGTGCTTACGATCTAATAGTTCCTATTAAAATAGAAACATGTTTTTTTTCTTTTATATGCACTTAGTTTGTCACCTTTTTTCCTAGTTTATAGGTTCGGCTCAGTTTATAGAACCTCGTAGAACCTATACACCAGAACGTTCTATTCAGGCTTTTTCGAGCGTATAACTTCTGGCGTCAAAGTTTACCTTTTTATATCTGTCGGCCAGTTGCTTTTTATTTTTCTTGTAAATGATTGGGGCTATTGGACTGAGCTCCCACAGCCACTATTTGAAGAACCATCCCAAAATTGGTGTTTTCTTCTCTATATCAAATATTTCTTTATTAATATTTTGGTTTTTTATTAAAAAATTTTCGTCGTAGCAACTCGATTGGCAATCGTACCCGAAATGTAATTCATATACATCTCTAATCGACTTCAAATCGTTATCCTTGTTTCTACCACACTGTATAAATTGATAATAAGATAATGACGCTATTTATGTAACAAAAAAAAATTGATGACGCATATATCAATTTTTGAAATAAGTTAAATAATAAAAAAGGAAGGTTAAATATATCTATCAAATCAGTGAACTGAATAAGTGGTCAATGTTATCGGTAATTATTTGCTAAAATGTACTATATAAAAATTACAAAAATATAAAAGAGGGATAAAATAGGGCAACCTATATACTTTATAGCTTGTATCAATCTCTAACGTAACTGCTCGTAAATTATTCATTTCATGAATGTCAACAACTGCGGTGTAAATGCTTGTGTACGGTTAAATTTCTATGGTTATTCTACTTTTTGTTGATTTATTCAAGTGCATTGGAACCCTGACTATAAGAGATTTAAATAAAAGTAATATGAAAAATGTTGTTAGCTTTATTATTTCTTTTTACAAAATACATATAAATTTAACACTTATAACGAACCTTCAATCAATGAGAATCAAAATAAATATATATTAAGGAAGTAATTTCCGCCGAAAAGAGAAAAATCTTTGCTGCCTAAAATAATGTTTATTTCGACACTTTGTATTCCTTAGAGTATACTTCAAAATGTCTAACTCGAATATAACAATGCTAAATAAAGATGAATTTTATATTTTCTTGATTCCATGAGAGTAGACTTGTTGAATGAGTTATCAAAATATTATTTGTGAATTATAATATGTCGTACGGCTTACAGGAAAATGATGAAACATGCCTTCTACGTTACGCACGTAAAAGGGACACTACAATATGTATGTATATATATATATATAAATATATATATATATATATACATACACATATTATATACATTACTTTAAAAAAAAGTTACATTGCAGTACTTAAAATTAACTATTAAAACATTTCGCTAGTAGATGGTGTCCAAATCCTGCAGGGAGACAACTTTTGAGTTGTTGTTTTTCTGTTGGTTAGGACAATCACCGATCACCCAATTGTCTGAACAGTAAGATGAACCTTGCGTCGGATTGGCATATGAAAAGTCGGTCCACTCTCCAGCCCGCATTGGACCAGCGTGGTGGTATACAGTCCAAAAACCTCTTAATGGAGACGGCGTTCATTAGGAAAGGCCTATGTCCTGCAGTGAACTAACATAAGCTGATGAGGGTGATGATGATGACGAAAGTTATCTACAAAAAATATATTAACTCTTTTTAACCATTTGTCCATGAAACATTAGTCCGTGGTTATAATAGGAAAAGTTATTCTTTAGAAAACTGCATAAACTAAAGTCTTTTATTTTATGTTCTTAAAGACTATGATATCGCAAAATGTTAATTAAGTTTCCATGTATAAGTATAAAATTAATAAAGACCGTCACAGAAAGTAACATGAAAATTCAAATAGCTAAATGTTACGTTTAATTCCCTTTTAGGTTTTAAAGAGTTTTTTCTTTCCTCTTTATACAGAAGCTCTTTTATCTGGGATAAAGAAAAAGAAGAAAACGTGTATTTTAACCTTATTATATTATTAATGTTATCATTTTTAATTGCCTCTTTAAAGTTTTGATTTAAGTGTTGCGTTTAATAAAATTGCTCTGATATATAATTTATTAAAAGTTCAAAAAATTATTTAGTATTTTTCTTTGAAGATGTCAAGTCTACTTTTAAAGTTCTCCTTCTTTCTAATTTCTCCTAATTTCTTGTCATCTCTCGATTTCTTATCAGTAAATTTATATTATAAGTCAATCGACATCAAACCTGTATGATAGTCCGCGTCTGCAAAAGGAAATCGAAAAATCGCTGAGCGGATGTACGAAAATGATGTTTATTCTGATCAAATTTCGCCAAAGACGGCACACTATTGCTCCGAGAATATTTCGCTTCATGTTACTGAAAGCTCAAACGATTTTCTAGAAGATTGGGTTTTATATTTGCCATTTTCTTAAATTGTATACATCGTTACATTTTCTTTTAATTAATCTACGGTTAAAGTTAATCGATATTATTGTTTCAACTTTTATACAAACATGTAACAGAAATCGCAACTTTTTTATTTTTAAAAAATATAAAAGGATTGTTCTTTTTTATCATACTAACTATCGTCTGCAATTTCATCCGCGTAGTAATATATTGTTTTCTTTAAATAGGTTAACTAAAATTTCAACGAAAATTTCCGTCAAAATCGAATTAGCCATTCCGAAGGTAGAATCGCCATTGAAAAGGCAGAAAGACAAAATTAAAAAAATATATGTTTATTAAATGTATTTGTTATATATTACAATGTTATCATTTGAAAACGTTATTTTAACAAATAAAAATAGACACACTTTTATTTAAGACAAATAAATATAACGTATGTAATGACTGTTTTACTTCATATTTTTATCAATCCACTAATAAATTTAGGTTAAAAATAGACTTTTTGTGTGAATCGCTATATATTCTGAAATGGATAGACGTTTGTGTACGAAATAGATCGAAATAGGACATAGCAATGCTGGGATGATATCAAATGAACCGTCGTATGTTAGGCCTAAAAGATCACCGGGAAATGACAAACAATCGCAACTCTCAATTTTTTCTTGTAACTTTTCGATTAATCGTGAACATTTTTTGTGTATGTATGTTTATTTTACAGAACAAATGTTTTTTTTTTTTCAATTCATAGAAAGAAAGGAAAATTCCAAAAAGTATTATAATAATTTAACAACTTCAAAACTCCGACTTGTCCAAAAATTAATCGTATTATTTTATTGCAGTCATCTTCATTCACTAACTTCATTCAGAGCGATTGTTTGCACATACGGAACATTGCTCCTCTCCAATAGCTATTTTACTACCTTATTGTTCCGTGGCTACCATATTGTCCTGTTCTTTCTGAAACTTTGTATTACGCAGTTTAATAGATATTTAAAATAAAAAAAATGTATCGAATATCACAACATTGTAAAACATCATCATTACATATCTACGTTTAATGAAACCTTAAGATAAATACCAAAACGATTTTCTAAATCATACACGTACGATAAAGCTATGTGTATGTGTAACCTGTCTATTGCAGGTCCTTTCATATTCATAATCTATTTAACTTTTTTACTATTTTATCACAATTAATATGATCTTGTTACTTACGCCCGGAAATATTACCATTACCTTTGTCAGTTGCAAGGTATCAGAAATTTCGTTTGGAAATGTGGCCGCTATCTTTAAGAATTTATCATTTTATTTGGGCGTTAATTTACTAAATTAAGGAAAAATGACAAACAATAACTTGTTTATACTTACAATTAGGTAACACAAGTTTTACAGTTAAAATAAACATATGTTTTTATTTTATCTTTTATAGAAGGCTATTTTAATTTTTCTAATGTGTATCTATTAATACTGTTAATCCACCATTAATATTAATAATTAATATTAGTATTAGGCAATGAAAATATTACAATGCTACTTAAATTGTGGTTAATATCTTCCTGATATAGAATTCTTATTATTTGATTTAGGTCCAATTTAGATTTGGGTATTATGATGGTTATAAAAAGAGAAATTTTATCACATGAATAGAGTATCTTATCTACAGGAAAGTCTAATTTTAAGTCCTCGGTAAGATGACAATGTTTTTTATGACCTTATTGTTTTTTCAAAATTGAACTGTATGGAATTATAAAACTAACGCTTATCGGAAAGAAGGAGGCTTTTAATTGACAATAAGTATCATGACCCGTGGTTAGCTACAATCAGTGAATCTTGAAGAGAAATCAGATCAGAGAAAATTTTTCCATCTTTCCTTTCACTGGTGCCCACGGTTAATCAAAGATAAACTAAGCTAGCTTATTCGTAGCTTCTAATACAGCGTGTTAGGTTTTATGGTGAAGAATAACACAATTTTTTTAATAGTTTATTGCATCACTTACAACTTTTTTATAAGAAGCTGTAATAACTCGACTCTTATATCTAAAAATTATATAATTAATTATATAACATATAGCTTTTTAAGAAATATCGATATGATTGACTTAGATTTTTTTAAGTTTAAGTCCGGTTAATTAGGGCTAAATAGTTTGTTGAAGTTATAATAATACAGACCATCATTCAATTTTACAATTAATATACAAATTTATACAATATTATCATTTTCGAACTTTGCAAATAACATTAATTTTTGAAAAGAAGTCTATCGGAGAAACCACTTTCAATCAGGTGCTGAGTCAACTACCCCTAAATTTGGCGTAAATAGGTGCATATTAAAACGATTACAACTTTTTCAACTCTTTTAATCTTAACTCAATGAAACTTGCTTTTAGGACTTTTTTCAATATATAGTTGTTGCAGCTAAATTAACTGCTGCGGCTTATTTGGATAACAAATATGTTTCTTTAAACTTAATAAATTTTTGACAAGTTAGATTCTTTTAACCCTCATAGGACTTAGTTTAGTAGACAATGTATTTCACTGGCAATTTATAACTTCATAAATCTTAAAACAACATTTAAATCTGCTCTAACTCTCTTAATCCTCAAGAGAAAAGTCTTAATTCTACATGATATTTCCCTTATGTTAATACAAGAAATATAGATAGATCTGTTTTTATTTAAATTGGACAGTACAGGTCGCAGTAAATACCACTTCTACAAAACATTTTTATTTTCATATATCTTTTTTACACATCGCGTTATTTTTCACTATTTACATTGTCTCACAATTTTTTTATACCTACTTTGCGTGTATTTTATTCACTTTAAAGAATTAAAACTCTCCGATACGTATAAGTCAAACACATTTTCTATTGATACTTGTTAAAATAATGTCACTTTCAATTCAATAAGATTTAGTTCTCCATTAGACTAACGTCTTCTGAGTTTATATTAACCACGCCACACGCCCAACCCTGTCGGTTTCGGAAGCAGCTGCAGTACCGAGCGGAGCGGGCGCTGAAGCGGAAACGGCAGCGGGAGCGGGAACTTCGCTAACACGACGGCGAAGTAGCGAAGGCTCACGTCAGGCGGCCAGATCGATTTTAAAGCAAATCGCAGCGCTCAGCAGTGTAACTACAGCTAGAGCGATTTGAACGCATGCGATCACTACAAGATCTCGTGATGAAGGTTTCGCGTCCTCGTCTAATGGCCCGTCACTGCGAGAAGAGAAAATATTTGTATTCACATATATCATCATCATTATATCAGTTTTTAACAGTCCACTGCTGGACATAGGCCTCCCTTAATACACCCCTATCCATTAGGAGGTTTTGGATCGTACCCCACCACGCTGGTCCAATGTAGGTTGGTGGGTCAACCGACTTTTAACATTCCCTTCCGACGCATGGATCATCTTACTTTTCAGACATTTGGGTAATCAGCCCAAATTGCCCTAACCGACTAGGAAACAAAAATGAAAATTTGTTGAATCCCCGCAGGATTCGAACCCACGACCTCCAGATTCTAAAGCACACGCCTAGGCTACGGAGGCAGCTTTACCGGTCGATTATTAAAACAATTATATATATTGATAATTTAACTTGGCTGCCTCCATGGCCTAGTAGTATTGGTTCATGCTTTACTAACCAGCGGTCGTAATTTTTAATAAGCTTAAAACATTTTATTCTAGTACTTTAGATTATATTAAGGGTTTATAAAAGAACAAGGAAATTTAAACAGAGTTTAAGATTTTCAAATTTAAAGTTCTGTTGAAGTACTTCATTTTATTTTTTTTTATTTATCCAAACTTAATTAAAAATCTATAATACCATTAGCAAACAATTAAACAAAATACGTATCGATATATTGATATTAACAAGAAACCTTATTTCGCCGCTTTCATTCATAGAACTTGCGTTTAATTACACTTTGTGTTTTGTATTAATAACTAATAACGTATATTCAAAGCCTCAACGTGCGTTCAAATAACTAGTAATCATGCTATTTAAAAACCTTTCACTGGATGTTTTTATTATACTCAAAATTTACCCTTAAAAATATTACAGTCTCGTTACAATGATTACGACAAATTTAGTATTTTAAAGGCGAATTACTCAGTAAGTAAGTACTCTATGTCCTGCTCTGTCCTGAACTGCCTTCGTAGCCTAGTGGTATGGGCTTGCGCTTTAGAAACCGGAGGTCGTGGATTGGAATGCTGCAGGGACGCAACAACTTTTTATTGTTATTTCCTAATTTGGTTATTATATATAGTATTTGTTAGGCCGATGCGGGACGATCGGCGCGTACACTTCACCGTAATATCTCCTGTCACAGTTGGCTGATCTCAAATAATGATAGGCCGCCGTATTCGGAATCGACTAGGAGAAGTTATTATTACTCTATGTCCAATATTAAAAAGTCATTACGTGTATTCAAAGCCTGGTGGGTCTAAGATTGTTCTGCAGCATTGCACCATGAGGGCGAGAAGTAGAAATCCAGCGGCCGCCCAGAGAACACTGGCCGCCCCTATGACTGTACCGTTCATCGAACTCCAACCTCGTGATGTGTGAATTGATACCGCTAAAATTGTAAGATTTGTACATTAGCTTATATATTTTTAACTACGGACTAACGTTATAAAGTACAGCACATAATATTTACTTGTTAAGTGAGATTCTTATTAATGAAGTATCTAAATTTTTTTTGACTGCCACTAACGATACAACGTGCACTAGCCTGTAATAAATGATAAAAGAAGACTAATTTTTAGACTTTTTTGGTAATTTAAAATTTTAAAATTAAAGTATATTTTGTTTCCAATTGTGTTAACTAAACAAAACAAATAGTTTATACCAGAGTTCTTTTTTTAAAAATGCTCGTCGGTTAAACTTAATTTCATTGAACATTTTTAATGGACTGTACTTTGTATACCTTATTTTCATACAAGGTAACGTAAATCAAATAGAACAAGAGTACGAAGATAATAATGATTTATTATAGCATATTGTATTTGTGTACAAAGTTGTGAATGTCTTAGAAACTTACCTGCAGCTACAACACTAACGCATCCTGCTGGAATTCCAAGACCCATGTTAAACTTCTGTCGTTCTTCTATAAAAGCAACACTTCCCATCACAATGGCTGATATCCCACAGACTATCTGTAAATATCCATTTATGTAAAAATTTATTTTGTGCAGCGGGGAAAATTATAAATATTAATATAATTAAAGATTGAACGTGATGATATCCGTTAAAATGTATAATTTACCAACAAAAAAATATTTTCGGTTTAAAGAATTTATTTCTCATAAAGAATATTACACTTTCACACAAACTTAATCTTTTATAAATTAAATAGAAATATGTTGGCTATCGGAGAAATTATACGTCCTACATTAAGTATTGTTTTAATCATGTTTTAAAAGTAAATAAGGAGGGGCTAGTCTTCACATGATCAGGTAAATTATTATATAGCTCCTTCAAACTTTATGTCTCTACAATTGACAAAATTTGACAATGATAATAATATTTTATTGTATTTATATAGATACTATCTACTACTACTAACACCAATATATATCTTGTTCCTAAAGTAATAAAATAATGTACCACTAATAGAAAATCGGATTTTGATCGCGTTTACTTACTTTACAATTACTTTAAAGTTATACCCGTCGTTTCAAACACTTCCCCGGGTCCATGATGACGAGACAAGTGTTGATAGTCATCATTTTAGAATTATTCTTGCTAAGAGAGTAGAATCCGTAAAACTAAATTATTTATCATATAAAGTATATACGTGAGGAACAGAAGGTATTAAGGATGGAAAAAGATATGGGTACACGAGCGGATACTAATCGCATATTAACATTATCTCCATGTTTACTAGATCGCTTAGCAAGCGAAGCAGAAAATTCCCTTTGTCATGTTTCGTCATTTAAGATAACAAAAATAGCTGTATTTATGTACTACAAGCATTTATAAGATTGAAATAAAAGTGCCGCGTCGATACTCAGCTTAACATTCAATTTTATGATCTATTTTTTAGCAACAACTTTGTGAATGCATGAGTAAGATAAATATGTAGAGATTGTTGCGATGAATTATTTAATGTCTTTTTATAATTACGTAAACAAATAAATATATGAAGTACCTTAAAATGTACAGGAATGGCATGGTTATAAATTTAATTGATTGTATAATTTTAAAAACTGATGCTGTGAAATATTTTATAATTTATTCATTATGTATTCTCTCAAGCAATGGAAAGTAGTAGTATACAACTAAATTATAAAACCTGCAAGACTCGAAGTCGTAGTACTATAGCCAAAGGATAGAAGAATCCATGTCGGTATATTGTCCTATCCCTCTCCCCTGTAAGAGGGGCCACTGACTCCTTCCGTTGAGAAAGGGCAGCCTGAAAAATGTATAAAGTATTAATGAATAAATTAAGCAACTTGAGCGAAACCCGACGTAAATTTACTTACAGAATCAAGTCGATCCTTCAGTTTAATTTCCCCGAGTAAGTTCGTGAAGTTATAATTTATATTCTCATACTTCAATTGTTTTAACTCAACAATAAAGTTAATTCTCTATTATTTGTTACAAAACTTCAGTTCAGGAATATGCCAATATTTGCCAATAATAATTTAAATCAATCTTACCACATTTAATTCCTCCATTATGTCTTCACAGGCGAATAATGGTGGAGCACATGGTTTACGCTTCATGAGTATTGATTGATTCACAAATTCCAGGCTGACAAGAGATCAACATTGTCCTGACGCCTGAAAAGAATCCAATATCTGAGAACAAACATTTCTATAGAAATACTGTAACAATCATTCCACTTTCTTATACCTTAATTCTGAGAGGATCAACTATGTACGGTGAGCAGATTCAGTAAAAGCCTCTTGGCAGCGAGTTTTTTTCAGGTTTAATATCAATTTAACGAATAAAATAAAATACTAATTATGTACCACGTTTCCTCCTCCTTCGTGCCTCCGTGGTCTTGCGGTATTCGCCCTTGACTTTACAAACCAGAGGTCGCGTGTTCGAATGCTGCGGGGAAACAACTTTGTATTATCGTTGTTTTCTGGTTGTTTAGGACATTTTGGGCCTATTACCAAAATGTCTGAAAAGTAAGATGTTTCATGCGTCGCATGCGTGTACAAAGTCGGTCCACTCCCCAAACCGGATCGGACCAGCGTGGTGGAATACGGTCCAAAAACTTCCTTATGGAAAAGGCGTGCATTCCCATAATGTATTAGGCCTATTACCAGCAGTGGACTGACACATGCATGAGTGATGAATAATGTTAACTTTTGTTAATATGTTTTATCAGCGAAATAATTATCAGCTAAACACGCAATTAAAATAAAGAATTGAGCAAATATATCACAAAATTCTTTTTAAAAATATTTTAATTTGTACGTAAGTCAGACAGACACTTGTTATTATACATATTGTATAGATCGTTCAATACATAACAATAATTCAGCCACGGTAACAATTGAATTTAAAACAATGCAATGTGACTGAATTGCCCTGTCCTAGTAATAAAAGATTTGAAAAGGTCACTTCCGGCTGTTATTACGTAAAAATATAAAACAATAGAAAATTTTGCATTTGTAATTAAATCATATATTACATTACGAATAAAAACTTTGTACTTTTATCTATAAGTTATAATGAACTTTTATACACAAAAAACAAGAAGTTATCATCTTCTACTTTTTAATTTTCATTAGAGAAACTAATCATGAAAAGCTGCTTCCCTGTTGTGAAAAAAATTCAGACGCACAACAGTCCTTAATGCCCTGTAGGCTATGGATATTTAAAAAGTGTCTTATTTTCAAAAGCTATTGTGTAATCGAACATGGACTATATACTAATTGAGTTTTGTTTAAAATGTTCACTGTTCACGTCAGTTAAAAATATTGAATTAACACTTCTTCAATATTATACCAGCATAAAACATTCTTTTAAATCGATAGTAACTATTTTTTTACGCTTTTATTACTTTTATACGTATGTAAGTATGCGGCCTCCGTAGCCTAGTGGTAGACATGGGTTCGAATCCTGCAGGGATTCTACAAATTTTCAATTTTAATTCCTAGTTGGTTAAGGCAATTAGGCCGATTACCCAATTGTATGAAAAGTAAAGTAAGTAAGTGATCCATGCGTCGGATGGGCATTAAAAAAGTTAGACCACCCACCAACTCCCCTTGGACCAACGTGTTGGGATACGGTCCAAAACCCTCTATTGCAGAAGGACGTGCATTAGGGGAGGCCTTTGTCCAGCAATGGACTAACACAGGATGATGATGTATGTAAAAATATAAAAGTATGTAACGGAATTTTTAAACATGATTTTGACGTCCATAAGATTGTCGAAGTAACTCGAAATTTGACATACTAATGAAAATGAAATTTCAATATGTAACTAAATATCAAATTAAGATGAAAAAGAAATAATAGTTTAATTCACCTAAAAATATACGCTATTCTAGACAATCCAACTAAAAAATAGAAAATAAACATTACTAAATTTTAATTGTATATTGTGTAGGTTAAAATTTATTTCCAGGATTTTATCAAAATAACACTTCTTCTTATATTTGTTTATAAAGTATTCATAATTATTGATGTCATACACCCTTTATTAGAATAAAATTATTTTTCTTACACTATTATTAATGAATTTTTTTTATGTTAAAGTGTATTATATTTTTTAAACTATTTTTATTTTAAATTTTAAAATATATTTCTTATATACATTTGTTAATACCGTTGATTTCTTGATAAACAAATGTACATTGAAACAAAATAAATCACTCGTCGCACAGGGTAACATTAACGTGAACAGTCGAAACAAAGCTACAATTAAATAATCAATTACATGAACCGCTATGTGAACGAGCCAATTTGCTAATGGATTCCACTGAAAGGTTGAGGGGCGTTGGTCTTAATTAAACTGTCAAATATAAATGAGTCATGAATAATCTATACGCAATATTCACTAGGCCTGATTTTATGTGTTGAATCGTACTGAAATACGTTGTTGTCGCTTAATTATCGTTTTGAATTCCATATTTTTAATAAAATAATTTTGACGTAATAACTGACATTTACGTTTCAAAATTTAAAGATATTAGTAATTGCTTACTTAGTAATTATTTCTCATCATGTGAAATATGGACATAGGCAATGCCTCCGTAGCCTAGTGGTATGGGCGTGTGCTTTAGAAACCGGAGGTCGTGGGTTCGAATCCTGCGGGGACGCAACAATTTTTCATTGTTGTTTCCTAGTTGGTTAGGGCAATTTGGGCCGATCACCCAATTGTCTGAAAAGTAAGATGATCCATGCGTCGGATGGGCATGTAAAAAGTTGGTCCACCCACCAACCCGCATTGGACCAGCGTGGTGGGATACGGTCCAAACCCCCTAATGGATAGGGGTGTATTAGGGGAGGCCTATGTCCAGCAGTGGACTAAAACAGGCTGATGATGTATGATGATGTATGTATGTATAAAGGAGAAGAAATTGGTTCTTATGATTTAATTTTATTAATTTTTTGAATATCTCAGAAACTTATAATAACAATGTTTTAAGAATTTGAGTAATAGGATAACTTAGGATTACATCAGGATTACTTGATTGGTACACGCTTTGTAAAGAATTAAATATATATAAAAGAAATATACTCCAGGAGCAAATGTATAAGGAAAAATAAATGTACATTTACAGGTTTACATTAATGTACATGTACATGCAACAAAAGCGAACACGTTCTTTAAAAGGGTCTGAAAAGTTTTTCACAGTATCATAATTACATAATATTTTACACTTGTCGTTTCCCACTAAAATTGTAAATTCAGATGTTGTGAGTGTTGATAATTCTTAGCCATTAACAAAGAAACTAGTTTAGGTGCAGTGTTCTAGTAATTAACTTCACAGCGTGATAGCTTATTACTAGAAAATAATATGAGTTTGTAGTTTGTATAGATACAATGAGTCAGGCCGATGGTATATTTTAGGGAGATATAACTAGAAAATACTTATTCAAATTAACGTAAAATAAAGCTCAGATTTATAACAAGGTACCGCAAATGTTAAAATACATAGTATGTAATTAAACACTCCAACCAATATTAAACATATTTAATAAAACGCAATAAATACAAACGGGACAAAAATAAGTCAAAAAAACTATGTTGTTAATAATCATGGTAGTCAAATAATAAGTAAAGTTTCACATGCAAAGTACAATAATTCACTTTGCAAAATACTGTCAAAATGTCCTTTAGGGAACAGCATGTAGAAATAACAGAAATGTTTCTTAATTAGATGTTTCGACAACAAATATGTATAAATGTCAGATGTTTAACTTATATTTGGTATATTATGTATTTATTTTTATAGGATATGTAATAAAATTGTTATGACATTTAATATATCAAATATAATTAGTTATAACATCACATTTATATGTAGTACAATTAGTTCAAAACTGCACAACGCGTTAAGTACAAAAATTGCAAAACGGATCATATAGTACTTATTTTATTGGATACCATACAAAAGCTTAACTGCCTCCGTAGCCTTAGAATCCTGCAGGGACTCAACTACTTTTCTAAGTTGTTTCCTAGTTAGTTTAGTAAGATGATCCATGCGTCGGATGGGCATGTTAAAGTCGGTCTACCAACCAACCCGCCTTAGACCAGCGTTGTGGGATACGGTCAAAACTCCTTTTGGAGAAGGGGTGCTTTAGGGGAGGCCTATGTCCAGCAATGGACTAACACAGGCTGATGATGAATGATGAATAAAAAACCAAAAACCTTTCAAAAGTATTCGTAAAATAACGCTCTTAATTTACATATAAAATCCATTTTATTCGGACTTTATTTTATATAAGTTTTCTGCAACTTCTGAACCAAAGTTATATCCGACTAAATATTGTGGTTATATTCTTATTGGTATGTCTACCCTCTTGTCGAAAGAGCCCGTGTTAATTTGCGAGGCAGCTCGTTGTATGCGAAAGAGACGCTCGTTGAAAAGTTATGATATTTATAATAATCAGCCAGTGATGGACTGCGAAGCAGTTGACATCAACGAGACGCGTAACTGCTGTGGATGACTGAAGCTAAACCTTCGTCGTTGTGACCATAAAGAGTCATTCGAATATATTTTTTCTTATAAAAGGTAAAGTTTAATCTGTCAATGGTAACCCATTTTCAAAAAGACTGGAAATAAAACATGACTTCTCTACCATCCACGCGATAAGATTTTTCACAACATCCTGGAAAAATACTGAGCTCAGAAGATTTAGCAGCCTACCGAAATGCTCCACACTACGAAATAAGCCACTTGGACAGCAGTTATAAAAGTGGAGTTTCGTAGGCATGTTAGTGCCAGAATTTTGTTGCATAACATAAAGTTGAACTTGTGCTTTGGAAGCAAATGTTTTAAAAGAATGGAACAAGACAGATGACACTACCTCCAAAATGATCTGCGCTAAAGAACCAGAAGCAGAAAGTGCATTATGATCTCTTTATGCGATTCAAGAGGCTGACTGCCACCCAAAATACGCTTGAAATAATAGTAACGCTGTTCGCTCTAGAAGGGCACTTAAAATGTCAGTGAGACAGGCCCAACAACTTCGAAAAGATAAAAGCTGCTGGACATAGGAAATAGTACATGTTATATTAAATCTATGTATTAACATATACTCTGAACTTATGCAATGTAAAGGCAATCGGGTGTAAAAACATTTTTCTCTAAAATAATTGATATATTTCATGTTGAAAATTGCAAAGCTCCTTAAATAAACTCTTTACCACGTATTCTAAGTTAGTTCAAAAGCATAATTAGCTAAGCTGCTAAGTTATCGTCAAGTTGCTAACCACAAAGTTAACTAGTTAAATGAAATGTTATGGTTCAAATAATATATTCGAGTAACATAATTTTTCTTATGAGGTTTTCTTTATTTTGCACGCCATAAAAGACAATTTGATGAAGTGTTTTTATTGCCACAGCTGTTTTGTACTGCACTTTTCGTAATGGCTATGCATATCATACATGTTTGCATGAACGCTTGCTTTTGATTGAGTATCAGTATTTTTCTGATAAAAAAATGCATATACCATTACGGATACTGAGCTGCGATGCATTACATCGAAAGGGGGTGCAGAAATTTTAAAAGGAATACCTAGAAAGTTTTCTAACTTCACCCTTAGTATTGTTATTTCATATCGAAAGAATGATACTAAATCAATACAACATTATTAATTTCTAATGCTAATAAGTATATAATGCAAATACCATAAGCTTGGATTTATCGTCATTATCAAAAAAATTATGACATTGTCAAAGTCATGATTACGTCTTACTGTTTATTTGAAACAATAAACAAATTTAATGGCATACGTTAGTATTTACCCTGCTAATGATGACTGTGAGTTAGATTCAATATAAAAATATGACATCGCTGACTTACTTGTGGATCAATTATACTGATGTTTTATAACGTAAATAAAAGCAGAGCTTTTATTAGAAGTACAAGTTAAATAACCGAATGAAAGTGCAATTTATTTTTAAATATATCTGACGTATTCTTTATTTTCCTTTTTCATAAATCAAAGAGGATGTTAGAAAAACATTCTTGTTGGTACTTTGAAACTTTCAGGCAGTGTTTATTTCTACGTTACATGAATTTCATAATGTTTTGTACATTTTATTACTATTTTTGTTCACTTCTCTTTCTTGCACGTTTTTATAACATATTATAAATCAATATAACTTGTTACAAACAGTTATTATTTTATATTGAAATAATTACACTGTAACACTTGTTCTACATTCACTCTAAAAAACGGAACCACGTACAGTACTAGCGTAATGCAACGAGAAAATTTTTTAAAGTTTTATGATACTGGTTGGATTTTAAAAAATGCTTTAGTCCACGTGTGTATACTTTATATCGTACAAAAACTTTAAATAAATATTTTCGCAGAATTCAAAACTTTGGAAAAGGTTTTTAAAGCTATTGTGCTTACAGACGTTTTTGTTAGTCGAACGCTAGAATAAAGCATCATTATTAGTCACAAAATACCTTTTCTTGCACTTTTCACCTATTTCAAACAAAGACATTACTGAATCATACCTAGAACATCAACCATAGAGCTTTGTACCAAAAAGCCGACTGAGAAAGAGAGCTACTGCGATAGTGCTATTTATTTTACGTTTTTAAATCCCGGTCAAAAATTTAATACAGGAATATCACTTGGACAAACAAACAAGAAGGGCAAAGAAACAACAAAATGCACAAGATAAAGACATAATCCAAAAGCGAATAGAATATGTAACATTTGCTTTCTCAACGGATAATTATTTGCTTGTAATAAATCTAATCTAACAATTATATCTCTAATCATAAAACAGTTAAATAAGATTTTTTTATGATTGGAGGTTATGTATCTGAAAAGATTAAAATTTTTAATTAGCTATTCATTCGTTTAGAGCAGAGCTTTCAAAAGAAATCGTTTCGTAGAGAATAAACTATACATTTTCTGTTATTTATAAATTATTGCGTCATTTTGCGCCTTTTTTTTATTCTAAGTTTATAACTTTGTTTAATAAATTGATTAAATAACCTTATTAAATTATCTATAAGGTGACCAAAGATTCAAAAATCAAGTTTCTAGTTAGATAGCCCCGATATCGACCTAAGTTTAAAGCATTTTTTGAAGTAGTATATGTAGAGCTACTTTTTTTTTCACATAATATATATAATTAGTCAAACTGTCGCTTACAGGATAAATAAAGTCATAGAGGCAAATATTGCTCATAAAATGTGTTCATAGTACAATAACATTTATTATTATTACTTTTGCTTAATAACTTAATGACATTGCCGTAGAAAAGCTATAAAACTTTTATGTATAGCATAATAGCTATTATACACCCAAGCCAAATTCATTCTACGAGAATACGTATGAATTTTGTTCGGGAAATTCTACTTAGTTAAAAGGTTTCAAGTGAACTATGATTGCATTATTTATCAGGAGTTACCGGAGTTGGTTTTGTAGTAGACGTGGCTGGACTTACATTATTTATGTCGTCTAAAATTCATTAACAAACTAGTGGCCATCCCCGCTTTGTAAGAGAGGACGATTGTTAATATTTTTCCGTATTTTTTTAAATTATTACTGGATTTATGATTCGGGATGAATACGGCGACATATGTAACGTGTTTTTTTTATTAAATTGTAACTCTCAAAAGCAACATTTCATTTCTAGACATTTAGAACACGGTCGATAGGAACCCGATGTAAAAGGACAACACTATGACACAAAAATGAAAGGTTCAATAATTTACGGAAGATCTGAGGTCGAGAAGTGGAGGAACGGGCCCTTTTTTAAATAGCAAAATAAGTCATAGGCACTAAAAAGAGCAACAACTTTTGTGAATACACTTTTTTCACATAACCTCAACATTTCTGTGAAAAAAATTTGATAAATAACTTTTTGCTTCTTTAGTTTTATCTACTGAAAAAATACTTTTCCCACGAAATTGACCACATCACCCTTTTTGACTTAATGTCGTAAAAACACCCTAATTTTCAATCGAAAATACTCGCGTCAAAATGTCAGTTTTTTTAAAAAATCAGGTGTTCGTTTGTATCTTTTCAATTTGTTAATTTGTAGAAACATGAAAATATGCTGATACAAAAGCACGAATAACGTTAAAAGTGTTCATGGTAATAGGTCTCAAATTAATAAAATTCCACACCCAAAACTGCGCTGGTTTACTTAGCGAATCACAGTCAAATTGGTCATTAGGCCGCAGAATGTTCCACTTACAGTACTTTTGCTTGATTAGTTTTGTTAGCAAAAATTGGCCCTGAATTTTTTTGTACGAAATTCGTCTGGTTTATGTTTGGTTTGTATGACTATGTTATCACTGATGTTTTAACAGATTGATTGCAAGCCAAGGTTTGCTTGCTACGGTGGCCGATCTATATTAAAGATCAGCCTACTGTGCAGGATATATAATAGTGCACTAGTATACGCGCAAACACAGGTGTAATCCCTATTCCTTCATTCTCATGGTCCGATGGGACAGATAACCGACATGACCCGAGAGAAATAACACGCAGGATCGACTATTGGCATGCCCATCCGAGACATGAATTATCATACATTTCAGACAATCGGGTGATAAACAATGTAAATTTGTTGAATCGAACCCACAATCTCTGATTTGTAAAGCACACGCTTTTACCACTTAGCAACGGGGGTAGCTTAAAAAAATCTTTGTATTAATTGTAGCTTAAAAATACGACATTTGATCATACTAGAATTCTACTTCGGGTATTATGTAAATAATAAGTTTGTGAGTACTGACATTTGTAATGCACAGTTATATAGCTTATAAGCCTAGTGGTATGGGCGTGTGCTTTAGAAACCGGAGGTCGTGGGTTTGAATCCTGCGGGGACTCACCAAATTTTCATGATTGTTTCCTAGTCGGTTAAGGCAATTTGGGCCAATCACTCAATTGTCAAAAAGTAAGATGATCTTTGCGTCGGATGGGCATGTAAAAAGTCGGTCTACCCACCAACCCGTATTGGACCAGCGAGGTGGGATACGGTCCCAAACCCCCCAATGGATAGGGGTGTATTAGGGGGGGGGGGCTGTGTCCAGCAGTGGGCTTTTTAAGCCGTCAGGTGGAATGTAGCAGCACATAAAATCCTTGAAATCATTTTCGGTCATACCAAAATGGTCTTTTTTAGGATCGTATTCCAATATCAGATGCATAATAAACTAGCTTTTACGCGTGGAATAGAAGAAATGTCCGCGAGGTGTATTGAAATAGTCTGTATAGAATAGTATAAATGACGAGTTTTTATTGTATGTTAGGCACATAAAATAAAAACATTACTCGCAAAGTTTTATGGTTTTTGCTACGACGATGAAGAATTTCTATATGGTCTCTCATCCCCATTTCAACCCTTTGTTCATCCCGGTACAGTTTGAGACTACAAAATGCTAGAAAAACACTACTGTTGCCTGGTTTCTAGTATCTATACACAACATTTCATTGTTTAATATTCAACAGGGACGATTTTCAAAGAAAAGAGAGAATCAATGGTTAAGACGGACAGACTGTCAGAGTAATTTTGGAATTATCAATACGTTAGCAATAACGTTTCTTATCCTTTATGCTCGTCCTCTTCTAACAGCAGTGATACAGTTCCACTATTAAAAAACTTTTAAAAGTATACAGCAATTAGCAAAAACATAACACACAATATGCACTCTGCGAAATATAAAAAAAACTTGAAACCAAGATTGAAGAAATTGTATTGTTTTACAAATCGAATTGTGATTTCTTTACATCACGGGGCAGACTTAGATGTCCTGTGGCCATTACTAAAGAGAAATCACCAGACCTAGAATTTAATAATACGTTACTGATATACATGTTCAATCCAGATATAGTTGCAAAAATACTGCGGCGCTCAATACGATGTCGCTCACAGATGCAATGTGAAAGGTGGGATAAGAGGACAATGAAACATTTATGTAATCGATCTCTTTGCCCTAGCCAAATAGCCTCACCAGCTATGGATGAAGTAGGCAATACATCCGGTTCAGCCTTCTGGTGCATACTTTGTCGGTTCGACGAAGAATGCGAAATTATTTCTGCACGCTTTAGGTACCAGAAATAAAGAACTTGTTTTAAGTCTGTACAGGTTCAGCATAACTTATCCTTTTTCTTAAGTATCCGTAGGCATTCATTTGCTTAAAAAATATAAGCTTTATAGATATAGCAAAAAAAGAAATTCATGTGTAATTTTTCGGAATAATTCTTATTTATCGTGCTCTCTCTTATAGTTTCAGTACCTTTACATCTCTATATTATGCAATGAAATTATTCATTTTAACATTTGACATGAAATAGTAAAGTTTTATTTCAATGTTATGAAAATGTCACTCATTTAATACGATTATTAATTGACAGTTCGGGTGTCATCGTATTTCTATAAAGTTCCTCATGTTACCGAAAAAAAATAATTCTTACCACGTCTTTACTTGATATGTCATTAGACAGTAATGTTAATGTTATATGTTATTTTATACCACGAAAACGCTAATTTATCTTGTATTATTGATATAATGAAGTAAAAAATAATTAGATAATTACTGTTTATTTCATTATATCAATAATACGAGTTAAATTAGCGGTATTGTGGTATAAAATAACATTATCGTGTAGATCTTTGTCAATTTACTCACCACAGAGTGAATTGGTTTGCTTTGTAACTTTACTTCAAAGAATCGCAACATAACGAGCACTTACAATTTGTACCCTTGTCTGCCCTTGAGCTTTGCAGAAACCTCTTTTTATTTCATACAGTTCCCTCAAGCAAAATTTTTAACAATATTATGAAATAAAACTCCATAAAAATCCTTTATTTCTTATAAAAAAGATCTGTTCAATATACAAAACGTACTGTGATATTTCTTATAAATATAAATTAAGTTATTTACGCTCGTGTGTTTACTCATTTAAGTTTTCTTTCGAGCAATAATTTTAAATATTTGTTGTGTTATAGTAATTGAACAAATTTATGATGGTTTATATAAATAATTTAGTTCTCATTATCTGTACACACATTATTTCGTCTAAACGTATAGTAATTCCTGTAATGAACTAAGTGTATGTATAGTCAGGTCAGGGTGAACTGTGAATTCCTTGGCGCATCTCTTCAGAGTCAATTGTAGCTCGTTTTCAAGTTTTCTTAAGCTAACGGGGTCACTAATGAATCACAAAGAGATGAAAAGTAAAACTCAAAAATTATAAAATGCGGAATGGTTTTCACGTTCTCGTTGTTTCAGACCATCTCTGACGTTTCGTTATCTCCGATCGATGCTTAATCTGTAGAAATAAATAAAATTGGAGTGTCTGTTTGTAACATCAAAATAACCGTTTTTTAATAGTCACATTGTGATATAACCGTGTATGATTAAACAAAATTTACTTACATATTTTATTACTAGATATTTTCTATTTCAGTTAAACTTTTTAAAACTGAAATTTAGAAAACGGAAAAATTTGGAAAACGGGATGAAAGTAAACATAAATCAACCATCATATTAACCCAATTTTTAAACTATTGTTTGAGGACCTTTAATTTTATAATTCCACTCCCTAATTTACAGCAAGATTAAACTTTACTTAGATTTAGATTGTTGAATATTAACTAGGCAACGAAGTAATTTTTATTAAAATTCTTAAAGATATATATTGTTTTTATTTATCTTAACACATTTCTATATTGAAATAGTTAACTGCAGCAAGTTTTTCTAAGAAAATCAAATTTATTACTTTGCACTGTTAGATCTATTTAAGATGTACCAAGTTTTATTATTTTATTATCTATCTTGTAAGGTTCTATCATTCGCAATCTAAGCGGATAACAACGTGTCTTTTTCTGCATACATCCCCGCTAATTCACCTTAAATTTTGTTTTTAATGTAGAGTGACTTCGCTGTCCATCCCGTTTTTCTACATGTTTTGGAGTATACATTAACATACGTCACAAAGGATTGATTGTGGTTGTAAGTCTTTTCACAATATAGTTCATTTAAATTCTGTCTGCTCTTATGTAATTCAAGTTTTGTCCATTCACTAAAAGCTGCAGATCTTTTTGATTTTACTGTTTTCGAAGTAAATATACTCTTAAATTCAGTCGTTATTAATTTAAATAATTTACTATACAGTATATCCGGCTTACTTTTAAAATGCAGGTAATTAATTTTATTTATTATACTACTTCTAAACTTCTCAATACGTTATATATACGTAGGAAATATTTTTTGCACAATATATAATCTGTACATGTTGCCGAGGAGGCAGTAATTAATTTAATTAATATAATAAAAACATGGGTAAGGGTAACTGACTAATCGGAAGAAAATAGTTGTCACGACAGGATCGGATAGTAGCAAAACTAGGTTTTCTAATGCAGCAATGCTACAAAAACTTTGCTTTATAAAACTATTAAAACAAAGACATATAACTTAACAGAAGACATGTACAACTATACTTACATTTTATTAAATTTACATATAGAACGAATGTGTTTAGTTATAAGATTAATTACGTTAAGACTGTAATCTCTATGGAACATTTCCATTAGGGGGCTTAAACGCTCTAGTGTAGTGATATCAATTAAATTAGAGTCCGACCGAAACTGTTTTCCGGCCGAAACCGAAACCGAAACCGAAAGTTCGGCTGTGGCTTTCAGTTTCGGCCGAAACGAAACCGAAACCGAAACTCACGTGATCAAGTATAAAAATTCTTAAAATACTAAAATATGGAGCTTTTATGCCTATTATTTTGCTTTATTTTAGTCATGGAATGGAGACAGTATATTAAACGAGTGGTAATCGTTTATTTCAGTTGCTAATAATATGTTTATGTAACAAAATATTACAAATATATTAATTTTTTTCAAATTAATTTCTTATAGTAATATGAGTTATTAATAAATAAATTAATAATTGTGACTGTTGCATTAAAGACTAAGTATTGGTATTTTGAAATCATACTAATTAATACTTTGGTTTGTATTTGTAGTTCGAGGGGATCAGAAAGTAAAATGAGATAGAAGATAATGACTATGATAGCTTAATTATTTATTTTTCTACATAACTCCGAGTCCACTACACACCAAGTCCAGCGTTCTAAGTTTCCAATGCTTCAATTTCTTTAAAAGGATTGCCTTGTTCCTGCAAAAGGTCACCAAGGCATCGTTTACTTGTTATATATAGTTTTAACAGATGTTTCCTTTTAAGTATTGTATCAATTTGGAGAAGATGAAAAATAGCTAGGCGCCAGATCTGGTGAATAGGGGATGCTCAACCAATTGTACGCTGGCACGCTGAACGGTGGCCATCGCTAATGCCAACCTATGCGCCGGTACGTTGTCAAGATGAAACAGCTCGCCCGTTTAAAATTTGCCTCTTTTTATCATTGAAGGCATTTCTCAACCTCGGTATTAAAGCTGCATAATCTGTAATGATGGTTCCATGCTCCAGGTAATCATACAACAATAGCACTTCTGAGTCCCAAAATATTGAAGCCATACCCGGCCAGGCCATATAAAGCGTATGAAGATTCTTCGGGATAAACCGTGTTTCGTCCACAGCCACAAAACTAGATTTAAAGTTTTTAGAATCTTCTTAAAACTTGTCCAACGATATCTTTGAAGTCGATTATGTTTCTGATTCTCGGCACCCATCTTGCGGAGACTTTTCTTATATTCAAAATTTGTGTCAATATGCGTTGAGTACCTCTATATGAAATGTTCGTTTCTTGGGTTAGGTATCAGATGGTAATTCTTTAATCGCTTAAAACAGTTTTTCGAATATGGCAGCATATTCTTATTGTTTCTTGTTGATTTCTGGCTTCGATGGACGGCTGCAACCATGTTCGTCTTTCTCGTACGTTCTCCTATTCGAAATTAAAGCCCACTTTGCGACAATTGATTATGACATAGCAGTCTCTTCTCACGTTGCCTTTGAGCCGCAGTAAATCTCTTGCGTTGTTAACTTTTATAACAGCAGTTTTTAATGACAAGGTCGACTTGGGTTTTCTTTTTCGAGAACATTTCGCCACACATAGCAAACAAATGACTAACTTCAGCAAAAAAGTAAAGAGACTAGAAGATTTTTTTATTAACACAACAAATATCTGAGCTACACTTTCCAGTATTATTTGTATTTATTTTTGGTTTCCAAGGAGTATATATTTTGTTCTCACTATTTGTTACCTTCTCGTCTTTCTAGAAGAATCATCAATTTCTTTTGTCAAACTTGGAATGTTTGTCTGAACTAAAATTGACTGATCTGAGCTCGATTGTAGCAAATAATACATTTAACTTTCGCTAATATTTTGAAATTGAAAACACTTCTGAAACCAGTTTCGGTTTCGGCAAAAGTTTCGGCTAAATTTGGCCGAAACCGAAACTGACGCGAAACTTAATTTTGGCCGAAACTGGCTGAAACCGAAACCGAAAGTTCGGTCGGACACTAATTAAAATTAAATTTTAATGACAATTAAAGTTCTTTTTATGTAATTACATTAAACAAACACACAAAACTACAAAACTACAAAATATATACAAAAACATTTTTTATTTTGCATGATACTACCCATTAAGGTATTGAAACTGCGTTTAATTAGATATTATAGAAAAAAATGTATGTAGAAAAAAAAATGTATATTTATTTTAAAAAAGTTGTAAAATGTTTCTTTTTTAATTTTATCAGCCTTTACATTTTCCGGAATTGAGCATTTTTAGTTTATAATAGCATAAGGAGATTTACATTATACAAAGAAAGTAGGTGAAAAGCATGTACAAAAAGCATGAGAATATAAGGAACAAGCGAACTTTTACATCAAGCAGTACTCTTGAAAGTGTAGGAAAAGCAGAAAAATACTGTTCACGGACGTCAAATTTTATGGTCACCATATAACCAGGATATAATGTAAACTACTAAGTCGGGAACAGCAGATGTAAGCACTAAGGATTACTACCGCTCATTGATCAATGACTCATCCGTTTAAATCCATGTATATGTTATTGCATTAAAATTACAAAAAGGAAACAAAGAAGTTATTTTAATATTCAAACATGCCATCAACTACAAGCAGTGGTCAAAGTTTTGAATTCAACTTACGAATAGTCATTAATTCCACTGTATTTCTCGGCATCACAATAGATTATAAACTGCAATGGGGCCCTCATATTAACAGACTGGCGAGTATACTTAGCTCAGCGGCTGATGCAGTCAAAAAAATTAGACAACTAACCGATGTTGAGACAGCCCGTTTAGTATATTTTAGTTATTTTCACAGTATTATGTCTTATGGCATTTAACTGTTGGGAAACGCGGCTGATATTAATACTATTTTTATAATTCAAAAGAGCGATTCGAGCAGTCTATAACCTGGGTCCCAAAGAATCGCTGAGAAAAATGCTTACAGAAATTATTGTAATGACTGCTTTTTCTCAATACATATTTGAAAATATTATGTATGTTCAAAAACATAAAAATTATTTTGTAAAACATTGTGACACACATAATATAAATACTAGGAATAAGTATAATTATGTTCTTCCAAAAACTAGGCTCCGAAGAACAATGAAATCTTTCATGGGACAATGTATACTCTTCTACAATAAAATACCAGAAAACGTTCAGCTTTTATCTGTAAATAAATTTAAAAAGTTGTAAAGGAACGTTTGTGTGTTAAAGGATATTATTGTTGTAATGACTACTTGATAGATAACGCACCCTGGTAATGAACTGTTCGCTCCAGGCAATTTCAAAATAGTAAAATGTAAGATATGTATAAATTTTGTAAAATTTATTGGAAAAAAAGGGAAAAAGAAAAGTCCTGCTGAGTTTCTTACGCCGGTTCTTCTCAGGTCCGAGGATTCCATTTCCGAACCGGTGGTAGATTATTTGACAATCAATTAGAAAGTGTAATGCTTCTATATTGAATAAAGATATTTGACTTGACTTGACTTGACTTACAAATCGAAAACTTCAGCAAAGCAACATGCCAAGCGCGTAGTGAATTGGTTGAGTTTTACCATTTGCATGCCAAATTCCTAAAACTTTAATTGGTTACGAGCATGCAATAAGAATTATGTATTTCAATCATGTTTTTGTTGGACTCAATGATAGGATGACCGGGACATTATGGCTATGATAGTAGCGACCATACTTATAAGGATTGCGGGGACACAAGTTTAATCGTCACACTGAGACATTAAATATTACGTATTGTTTCACCAGTTATTACACTAGATGATCTGCAGATAGGAACATAGTTCTATTAAACCCAACTGATTTGCGTCATAAAGTGACTGTATTTTCCAAGTAAATCCTGCAAAAATAAATTAAAATTTTAAACTTTAATTGTGTTAAGTTATGCATTATTATCATTTTTTAATCACACGAATACTTAGCAATATTAAAAGAACGTGATTTAACAACGGTCCCGGGTAGACTCAACCACAACTAATGAAAAACGTGTTTTTAACGTTTTTCATCAGTCGTACCCTAGATATAATATATTTTATTTGTAAATGAAGGCGATAAAATTCGTTAAAGACTTTTCATTCAATGATTAACATTACTATCTCGATTCTGTTATTATTTTACACTATTAAGCTGAAATAGATAGAAAAATACCAAATAATCTCCGAAAAAAAAACTGCTTCTTCTATAAGCCAGTTAACAAGATTTAGTGACAAAAAGAACATAAACTGAACATAAACTAAAAATTCAACAGCTTATCTAGGCTGAAAAAGGCGAGACTAAAGGGTCTATGAAGTCTCAAATGCGGTAAAAGTCTCTTGAAGTGAAGTCTCTTGTGTTTGAATAAAGCAACTAAGCAAAAGCCATTCGATGAGACTAAACATTTTCCAATTTATTTGATTTAAATTGTCACTCTTAAGAAGTTTACTATTTTAACTTATTCATCGTCATTATATTTTACACGTCCTTTCTACCTATGACAAAAGTTTATTGGAAACGATATAAACTAAACACATTGATGACGTAATTTTCAAATAAAAAATATAAATGTGTAACATGTCATAAATTGTGAAAAATTTATTTTCATGGTTTATAAATAAATCTTAACGAAACGTACTTTTTTTTGAAAAGTAAAAAATAACATTTAATTTACAAGCATTAATTTTTTAAACATACACTATTATTTGAATATATTATATATTAGGTATACAAAAACATTGTTTATAAAATCTTACTTCAGTTGGAAAAATTAAAATATAAAATTCAATATACATGCGCTGAATTTAAATGCAGTAATAAGATATTATAATATTATGGCTATATTCTACACATGCGCTATTTTTTAAATAATATGTTATACTAAAACGGACGGTTAAAAGACGGTTAAAAAATATTCGAGGAATACTTTAAGACCCGAGGGGATTTGGAGAAACTGATGTTAATATATGGCTAAAGTATCAAAGGATCTGCACGTTCCAGCCACCGAGAGAACACTTATTCAAATGAAGATATATTTAAGAAATTTATTAAGCGTTTTACTATTTCATAAGAACATAAAATATTAATCTATTCGAAATTTTGCTTGTATAATAAAATTGAGTCTAACAGTTCAATTACTATCCTATTGCAAATATAAAAATACACAGTATTTAATTAAACATTCCAACATATATATTGAACAATTTCAATAAAAACTTTATATACGCTTATAAAATAAATAAAAGCTAGTTATAAGTAGTTATAATTATAAGTAGGTCTAACAAACTTTGTTGTTAATAATGATTGTAGTCAGATATTTAATAAAGTTTCACACCCAAAGTGCGATGATTCACTTTGCAAAACACTATCAAATTGTCCTTAAGAGCAGACTGTTCAAATGACAGAAATGTTTCTTTAATAGGTGTTAGCGACAATAGCTCTATTTACAATGTCCGACGCATAACTGTTTATCGTATAATTGATAAACTTATGTACATCTTTTTAGAGAAGACATATTAAATATAACTAGTTATTAGTTTTCGCTCACCTGTGTGCGTAAATTACTTATAACTTACTACATTTATATAACAACGTGTTAATTACAAATAGTTGCAAAACAATTTACCGTCATAAGCGTTAGAAATTATACTAATTAGGATTCATTGCACTTACATTGTATTATTTACTATAAAATATATATATTTCATATCACTAATAACTGCCATTGCAAAATACTTAAGATAAACTCTTAACCACATTTTCTAAGTTAGTTTAAAAGCATAATTAGCTAAGCTGCTAAGTTGTCGTCAAGTTGTAACTAGTTAGTTCATACGTTATTGTTTAATTAATATATTCATGGTTTATACGTGTTCATTTGAGACTATTTTTTGTTTTGCATTTTATAAATGAAAGTAAAATGGAAATGTTTTTGTTGCAAAACCTTTTTTATACTGCACATTTCGTGGTGGCTATGCATTTAATTTTGTATAAAAGCTTGCTTCTGATTCAGTATCAGTATTTCTCTAAATAAATCATATGAGGCCAATTAGGGAGACTGAGTATTGAGCATTATGTCGAAAGAAATTACGCATTTATTTAAAAAAGTGTATGCCATCCCATATACACAATTATACAACTTCAATAATAAGCAGAGCTCTAAATAGAACTAAATATAAATAAACAAATTGGAGCATTATTTATTTATAAATATTTTTTACGCGTTCTTTATTTTCCTTTTTCATAAATCAAAGGGGATGTAAAAGAACATTCTTTTGGGTACTTTGAAACTTTCAGGCGTGTTTATTTTTACGTTACTTGGCAGCAATACTTATTATTTTATAATAAGTATTGCTTAAGTTAAAAATTAGATTACAACATTTGATTAGAACATTTGTATTACAATCACTATTATCAAACGGAACTATGAATACTAATAAATATTTTAGTACTCATGGTTCTAGAAAACAAATAAATATTTTTATTTGTTTTCTAACTATGGAAAAGTATTTAAAGCTAGCTTTCCGTTGAACAGCCCCGAGAGGTAGAGGTAAGCTTAAAGCATCTTTGGAAGTAGTATATTTATTACAATTTTTTTAGCACATAATGTATGATTAATTATCCAAATGGTCGCTTATTGGCAGGATAAATAATGTCATACAGGTATAGTATAACAATAAATACATGTTTTCATAGTACAATTACACTTTTTTATTACTATCGCTTAATGACTTGATTGCATTGCCGTGAAAATGCTAGAAAACATTAATGTTTAGTATATTAGCCATTATTCATCCAGGTCAAATGCATTTTACGAGAATACGTATGAATTATGCTCGGGGAATTCTACTCAGTTAAGAGGTTTCGAGTGTACTATGATTGCATTATTTATCAGTAGTTACTTCAGTTGATTTTGTACTAGACTTACATTTTTTTATGTTGTTTAAAATTCTATTAATGAATTTTCTGGCTCAACTTGCGGCCTTTGCTTTTTCGCTCGCGCAGAGGTTTTTTAATATATCTTGAAATATCTTTCCGTCTCTTTTTAATTATTACAGTAGCTGCAGCAATTACCATAAAAGACATTTGATCGCTAACACCTTGGTTTGGTTTACATTGTTTATAGCTTATGTAATTGACTTGTAATGTGGCATTCAATGATTTTAAACTGACTATTAGTTGATAAGTAGTAGTATTTATAATGAAAGTATAAGTTTTTAAGACAAGTATAATTTTTATTTTTCACGATGTATACGGAAAATAAGTAACGTATTTTTTTTATTAAATTGTAACTCTCAAAAGCCAAACTTCATTCTAGTAATTTAGACCAGAGTCGATAATGTGTGATAACATAAAAATAATAATAGTAGTTGTAAAATGACACAATAATGACAAAAAATAAAAGTTAAAATATTTTTACGGGAGATCTGAGGTCGGGCAGTGGGAGGGGGGAGGGGGGTTAAAGTCATAGGGAATAAAGAAACTACAACTTTTGTAATTACACTTTTTAACATAACCTCAATATTAATGAGAAAATTTTAATTAATCAAGTTTTACGATTTTTGATATCATGTTATGAAAAAAAAAGTATTTATTTAATTTAGTGATAACTTACCTTGCTCAAATTAACCTTGCTTACATTTTTTTTGATTTGAAATATTTATTTTTTCACTTTATTCTTCCTTATGATTCGGGACTCGGTAAAAAATCCCCTAATGGAGGAGGCGTGCATTAGGGGTAGCCTATGTCCAGCAGTGGTCTAACACAGGTCGATGATGATTGTGACTCAAAATCATAAAACACCCTAATTTTCAGTCCAAAATTCTCTCACCAAAACGTCAGCTTTTTAAAAAAAGTCGAGGAGTTTTTTGTTTAATTTCATTTTGCTTATTTGTAAAACAAATTTGTTCATTTAACAGTACAAAAAACGTTGAAAGTGTTGATGATAATAGGTATCAAATTAATAAAGTTCCACACCCAAAACTGCGCTGGTTTACTTAGCGAATCACAGTCAAATTGGTCGTTAGGCCGCAGAACGTTCCACTTACAGTACTTTCGCTTGATTAGTTTTTGTTAGCGAAAATTAGCCCTCAATTCTTTTATGCACGAAATTCGTCTGGTTTATATTTGCTATGTATGGCTATATTTATTTATTATTTATTTATTTAATCTTTGTGCATGAGATGTACAGAGGCGGACTTAATGCCAATGGCATTTTCTGCCAGATCAACCTTGGGTGATGCAGAGATAAAAGTGGGAGGTGCAAATATATTAACATAGTGAATTGAAACTTTTATTATAAATATATAACTATGAATAAATAGATAAAATACAACAAATGCATATATATTCAAGATAAATATATATAGTATATACATATATATAAATATAATAATACATATATAACATATATGAATAAATAAATACTTAAATATACATATATAATAAAAGTATGTCTGACTATTTCATTTATCCGTTGATATTTCGCTAAGTAGGTGCTCTTTAACTTTTCGTTTAAAGGTCACAATACTCTCTGTCATCTTGATTTCGAGAGGTGCGCATTCCACAGGAGGACAGATTGGACAAAAAAAAGGAGTGCATGATGTCAGAACGGTGAATAGGGCAATGAAGTAGTCAGTATTCGTCGAACGAAGATTCTTGTTGCTGACATCACATAAGTATTGAAAATTAGAAGATATGTAAGACGGGGCAATTGGAGAATTAAGGAAGGAATATAGAGTGGTTAGGGCTCGTAAGGAGCGTCGCTGGCGAATAGGCAACCACTGAAGTTGGGAACGTTGCGCAGATACGTGATCATATTTACGAAGATTAAAAACGAATCGAATGCAGTTATTTAGAAGTCGGTCAAGTTTATTGAGGTGATCTGCACTCAGGTCAAGATAGCACACGTCACCATAGTCGATAATAGGAAAAATCAAGGCCTGCACAAGCGTCACTTTCGTTTTAATGGGCAAAAATTTACTGTAACGGTACAAGCACCGCAGGAATACCTGTAGCTCTCTGCTCAACACTTACTATTTGGCAGTTCCAATTTAGCGTTTTGTCTATTAGGAGACCTAGATTTTTACACTATGACTAAATGGAATATGATGCCCGTTAAAATGTACGCAAGGGAGTGCAGAAAGATCCAACTTCCTCAGATTGCGTGCACTGCCAATAATTTGCTTGGCATTTGGATGGGTTTACAGCTAAACCGAACTTATCACACCAAGCTTTTATTGTGGCCAAGTCCATATTTAATTTGTTAACAGCCGTTTCCACATTATTAGAGGAATGCTTCAGCGTACAACTGCAGGTCATCGGCATAAGATGATACGCACATTGAAGATCAAAGGTGATATGATTAATAAATATGGAAAACAAAATTGGAGAAAGAATACCGCCTTGAGGGAACACCAGATTTAAGGTTCAACCAGCAAGATGATAGTTCATCAACAATAACCGATTGCTGGCGCCCTCGAAGATAAGAAGTAAACCATTCCACTACTTCCTCCGAAATCATTAAATGGGAGAGGACTGCAAGGAGAACCTCGTGACTGACGGTATTAAAGGCATTTGTAAAGTCAATAAGCACGAGAACTGTGACCATGGTTTTATCCATGCTCGCTTTTATATCGCCAGTCACCTTGAGCAGGGCAGAAGTGGTACTATGGCCGGGCCTAAATCCCGATTGTAATGGACTAATCAGTTTGTTACTGAATATGAAGCCAGATAGTTGTTTATGAACACAGAATTCTAGTACCTTAGAAAGGAAGGGCAAAATAGAGATAGGTCGGTAGTTAGTGAGAAGTACGGGGTTGGAGCACTTTGGGAGTGGACGAATAAGGGCATTACGCCAGGAACATGGAAATGTTCCTGAGGTTAAGGAAAAATTAATAACATGGGTAAGCGTTGGGAGAAGAATATCTAGGATAGGAACAATCATTCGTCGGCCAATTTATCATATCCAACTGCATCGGATTTTATAGAAAGGATAGCTTTTTGATGTCATCAGAGTAACTGGAGAAAATCTAAACAGTTGAATACAAGGTCGCGTCAGCCCATTTAAAAAAGAAATAGTGTCACGTATCGTTGAATGATTTAAAGTAGAAGTGGTAGAGAAATGGTGATTTAAATCATCCAAACTAATTGAACTAGTAAGGCTTGAAGTTCGCGACTTACCGATACCCAAAGTTCCAAGAAACTTCCAGATATCGGCAGGAGAAGAATTACTTAAATTGTCCTGGAAATAGCGGCGTTTAGCATTGCGTATCATCTGATTACACCGATTCCGTGCTAATTTGTATGCGGCCCAATTTTCGTCAGTCCGTTCCAATTTGAATTTCTGGAATAAACGATTCCTGCGCCTCATAGCAATGCGGATGCCATCGGTTAACCAAGGTGCAGGTGTTCTTTTTATTTTAACCTTTCGGATGTAAGTTGTTGATAAGTAAGTTTAAAGTGTCGATCTTGAAGTCAATATTTTCCTTTTCTATTACAGACCCCCATTCAACCTTACCTGCGTCCTTGTAAAGTTTATCAATATTAATTTTTGCGAAAGACCGCAAGTACAGTACCTTAGGTTTAGGTTTAGGAGGTTTTTGGATATAAGAAAGGAAAATTAAGTCATGGAGAGAAAAACCAGGGGTTGAGTGTTGGCCGTGAAAGGACACCAAAGAAGGATTAGATGATAGGATTAAGTCGAGCCAAGTATCTTCACCAGAGAGGTTATGATGCGTGGCTTGAAGTGGCAATACATGTAAAGAACTCGACTCGACAATATGAAGGAGTTTAAGGGTTCGTGGAGATTTAGGTAAGAGGAGATTAGTGTTAAAATCTCCCATGATAACAAAATGTGCATACTGTGAACCCAAAGATTCTAAAACTAACTCAAAGTCAGTGAAATAGTCGGCATTTGGGGGACAGTAAACAACGGCTAGAACTAATTTTGCACCTTTAAGTGTAACCTCAAGAAAGAGGTACTCCGCTGAGGCTGTGTAATTTGGGGAAGAAGAAGCTATGATTTTGTAGGGAAGGTTGGATCTGAGGTAAATTGCGACGCCCCCTCCCCCTTTACCTATGCGGTCATTCCGTATAAGGATAAAACCGGGAAGAGAGTATAAAGTAGAAGGTAGGTGCGGTTTGAGCCAACTCTCAGAAATACAGATGGCATGCACGTTTGTATCTGAGAACCCTTCACTCAGATCAGTAAAGTGACTAGGAACACTTTGAGCATTAATATGACAGATGTTTAATGATGGCTTTAGATTTTTAGGAAACGTTTTGTTTAAAAAATCACATAGGGACTCGCCTAATAAACTAGTGCCGTCACTAGAATCAGAAGCTACGGATTCATTCGCAGAAAAATAAATATCATCATCGGATGTTTCAGACATAATAATATATATTTATGGATAAAAAGAAATAAATAAATAAAATATGTATATAAATAAAATATATATAAATAAAATATATAAAAACTATATAAAATGTATTTAAATAATTGCAATTGGTGGAACAGTAATCATCTCTGCACCACCCGCCAGCACACAAAATCATAAAATATAAAATATATATGAAACAATCGAAATATCGACGTTGCAACAAAAGTAAAATATAAAAGGTAAAGTAGATAATCACAATTGCCTTAAGTAAAAAAAGTACAAAGAATTGATTTTAAAAATAAAAGAAAATTATTAAATTAAAACTCAACACAAATATAGTTAAAAGGAACGCAATGTCGTTTGAAAAGCAAACGTCAGTTGTCAAACTTAGTTGTGACATTACCTAAATATAATTTAGAATACTACTTTACTATAATGTAACATAAATAAAATTAAAGGGTAAATAGAAAAACTTAATGTAAATAAAGACAAATAAAGAAAAGTGAATTTAAACGAATTAACAACAATGTTCACAGCAGACTTATTGCAAGAAGTTCAAATTATAATAAAAACATTGTAAAACAGAGGCACAGGTACAATTTAAACTACTATTGATATCTTAAGCTAAAGGATTAATTTGTATTACCCTTATCAAAGAAGTTATTACAATAATATATAAAGAAAGTATTCAAAATAAAAAAAAAACCAACATTGACAAAAACAAACAAACAGCAAAGTAAACATATCTATTAGACTAAAGAGTGATTACCATTTTAGGATTTATTATATATCACTAATGTTTGAACAGATTGATTGCAAGCTTAGGTTTGCTTACTATGGCGGCCGATCTATATTAGGGATCAACATACTGTGCAGGATATAATAATAGTGCACTAGTGTACGCGCAAACGCAGGTGTTATCCCTATTCCTTCACTCTCATAGTCCGCTGGGACGGATAACCGACATGACGCGAGAGAGATAACGCGCATCGCCGACTTTAAACACGCCCATCCGACGCATGGATCATCTTACTTTTTAGACAATCGGGTGATCAGCCCGCATTTCCATAAACAACTAGGAAACGGCAATGACAATTTATTGAATCCAAACCCACGACCTCCAATTTGTTAAGCACACGCCTTTACCACATTGCAACGGGGGCAGTTTAAAATAAGCTTTATATTTACTGTAGCTTAAAAGTACCACGAATAATTATACTAGATTTCTACTTCGGGTGTAATGCAAATAAAAAGTTTGTGAGTACTGACATTCGTAATGCACAGTTATATTGCTTAAAAGCCAATAAACCATATATATATATATATAGAAACACGACTTCAAAGCCGTCAGGTGAAATTTAGCAGCACATAAAATTCTTGAAATCGTTTTCACTTATACGAATATGGTGGAGTATTTTTTAGGATTGTATTCCAATATCACACGCATTTAAAACTAGCTTTTACCCGCGACTTCAAACGCGTGGAATAAGTGTTTTGAAATACACTGTATGCTATAATATAAATGAGTTGTTAATGTGTTTCTATTGTATGTTAGGCATATATAAAAACATTGGACACAAAGTTTTATAGATTTTGCTTCGACGATGACGAATTTCCATGTGGACTCTCATCCCCGTTTCAACCCTTTGTTCAACCTGGTACAGTTTGAAACTACAAAATGCTAGATAAACACCACTTATGCCTCGTTTCTAGTATCTAGACACATATATTCAACAGAAACGATTTCCAAATAGACTTTAATAATATTTCAATTCTTTCAACCACTTTCATCGCAATAAGTAATGGCCTATGTCCTTTTTTGGAATCTGTTATCGCTATATAACTAACTTCATTAAGAGTTCAATGGTTAAGACTGTGAAGATGGACAGACTGACAGACATATTTGCGCATCATCGACACGTTAGCAAAACGTTTCTTATCCTTCATACTCGTCCCCTTCTTACAGCAGTGATACTATTCCTCTATTAAAAAATTAAAAGAAGATAGCAAATAGCATAACACGCACTCTGCCAAGTATATAAAAAAACTTGATACCAAGATTGAAGAAATTGAATTGTTTTACAAACCGGGTTTGTAATCCTCATATCACGGGTCAGACAGAGATGTCAGGCTTCTCGTGATCATTACTATAGAGAAATTACCAGACCGAGATATTAATAATTTGTTACTGATGTACTTATTCGGTCCAGATATTGTTGAAATAATCCTGCGGCGCTCAATATGATGGCGCTACAGATGCAATGTGAAAGGGCCGTTGGAGGAGGGGACAATCAAACATTTATGTAATAGATCCCTTCGCCTTCCGTAGCCTATAGCCATATAGCCATAGCCTAACCGGCTCTCTATGAAGTTGGCAATCCGCCTGGTTCTGTCTTGTCGTACATACTTTGTCAGTTCGACGAAGAATACAAAATTATTTCTGCACCTGCACACAAATTATACTATTACCCTTTAAGGACCAGAAAGAAAAAAAGGTTTAATTTGGTACAGGTTCAGCACAAATTATCCTTTATCCTTTCGTATCCGTAGGCATTAATTTCCGAAAATAATATAATCTTTATAGATATTGCGAGAAATAAAAATCCTGTGGTAAAAGTTCTTATTTATCGTCCTCTCTAATACTTTCAGTAACTTTATATTATACAATGACATTATTTATTTTGACATTTGAAATTATATAGTAATGAAAAGGTCACTCATTTAATATGATTACTCATTGACAGTTCGGGTGTCATCGTATTTATATAAAGATCCGAGTATTACCGAAGAAAAATAATTTCTTACCACGTATATACTTGATATGACATTAGATACAGTAATGTTGATGTTAAATGTTATTTTATACCACGAAAACGCTAATGTAACTAATAATTAGATAATTACTATTTATTTTTATTATATCAATAATACGAGTTAAATTAGCGGTTTTGTGGAATAAAATAACATTACCGTGTAGATCATTGTCAATTTACTCACCACAGAGTGAATTGGTTTGTTTTGTAACTGTACTTCAAAGAATCGCAACACAACGAGCACTTACAATTTGTAACCTTGTTGCCCTTGAGCTCAGCTCGTTAACAATATTATAAAATAAAACTCCATAAATTGTCCTTTATATCTTATAAAAAGATCTGTTCAATATATAAAACGTACTGTGATAATTCCAATCAAATATAAATAAAATTATTTACGCTTATTTGTTTACCCATTTATATTTTCTTTCGGGCAATCATTTTGATATCTGTTGTATTATAGGATTTGGACAGATTTAGGATGGTTTATATGAATAAATTCATTCTCATTAGCTGTTATTACGTTATAATAATTGCTGTAATAAACTCAGTGTATTTATAGTCAGGTCAGGGTGAACTGTAAATTTCTTGGCGCATCACTTCAGAGTCAAGTATAGCTCGTTTTCAAGTTTTCTAAGCTAATGGCGTCACTAATGAAAATTATAAAATGCGGAAAAGTGACCCCATTCTCTTAGGCATATAACGTGTCGAAAGTTTGGTAATCTTCACTCGATGCTTAATCTTCTTGCATTTTTTTTTATTGTTATACAATTTAAGAAAATAAAATGTTTGTTGAACGGTAAATTTAATGTTACTCATATAAGTTAACGTTCTAAAATAAAACAGAATATTTTATATAATTTTTTATTTTTTTGTCTGTCTGCTTGTTCTGGCTAATCTCTGAATAGAATAATGTGATTTTGACGGGACGTTCTCTAAAAGATAGCAGATATAACTAGTAATTTAGGCTACTTTTTTAAAATAAATTGTAAAAGATTTTTTAAATATATTACCTTGCGGACGAGGTCGTGGGCAACAGCTAGTTGAACAAAATAAACACTACTAGGAACTTAATATTTTAATTATTTAAAAGTGAAATTTGGAAAACTGATTTAGTTCGAGATGAAGTAAACGTAATTAGTTTTCGAAGTTACCTTAAATCTATTCGTATAAAGTCTTTTATTGATCTATTTTTAACTATATTTTCTTGCCTTTAATTCAAAACTGTTTTATTATCTATCTTGTAATGGTCTATCATTTGCAATATAAGCGGATAACAAAAAACTTTTTTTAGGACACTTTCCCGCAAATTTTTATGACACATTTAAAATCGCTGATCCTATTGAACTTATATTTATAACTTATTAATGTATTTCTGTTCAAAGTTATAACTACTATAAGTCGGCCCTCTGCAAGAAACCACCCTGCGGTTTCCGCGTTTGCGTTTGTAATCTCATATATCTTTTAAGGTTTTAATTAAATCAAAAAGTCGAGTACGACACGTTTTTTGTAATAAGTTTTTGAATGCATTAACTTTTAGATAAACTTACACTATATTACATTAAATTAAAATGGCTGTCTTGGGTTATTATTAAAACATAGATATATGCGCTCGCTTACGAGTTTATTATAGACCATTTAAAGTAGTATAGTTACGTAAGACTCAGTTTGAGTATATCTTTTACGGTTTCGGCAGCGTTTGCAGTTAAATCACACGAAGTTATGATTTATGACGCTGAACCGACGCCGTTATCTTTAATATCTATCAAAATACTTATTATAAAATTATTAAAAAAATTGAGACCAAGTGACAGCTAATACCTATCATTTAAAAAAGAATGAACAAAATCGGAGCACTAGGAGCGGATAAACGAGGTAACGTACACAAAATAAACCATGATCTCCTTTATTGGGAAGTCGGTCAAAGCAAAACTAGCACAAAACTTTGTTTTTCAGTTTTCATTCCAGCTAATCTCTGCTTGAAACGACGCAGTGAGACAAATAAACTAAAATAAAATGGACCTGTAAATGTTTAAGCTTCATCCTTCATTGGTTAAACTTTTAGGTATTCACTAAAAATTGTATCTAGATCCAGGCTAAGCTAATACCTATTATTTAAAAGAATGAAGCAATATCGAGCTCTAGGATTTTCTGAAACAGTAAGTATTCACTACCAAAACAGGTCCATGTCACTTTTGGAAGTGACGTCAAACTAGCACAAACTTTGTTTTCATTACACTAATCTTTGAAACATAGAAATAACTAAAATAAATGGATTGTAAAGTTAACTCATTCTGTAGTTAGTATACAAAAATTTAATCTAGGATTGCTTGACAGCTAGAATATAGCTGAGGTTTTCTATTGCAGTATTTCTGAAATATAATTTGTCTATACACTGTAAAAGTTGCCATAGTCACTTGATAGACAGTAAGACATTACAATTTTTTAATTTAATTAAATTATGAACATATGGAAGATCATTGTGAAAGTTACTAATGAGAATGACGTTAAAACTAAGTTTTCTATTGGAATGCATAAATAATCCATTGGGCTTAAACGTAACTATACATATATATAACAGAAACATCTACAACATTTTAATTTGATTAATTAATAGTGAACTATTTATGTAATTACAGATTATTATTAAGACATAATTCAGAAATTTCATAGGTAAACATTTTTATTTCATAAATTAAGATATAGTCATTAATTTTTAGAATGTCGTTATACAAATACATTAAAGGTATTCGAAAACTTTTTATTCATATTAGCATGTAACTTTAACATTAGGATATTATAGAAATTTTATGATATAGAAAATGTATATTTATTTTAAAAAGTTGTAAAATGTTTCTTTTTCATTTTGTCAGCCTTTATATTTTCCGGATTTGAGTACTTTTCGTTTATAATAGCATAAGAGATTTACATTATACAAAGAACGTAGGTGAAAAGCATGTACAAAATGCATGAGAATATAAGGAACAAGAGAGATTTTACATCAAGAAGTACTTTTGAAAGTGTAGGAAAAGCAGAAATAACAGGAAGTCACCCATATAACCAGGATACAATGTAAACACTAAATCGGAACGCCCTTGGCTCATGGGCAGATGTAAGCACTGTGGATTACTACCACTTATTGATCAATGACTCATCCGTATAAATCCATGAAAATTTGCATTGAAATTACAAAAAGGAAACAAAGAAGTTATATTAATATTCAAACATGTGATCAACTACAAGCAGTGGTCAAAGCTTTGAGTAAATTTATGAATAGTTATTCAGTACATTTCCCTTACAAATCAAAAACTTCAGCAAAGCTAAATACCTACATGCCAAGCGCGTAGTAAATTGGTTGACTTTTACCATTTGCATGCTAAGTTCCTGAAACTTTCATTAGTTATGCAATAAGAATTTTGTATTTTCATGTTGTTGTTAATTCAATGATAGGATAATCGAGATAGTAGACACCATACTAATAAGGATTGCGGGGTAAGACTCCACAAATCACTCTGCGACATGAAATGTTGCATATCGTTTAACCAATAACTCCACTAGATACGGTGTCCTGCACATAGGAAAATACTTCCATTTTAACACTATTGCTTTGTATCAGAAAGTGATACCATGATTGTACTTCCGCAGTAAATAGTGTAAAATTAAAAAATATATATATTATATTTATGTACAAAATATAATATTTTTGAATTATAGGAATACTACACAATTTTACATAAAACTGCTTTAACAGCGGTCGTGGACGGAGTTAACCACGACATATGTTAAATGTTAGAAACATCACAAGATAAAATACAATTTATTATTCACAATATGAAAGCGAAAAAATCAGTCAAAGTCCTTTTATCTAATCATTGACATTACTATCTTAGATTCTGTTATTATAAGACACTTCTTTCAACTAAAATAGATATGAAAAATTCCAAAAAACAAAAAAACCATAAACCTATTCCGCTCTCTCGAAAAGCCACGGTAATAAGATTTAACGACAAAAAGTGCATAAGCTAACATAAACTGAAACTGTAACAGCCTATCTAGGCTGAAAAAGTCGTCTATGAAGTTTCAAATGCGGTCAGACATACTTGCAACCCTCTAGTGTCTGAATAAAGCAACTAAGCAAAAGGGATTTGATGAGACCAAATATTCTTCAATTTGATATCAATTGTTATTTATAAGTGAGACACCCACGAAGTTTAGTGTAGTAACTAAATCTAACTATGACAAAAGTTTACTGGAGACGTAATACATAAGCCGTATTGAAGATGAGTCATTTTTAATAAAATATATAAATTACCTCACAGTTCATAAATTGCTCATAAAAAAAATCTTAATACATCAGTTTGCAAAATTAAAAAATAAAATTCAATATACATGCGCTGAATTTAAATGCAGTAAAAAGATATTATAATATTATGGTAACATTCTACACATGCGCTATTTTTAAATAATATGTTATACTTAAACGGACGGTTAAAAGACGGTTAAAAAATATTCGAGGAATACTTTAAGACCCGAGGGGATTTGGAGAAACTGATGTTAATATATGGCTAAAGTATCAAAGGATATGCACGTTCCAGCCACCGAGAGAACACTTATTCAAATGAAAATAAATTTTGAAATTTTACGAGGCATTTTACTACTTTCTATTCTAAATTTACTTTTAATAATAACTAACAGTTCGATTACTATAATGTTAGATTACTATGATTTTTGCCCGCTTGAGCTATTATTATGTTGGGTCATATATTTTACAGCTATAAATACTATGGGTTTTTGCTGTTGTCTCATTAATCAGTTATTTTAGCAGCTTCCTATATTTGTATGGCAAAAATTAGGAAGTTGCTGAAAACATAGTTAAATTATCAAGCCAACTGGATATTACATTTAAAAATCCAAAATAACGAACATATAAAATAATGTCGTCGTCAAAATAAATATTTTGTGTGTGCGTTATTTTAGTAAGGTAAAACGCAAACATTTATATTTTTAAAAGTTGCACTACTTTTGGCGTTAGGGAAAAATTTTGAAAGTAAATTTTTACGACACGCACACATCGTCACGAAAAACCGACATTCGGAAGACATTTAAATAAATTTTATTCAACTAGACAACGAGCTATGATAGCACTTCCTACGTATTTTATTTCCTCATTAAATCCCTTTTTTTACTTAGGGTTAGTATGCTATTTTATACAAACGTACAATAACGCGAAAGGTGAAATTGTTTAAAAATATAACTATATATCAAATACGAGCTCGGTGTAAGTTAATTTGCATATTTTCTGATAAAATTTTTATTCATATTAATGAAGCCTTTACCCAATGTCTGACTGATCCGTTTTAATTGTCTTAAAAAAAAATATAGGTTCGCATCTGACCTCAATTAACAAAACGTTATGTTTGACAAAGACTATTGAAAAGAATAGAAAAATTCTTAGAAATATTTTAGTCATTAGATTAACAAGTGATAGCTCAGACAAAGCGAAATCCTACTTACGAAACTATGGTTCTTAATGTACAAATGGAAATGACCTTTTTTTTAATATCTTAAAAATACGATCCGCAACAAAGTATATAATACTGAAAAAAGGCACAATTAACTATAAAAAAGTCTGTCTTTTTACGATGAACAACGTAAAAAACGTAATTATTGATTTTATCACGACAAATTTAAATTCTTCTATGCTTATTCTATTTCTATGCCCTAAATGTAGACCTTGTAAGTATTCGTTAATTTTGCAATTATCCTAATATGATGATAAAATTGTAATAATATATTTATATTAAACATAACATAACAATAATTATTTCAATATAAATTGAACAGTATGGAGGAAAGTTTAAAATATTTAGGCATTATATCCCTTAATCCACTTAATAAATATATAATAGGAAATAATGTAATTTTTAACGACTGTCTGAGTTAAAGAAACTAAGACGCTTCCACTGCGGTAATTCTGAAAAATAATTTAAATTTTCTAATAAGTAATTATAATAACTGTAAATTTGACTTCTTTTTTTTTTCGTAACTTTTTTACGTAAACATACTATTATCTATACATTTTATCTTATGATTTAGTTATATTTTATCAAAAAAATAAATATCACATATTTATTGTTGCTCTCTCTGAGTCAATTTTTATATTTTTTTCTTAAAACCATTAAATAACAAAAAGATAAATATTTTACAATACACTTACCATAACTCAACAGAATGATTTTGTCCGATGACTTTTTCTAAGACAGATCAGCGTGTCTGTTAGCACTTATCTAACAGAAACTATTTCAAACTCGTCGTTTTAAATCACAACAGTCCTTTTCACGGTTTTTGCAATTTAAATACGAAGTTGTCGTTGGCGAAATTTTACGAGATACGTAACCCGAGCGACGGGCGAAAAGCTTCGCAGCTAGATACCGACTGAGGCAAATCGGCGACAAACATTGTGCATGAATATGGACCACGGTTATTCCAAAATTGAACCAATTACCAGTTTTATATATATTTGTGCGTTAAGTGCGAAAGGCCAATAAGATTTTAAAAACTCAAAACGTTACAGTGAAACATATATTTATACGATACTAATGGAAAAGAAAAATATTATTGGTTTTATACTAAGTGCCAGATTATTTTAATACAGAAACGAATAAGAGTGTTTGAAAATATAATTTTTTTATTTAAATCTTGTTGCCTAAAATAATGATTACTGCAATGTGACGTAGTGCATGAGACGAACTAAAACACTTTTTGCTCAAACAAAAAGTGTTTTAGTTATTACCTTAATTATATACAATAAAATGTAACACTTCAAATGTATCATTTATATATAGTAAAGCACAAAAGAAGTGAACTAAATCTGTATATTATGAAGAATCATTATCTTAACAGTATCAACATTTTTATCTGCACATAAATTTCAATTTAGTCTTTAGAGAATGTAAGTCGTTAGAAAATACGCAATTAAATTTTTTACTCGACCGTTTTGGCTCAGTAAATGGCCATTAAGAGTTTAATGATTTAATTTGAGTCATTAAAAAGAGGGCTTTCTTTAATTTTATCAAGAGATTCACTGTAACCAACAATTTATTTCAATAGAGATAATAAACAAAAGAACTCATACCATATTCAAACAATGCAGTATAGCCCGCAGTGATTGGAAATTGTGCATTCAAATCTTTATTTATGTTTTAATATAAGGCTTTTTTAATAAAATTAAATTTGGTAAAGACATTAAAATAATAAGGAACTTGTACGAAAACCAAAGAGCAATAGTGAAGGTAGAACATGAATATACAAATGAGGTCAATATTTGCCGAGGAGTTCGTCAAGGCTGTGTTCTATCCCCCTTACTTTTTAACGTGTACTCAGAGGCTATAATGTCTGAGGCTTTCAAGGGAATCGGTATTGGGATTAAAGTTAATGGACAAATCATTAAAAACTTGTGCTATGCCGATGACACAGTTCTCATTGCTTCATCAGAGTGTGACTTGCAAAATATTTCAGACAGAGTCTATGCAAGTAGCACAAAAGCTGGCTTATCCATTAACACCACAAAGACCAAATTTATGGTGATATCGAGGGATCTTTCATTGCAACCTAAGATCTCGGTAGCAAGTGAGGATCTGGAGCGAGTCCGGCAATATTATTTATATTGCCGGAATCGCTCCAGATCCTCGCCTCGAAGCTTGGGTGAATGAAGCATGGGAATCAGACCAAAAGATTAAAACCCGTATAGAGATAGCTCGAGCGTCATTCAATAAAATGAGGAAGAATTTATTTTGCCGGCAAATGAGCCTAAAATTAAGAATTCGCATTCTAGAGTGCACATCTGGCCAGTTGTAATGTATGGATGTGAAGCGTGGACTCTCAAGGAGGATACCAGAAGACGATAACCACCCAGCCACCACCGGTGGTAGGTCCCCTGTTTACAGGAGACCGTCTGGTGGTACCACCAGTGCCTATTCTGCCACGAAGCAGTAGTGTGAAAACACTGTCGTGTTCCGGTTTGAAGGGCACCGTAGCCAGCGATGTACTGGTAAACGAGACTTACACTATTGTCTCACGGTAGGCAGCGCGTTGGCGATACCACTGGTATTGCCAATGTCATGAGGTGTCGGTGACCACTTTCATCAGGTGCCGACTGCTCGTCTGCGCTTAAGCAAATAAAAAAAAAAAAAAGCGTTCGAGATGTGATGTTATAGACGATGCTCTATAGTTGGGTACAAAAAGTCTCGAATGACAAAGTTCTCCAACGCGTAGATAGAACGTGTTTCGACATGATAGATATCAGCTGCTTCAACTGGTAATAATGGGAAAGATTGAAAGAAAAAGGCGCGTTGGACAACGTAAGAAGTCATTGTTGCGCAATATACGAGAATGGACCGAAATCGCAAGTGCAGGGGAACTCTTCCGTTTAGCGCAAAATGAGGCGAAATTTGCAGTACTGACGGCCAACCTCTAGTAATAGAGAGGCACAATAAGAAATAAAAGAATAAAATTAACCTTTATTATTTGTTCTGACCATTGAAATTATATTAATAAAACAATGTTATTATTTTTTTACCGTTCCTTAATTATTTTTCTAGGGGGTTTTACTTCTAATTAACGTTGTTTCATGTCGCCTTCTCAGCGCGTACTGTGAAACAAATAAAAAACAATCCATTTTTTTACGATTATCTTAAAAACTTAAAAATTCACGAAACGATTCTTAAATACAAAATTTATGACATCTCGAGGTAACACAATTTTCTCTTCAGGCCTTTAAGTTAAAAGTTTATTCAAGTTATGCAAAATATATTTGTAGTTCTAGGGATTAATTTAAGAATTGTGGTCTTAAGTTGAGTATATCAGTAAAGACAATTATGAAATAGGAATTTTAAACAAGTTTTCATTATTTTAAAGCTAACGAAAACCCCGTTTCTTCTTGCACAATACGCGATGTTGGGAAGGCAGAAGTAAGTGAAAATTAATGTTGTCGTTTCATTGTATAATTTATTTAGGTCAGATTTCCTTTTATTAATGATAATTATTAGTAAATAATTACATTTATTTAATTTGTAATATTTGCAAAAATTTATGCAGTAATTATGTTTACGTAAAAAAGTTATTAAAATGAACAAAAAAATATAAGAAAAGGAATTTTATTGTTATGATAATTACTTATTAAAAGTTTAAATTTTTGTTCCGAATTAACGCAAATAGTAGTCAGTAAACATTATTAACATAATTCATCAATCGAGCACTTCCGTTCCGTCCATATTGTAGTGTTTAAGATAATGTACCTATTATTTTAAACAGGCGGGTGGAATAGTTTTTTCCGGCGGGTTAAATAGATTAAAAATATAAATATATATTTCCAAACACTCCTCCATTAATTGCGTCGCCAGCAGCGGACCCGTCCGCACGTGTTCGCCGCAGTCTCCAGACCTCGCTTTTTTACTCGGATGTTATGCTTCCAGATTTTTGTCTTTGATAAGCTTCATCTAACACAGAGTTTGCGAGAAGCTTCCGTCCCCACGGACTAGGTGGCCAACAATTTTTGCTAAAAATGAGGATCACACGTACAGAAGGTACGTGGGTAACGCATTTGTTTATGTCTCCTAAGGATCGTGGACGATCGGTTTTCGAACCGGCCCGCACGGAATCCGCACGGAATCGGATATGGAGGTCGAGGCACTATCGAACCCAGAACCCGATGACGGCTTCCAAGAAGAAGCGCAAAGTCCACACCTCTTCCCCTGAACCCGTCCTTCCCATCAAGGCTACAAAGCCTGACGTTCCAACTTCCTGCCCCCAAAAGGCCTCCAAACCATCGTCATCCTAGTCGGCAAAACCTACCCTCTCCATCCAAACCGCCGATCCTAGGCACCCACGCTCCTCGCCCTGCCCAGCCTTCCCAGGCATGTGTCCCTGTAGGGAAAGGAACCACACCCATATACCTCCGCCAGAAGAAGAAATGGGTCGAATTGGCTTGGCCCTATCAAATAACATAAAATTTGAGGCCTCTGATAGCAATCAAGGAATCAAAATGCAGCTAGCCACACCCATAAATATCGAAAAGACCTCCTGCCTTCGGGAAAAGGAGCACTATTTGTACACATTCGCGCCCCGGATTAAGCGTGTTCTTAGGACAGTGGTCAAAGGAGTACTTAAGGAGATCCCATGTTCCGAGATAGTAGATGCTATCAAAGTACTATATATTCCTATCCTTTCGGTACAGAGAATGTACCACATATGCACAAAAGGCCCTTATAGTATGATGCTGGTTACTTTAGAGTGTTCCAAGGAAGGCAAGCGCATTTACGAAGTCGAACAGCTCTGTGGGATCAGTCATCTCTCTTTCGAGCGGCCGTACTCCAACGGACTCCCTGGGCAGAGTCACAACTAACAGTTATTCAGTCACGCTTCACGTAATTGTTTCGCCCGCCCTCGTTGCGTTAAATGCCTCAGGGATCACGGCACTACCGATTTTCTCAAACCTGATCTTGTTCTTCACAAAGAACTCCTCGCTACTTACCAACCCCCAACTGCAGCAATCCCGGGCACACGGCCAACTAGCTCGGCTGCCCTAAGTGCCAAAACGCAGAGTTCCTGCGCACCACCACTCAACCCATCCACTAGCACCGAGTTCCCACCCCTCCGTCCTTCCAGCGCCTGGCAATTGACAGCCAAGCACACATACACACAAACATGACATCGGTCCCACCGGTGAGGCCGCACTTACACACCATTTACTATATGACACTGTAAGCTACAGTTAGATAGGAGCGTTGTTGGAGTTTCTTGCGGCACTTTCTGTCCCGGCGCCAACACTTTAAGTAGTGGCAGTAATGTTAAGATAGAGCACTTCTGGCTATAAAAACTTTCCTTAAGATAGCGTTTGAATTAAGGCGAAGCCTCGGCCCACCTGATCATCCCTTGATTTAACATAAAAAAGTTAAGTTACTCTGTGGGGAGACGTACCTGTGGGAACAGTTTAATTAAGTAAGCAATAGCTGCAATTCATAAAAGCAGTTGCTTAAAATACGAATTATACAATGAGAAGACATACTAATATAATGACTTTAATGATTCTTTTATAACAAATTTCCATGCAAATTCAAAACATTTTAGAACAGATGCACACTAATAGATTTTAAAGTGGATTATGTTTTCATTCCTACGTTGAAATTTTGCTTGTTACCGACATTCTTGCCTTTTGTAAATATTCTTACCTAATTAAATACTGCTATTCGTTCTAGTGTTAAATGATGTAGTAAACGTGACGTCTTCAATTTTTGTAGGGGAATGATATAGAAACATAACACAACAATGTCGATCATTTAATTTTACAAATTTTCAACTAAGCTATTAATTTTAATTTTTAATTTCCCTCGTAATACACTTGTAAACCACCAAGAAATTTCATAAATTTCCTATAATTACAAGAAAGACAAATACATTAATTGTTAATAAATCTGGAAAATTATCATAAGGACTTTGCCATTTATTAATTCGAATATCTAATAATTCAAAAGGTACTAATTTGAGCTAACAATATAAAGAGCTGTAATCAACTGTGAAATAAACGGTAGGTTTGAAATTAAGGGTATAGTCTTAATTGAAGGTTAATATATAATGCATAATAGTGGTTAAGGTGGAATCATTTGATAGAATTTATTTTTATACGATCAATTTTTATTAGATTTGTAAATTTTATATGAAAATGGGCAAGATACGTTAAAAATTTTACAAAATTTTTAAATGAGATAACAAGCATCTAGAAAAAGACAAACTTTTTGCTTGTAATTTTTACCTTGATTTATTTTGTTAAACAAGAGTTTGTAAAAAATAAAATTAGTACTTCTATTGCGTCAATTATCTCGACCACCATATCGAGTAAATGCTTTGCCATTGCTAGCATTTTACCATTGTAATATAAAAAGTATCTCATCTTATTATCTTATTGTCCGTTTATTACATGTTCAATTTGTTAGAGATAAGCTTTGTGTTAATACTGTGCTAAAGTCAATAAACTTATTATTATTATTATTGCTTCATAATAACAAGTCCGATAGGACTGCTATTGTAGTGCATAAAAATCTTAAAACAATTACAAGTCTGTAATTGTGCCTTTTAATTAAAATTTTCAAGTGATATTATCTTGCAATAATTGTTAAAGAGAATATTAAACTATAATTAAATTATTTCGCTAATAGTTACAAGGTTAGTAATTTACAACGGCCGATCACCCAATAATTCTAAAAGTAAGATATACATGCGCCCTATGGGCATGGAAAAAGTCGGTCCACCCACCAACCCGCATTGGATCAGGCGTACATAAGGGGATGCCTCGCAGTGGACTAACACAGGCTGATGATGATGATTTATTTTAAAATATTTCCTATATACTATATAATGCAAAGGAACACAGAAATACACATCACATTTATATAATTCTGCACGTCAAAAATCTATTTTTAATTTTTACAATTTGACACGCAAATAACCGCATATACCCGTTTCTTTTTTTCATTTAATAGCTTTTTACTTAATAACGTCGTTATCAAGTTGCCTTTTTGTTGTTAAACATATATAATAATTATTACGAAATTGTCTCAAATTATTTATTCATTTATGCAATTATTTTTATTTTCCCAACTATCCTATCATCTACGATAAGTTTATACTAATTTTAAAACAGCGCTATCTATTGACACACACAACCCAATCAATAGATATCGCCAACTTTCCGAATCGTTTAAAGTTAGTTCATTGTAACTGTCAAACAATATGAGAAAAATAATTCGCAATAAAACAATATTATGACTTTGAATTGAGTTTTAAACTACCCTATCCACCAAGTTTGACCGGACTACACACGGTGCGTAAATGTTATAAAAATCGGTAAGTTGTATAAGAGTCCATCGTGGACCAACAACTTAAGACGTAATATATATATGTTAATATGTTGCTGCATTTTGTAGGTTTTATATTTTATTATGTGCGTAAAAAGATTTAGTATCCCTGGGTAAAGTTTCTTCAAACATTATGAACAAAACCTTAAAAATATTCATTTTCCTTGTTTCGTCGATGTGCCTTAAAAATATGAATTGGATGGTATTTTAATTCAATAAAAATTTGACTATTAGTAAACATATATATGGACATAAGCAAACTTTCTGTTAATGGTTTAGCAAAGAGACGAGTAGGACGTTCACCTGATGGCAAATTATACAACTTGCACATAAGAAAAGCAGCGCAAAACGCTACAAACCCGATCGCGGCTTGAGACAGGAGGTGTTACATAATATCTCGACCTAGTCCGAGACCGCCACGTGGACCATCTCCAGCAAGGCGGCGTGTCTGTTGGCTGGCTTCTTGCCGTAGGATCTGGAAGCTGAAACTCTCGCGTCATTGTATTATTGGCGGGAGGAGGCAAAGTTTCAGGGCTTCAGGTTAGCCCCAGAAGAATAAGGGGGTGCAAAGACGAATTGCGCTCCCATGCTATACATGAATGGGAGCTGCGGCTGGAGCACCCCAGTGTCGGCTGTCAGACAGTGGAAGCCATACGCCCAGTTCTAAAGTGGTAGCTAGAAAGAGGACACGGCTCCCTAACATTCCGCAAGACGCAGTTTGTCTAGGCACACTGTATCGGAAGGTACCTGTGCCGCGTGGCCGGCAGGGAGCCTAATGAGGAGGGCCACCACTGTGGCGTATGTGCCGAGAAGAAGCACGCTCTGAAGGAGTGCCCAGCCTACGTTGAGCAACGCCGAGAGCGTCGTAGTGTCGTAGGACACGACCTTTCGCTTACTGCTATAGTGCGCAGAATGTTAGAGAGCAAAAGGTCGTGGGGCGCCGTCCTTGCATTCTGCGAGGACGTGACGACCCGAAAGGAAGCCGCGGTACGGGAAAGGGAGGCCAAAGTGCCCTGGCTATCCACAGAAAAAGGCTGGCTGGCCCTGGCTATATATGGATCAATAACTCAATTGTCTGAAAAGTACCATGATTTATGCATCAAATGGGCAAGTCGGTCCAGGTTGTCAAGACCATGTTAGGCAGTCGGTACAGGAAGTCAGAGCCTTCAAATGTACTGGCAACTGGTTCATCCTTAAAATGCAATTTACCCTTTTGCTTGTGGACGTTAGATGCCAGTCGCTCTACGTAAAAACTGTTATTCAAGTACATCTGGATGGATTAGAAGCCGACCCCATGATAACTTGGAAAAATAGCTAGGTGAAAGAAAGTTTTACACAATATATTACTTTACGTATTACCTAATGAAGTTCTACCACTTATAAAACAATTTTGGATCGTTAATTATATAAAAATCAACTTGAGCACGATAAAAAATATACATGGGCTTATTAGTGTCCATCAACCTTTAAGAACCAGAACAGCCTTTACTAAACCCTGTAACTGTACGTATGTTATAGCTGTCTTAGTCACTCTTTCATGTAATTAGAAGATAAATGAATAATAATTAAAAGGCAAAAAAAATTATCACCGGCGCATATTTAATAAAAGAAGATGGCAATTGTCTATTACCGTTCTAATGGCAAAGTTAATAATTATTCTACGAGCAATTACGGTGCTAAATAATTACCGTTAAAATCAAGTTATGATAACATTGTGGTTTAGAATGCAGGACTGAATTTATAGTTTTTTTATTAACAATGGGCATATAAAATGTCATGAAATACTTTTCTAATATATGTCATGCATACATATTCATCATCATCATCATCATCACCTTGTGATAGTTGACTGCTGGACATAGGCCTCCCCCCTAATACGGCCGTATCTATTAGTGGGTTTTGGACCATATCCCACCACGCTGGACCAATTCGGGTTAGTGGGTGGACTGACTTTTTACATGCCCATCCGACGCATGGATCATCTTACTTTTCAGACAACAATGAAAATTTCCCGCAGGATTCGACCCACATCCTCTGATTTCTAAAGCATACACCCATGACACTAGGCTACGGAGGTAGTACAAATTATATATAATATATCTTTAATACATATTATTTATAATATATTTTTTATATCTTTTGCACAGGCACAACCAAGTGCCCAGGATTATCCTTCAAGAGCTCGCTCTGTAATCTCTTGCAACAGAGATTGCCGTATTACAAATACTAGCTGAATGCCAACTAGTTCATCATCACGGACAAGATAATACTGGCAAACAAGCCTGATATCGTGCTGATGGACCGAGATGACATCACGATCCAATTTGACGAGAACCTCGTGAAAGCCAAAAAATCTGGATCTGGCTCACGAGGTGTCTGACATGTAGGTCGAACGCTGGCCGAAATGAACCTGATAGTTGTTTCTGCAAACGGGTTATTCCAGGAAACTTCGCACAATACCTGATGCAGCTGAGACTATGTGACGGCCCGCTTCTTATTCAAATGCAACCAGCGGTGCTATTGGCAAAGCTCGTATGGTACGCCGATTTCTTCCCGTTCCAACCTAATTTCGGCCATTTGGTCTCCCTTGCAAAGGGCTTCTGCCTGGCTGGTATCTATATATTACTTGTTTATTATTTAAAAAGGTATAATCATAGCTTATCATCGATATTATGAACAACTCCTCAATTCTAATAAAGTTGTTACAACTTCTATCTATGTATGGACTGTAATATGTTTCTTTTACCTCCAGTACATCCAAGACAGGTTAAAAAGACATAACAAAAGACGCTAAACAAGAAATACATGAGCTTGGATGGTATCCCAGTAGTAGTTTGAAACTGCTGACGTGACGAGGGAATCTAACTGCTTGCTAAACTCGGCGTGGATATTGCGCGCCATTGTTCCAATAAGCAAGGGCAGAGGTAGCAAGAATGAGTGTAAAACTATCGCGAAATTAAGCTTTCAAGCCATACTATAAAGATTTATAAAAAATATTAACAGCCGCATTAGATGTGTACTCGTTATAACACATCAATATTGGCTTGTCGACAGTCGATCGTATGTTTTTCCTGAAAACCATTTCTGAGAAATATCACTCCAAAGCTCGGTCGTTGTTAGCGGCATTTCAAATTATGGAAAAGGCATTTGATTGGAATCCACGACAATACAAACACGAGATACAATTTAGTGGAGTCTTCGTCAGAAAATGTCCCGAATCCATACATTTCATTAAACTGCGACATATATACGGGTGCAAAGACGGAGCGGATAGTAGTAATAGTTCTTTTTCTATTTAAAGACGGCGCAAAATTCATCTAGGTGGACTGTTATGTATGCTAGTGATGTGCTATCTGCACATAGGTCCGCTCTGAGTTAGAGGATGCCTTTATGTAGTGGAAGCATCAGTTGCAGGCCGGTGGCCTAGTGTTGAGTATTATAAAAACTTATGCCCTTTAATCAACTAAATCCGTGTAACGACAGGCCAATTTCCATCGATGGGCAATTATTGACCATGTGCAATCAGTACAAGTATCGGGGTAGCATGATTCATAACTCTGGGTACATATATTGCAATATTAAGCACCGAATCGTCACAGCATGGCTAAAATAGAATCGTCATATCGCCGATAAGCTGCGGAAGAGTAGGCAGCGAGGGTTTGGCATTGCAGCTTTCCACCTCCGATCGAATGCCAAAAGGTTGACCCAAAACCAGATGGAGAGACATAGTTGCCAATGATATAGTATAATGCAAAGTTTTCAAGGAGGATGTCGAAGATAAGTTGAAGTGAAAGAAAAGTATAAGGAAAGTTTACCCCTCCACTGTTTGGGATTCTGGCTAGGGAGAGAAAGTTAATTCAATTTTATTATTATTCGTATTTTCGTAATATTTTATAAGCTAGAGAAGGAAATCGTTTAAATGACGTCCTAAGTACGGCTCTGGCAGCTTAATACGGATTTTAACAAGTAATGAATTTTTAAATAAAGGGAAATTTGTTTTTAATAAAGTTTCGTTCGGATCAAGAGAGTGACAAAATGCCAGTAACAGCGAACGTAACTTTGGACTTCTATCGAAAATTTAATATGATCCTATTTTTATTAGGCGTCACTAACATATGGCTTGGAGAAAGAAATTACTCTAGATCTTTTACAGTTTTTATGAGAACGTACTCAAAAATTGTCACCATATGCCTATTCTTCTTTGTTGTACTCGAATTATTAGCGTTTTTCACTCAACCGAATTTGACTAAAAAGCAAAATAATGATAGATTGGTATTTGGTTTTTCGCATCCTGTATTAAGTGTTTATTACATCAGTGTAGAACATTACAGTGTCAGAATTAAAAAGTTATTGCATATTTTAACTGTGGATTTAAAAGAGTTTTACAATGACGTAGATATAGAAAAGAACATGATTTGGAAAGCTAAGTTGTATATAATAGCAAATCTATGCAGTATTTGTGCATCACTAACATCTTACGGTTTTGATGGCTATTTATTAGTTGCTAGAATAGTGGAAAAATATAATTTCTGATTTTACTTGTTAAGACGACCATGTACAATGCATTTTGTTGATCAATTAATCACTAACCGATTTATAAAGCATTGATAATTGTTTTTTTATCCTGTAGTGTTTATTCATCACGCTAACATTCGAGTGAATTAAAGTTGACAGTTTTAACTGTTGATTTAAGTTTAATGACTGATAACAGAAAATGAATTTGAGCAAGTTGTATATAAGAAATTAATGCAGTATTTGTGCATCACTACATCTTACGGTTTGATGCGCTTGATGCTTAGTTGGCTATGGAGTAGAAAAAAATATAGGAGCTGTAGTCTCTTAACATCTATGTAAAGCTCGAAATTAATAACTTTTACTTTTCAATTTTAATTGTGTTTTGTCACCCTAATGAGATTTTGACAGTATGTCTTTTGATTGGCTGATACCAGCAAAAATAATTTCGATTTCAAAGACATTAAAAACTATCTATACGCAACCTGCTCAGACGCTCTATCATTAGTGAGCTATCCTAGAAAATAAATAAGGTAGGCTTCTTCTAATGAAAAGGAATGGTTGTCTAATGAGCACGCCCATTCAAGTGACTATTACTACTGACAATAGTAATTTCGCTCTCGACTCTTGTCTTCTAAACTAGCAGAAGTTTTCATAGTTTATATAACGTATGGTAACTACTTTATAGTACAGATAAGAATCAGCAAGTAGAATTTCCGAACTGCAGGTCAAAGATTACTATAACGTGCACCCGTTAAAAAGAAGAGTACTTAGTAGTTATTGTTATTACTAGACATTTCTTTACGTTTGTTTAAATTTTATTATAATTGCAGATGGGACTTTTACCACAGTTATTACTGCTTGGCCAAATGTGGAGGACAAAAGCATTTGCGCAAATTTGGCAAGGATTGTAAGCTATCTCGTTTGGTGGTTATTCATGATTCGATTAGCAGGCGTGTACGTCTTAGTGATAACCCTGATGACTATTCTGAGTCATCAGTATAAAAATCTTCAAAGTTATTTCTGTAGTCTCGAAGGTATTTTTATCAAAAATACGTTGCCCCAGCGTGAGAAAGAGAAGCAATACGAAGAATCTTTAAAAATTGGAATTCAAATGCACATCGACATACTTTGGTAGGTGGTAACATTTAAAAAAAACTTTGAAAATCCAACATTATTAGTAATTAATAATGAGCGGTGCTGGTTTTTAAGTAAATTTCTTGCTTATATTATAAAAAACAAATTTTAAAATATCGAATCGTTGGCTGGTCCGTCGTGAATCGGTGAATCGTGGGATACGGTCCAAAACCCCCCCAATGGATAGGGACTGTATTAGGGGAGGCCTATGTCCAGCAGTGGACTATCAAAGGCTGATGATGATGATGATGGCTTGTCCATTATTAAGGATCTATATTGTTGTATGCATATGTATTCATACACAAATTAGATAATCGAAATGTATTTTAGGTGCACTAAGGAGAGTGAAACAGTTTGCAAGGCAGTTTTTAGCGGACAAATAATAATCAACATCTCTGTGTTGTGTCTTCTTATGGTGCAAATGGTGGCGAGTATTACACAAATTATTAATTTTCTGTTGCTAATAATTTGATTGTTTAAGGTCCACGTCAACAATTATCTATTCAGTTTTGGCTTTAATCAGCACAAATTCAAGACGACTTTTTTCTATAATCATTCATAAATACATAGTTTTTTATTTATAAAGTTTACAAAATTTTAATCAATACTTTAATTATAAAGGTCCCTTTATACAGAGGACCGTCTGGGCGGTATTACCACGGCGCAAAGCAATAGTGTGAAAACACTACTAAGTTTCGGTTTAAAGGGCATTGAAGCCTGAAAACTATGTAGTTTTGAGTTAGCCACGGATTTGCTTTTAACCCTTGACGGAATTTTTAGTGAAATATGTTTTAAAGTTCGTATTGTATAACGAGTTTTTTTTATTTTCGCAAACTTAGTCCTTAGGTTTATTTTATTCAAAATCCAGTAGTCCATACTAGTTTAAACATCTAACAAAAAAGTAATTGAAAAGTTACTATTAACTGGTTCCAATTTCAAGAAGTGACATAAAATAACTTTTTTTTCTTGTTTTGTTGGTCATGCAAATTATTTTTATTATTACAGAATTCAGAACGTTCTTTCATAAATGGACTTGCTATAGTATTCACTGCCATGGCAGTGCTGATAGCCACTGGCTTCTTTATGTTGAGTGCCGGTGACATTACCGTAGAAGTAAGAACTGCTTTTTATTACTCTGTTTTACCCAAATATAAACTAGGAATAAATATTAACATAACAACCTTTGGCAGCGAGCTGGTGTCAACAATCTAAAGTTGCTATTGATGAATTAGTACTGAGATATCAATCACTGAATGACGGTGGACTAAAAAAACCCCAATGTAAGACCCCGCTTCGTTGCTAAGGGTTACTATGGTTACATCAATCGCAAGTCCAATTTGGGTGAACTATCTTCAATTTAAACTATCTTCTCTTTATTGAAGGAACGCTCATTGTTTAGTGACGGCTTTATAACTGAAGACCTGGTAAACTGATAGGTGAAATAACAAAAGTATTGACGATAACAACATCGGAAAATTTAAACATACTATTATTTGTACATCCTGCATTACATGGGCTATGTGACCCGAAAAAACTCTTTATAACTCGCGGATCCAGCGTTATACTGCATAAATAAATATTGAATTTCAAGCCATCAGTTTATTAAATGATATATGAAACGCAGCCCTTTAGTTGTTGTATTGATAAAAGCCTAAATTCCAACTGAAGTGCCATCTACCAGGCATATTTCTGAATCTCAACCAACCTCGGGTCCAATTTAACACACACAAAAAAGAACATTCAGATCAGTATAGCAGTTTAGGAGAAGTTTATTTCACGTTGACAACACACGTATAGAAGAATTACGTATATAAGGATAGTAAATTATAATTCATAGCTATAAAGTGGAGACAAAAAATACTTACATGAAATAATAACTTTTTTGACATAAAAGATGGCGACTTGATGTCAACAGAAGTCACTTAGCGTAAAAGATAAAGCATATGGACGTAATACAGACCACTTCGACATTATCAGCATGTACTAGTCCACTGCTGGACATAGGCCTCCTCTACTGCACGCCTTCTCCATTAGGGGGTTTCTGGACTGTATCTGATCCACACTGGTGCAATGCGGGTTCTTGAGTGGACCGACTTTTTACATGCCCATCTGACGCATAGATCATCTTACTTTTCAGATAATTGGCTGATTGGCCCAAATTGCCCTAATCAACTGGGAAACAACTAACAAAATCTGTTGAGTCCCCACAATGTATGAACCGACGACCTCGAGTTTCTAAAGCACACGCCCTCACCCCTAGGCTACGGAGGCTGTCGCAGACCATTTATTGTTAATAAAATATGTAAAATTTATAAACTCCTTGAAAATAATAAGTTTTCAAAGAGAATAATACTACCCCAAGGATGTAATTATTTAAAATATACTTTGACAAGCTATTATTTATTAAATAATACCGTTTTTAAGGATTTCGTCCTGTTTAATTTAGTATTTTTGTACCTGTTATTAGGCATCGCAACTTTCTTCCGCAATGTATAGTTCGGGATGGGAAAATTGTCATGGAAACAACTCTACTATCAAACAATTATTATTGATAGCAATGACTCATAGTCAGGTATGTTATGACCTCCATAGTTTTATTTCCAAACATTTTTCAAGTACTAATTTAAATATATAACAAAAGTACATTTACCCAAATATAAATGTTTATGTTTGCATATTGAATAAAGCACGTAAAAGGTAAAAAATAAAATTCACTATCGATAACTTTAGTGAATTTATACCATCTGAAATTAAATATTTTAGAGTAACTTTTTTTTATAATTGTAATACTGTTTTATTTTTTTGTAATTAATAATACGATATAATTAATTAATTTAATATGAATCAAGATTATGACCAAAGTATAAAAAAGGGTACTACCACTCCACGTTTTCGCTTACCGGCTTTCACGAATCAATATTCATGACACTTAAACATTTACATTTTGCAAAGCCCCAGTGTTAAAGGTTTTTCCCGTTTATTTGTTGTATTTTATTAAGATTACTATATGTATTTATATGAATTTCTTATATTTTCTATTATTTAATTTCTAGGAGCCTGTTGTACTGCATTGTTTTCGTATTACGGAACTTTCATATCAATCTTTTCTATCAGTAAGTATTGGAGATTTCAATACATGTCGAAAATAGGTACATGAGGTTTTATATATGCATTAACAAAAAAATTTTTTTACAGATTGTTAAGTCATCCTATTCAGTGTTTTCAGTTTTATATTAAATCTTAACTAATTTGAAGGAAGTATTTCAACGCACGTTTTAACAAATTAAAGAAATAAAATAGTTTTATAACTTTTTCGTGTTTTTCTTATGTAATGTTGCAAATTGAGGAATTCAATTGTAACCGGCAATAAAATAGTTATAGAAATGTTACACGAAGATTTATTTTACGCTCACTTGTCTCAAGAACAATTTAAAGATTTAACATGCAAGAAAATAAAGCTTTATTATAATCGGATGTGTCTTCTTTAAAATAAATTGAAAAATCTTTTCGTTTAGTACAAACTCTGATTAAAAGACATGACATCACGGCCTCCCAGGCAATTTTAATACGACTACTTTTGTAGTGCCACCACTGTGCCTACTTCTACCGCATGTTAGTAGTGATAAACAATACTATCTTTTTGTTTAATAAGGCACAAGATTTCCAGCATAAAGGATTGGGGGTTTATCATTAAAAGGGGCGTCCTTCCGCCCTCATCGTCCTTGGATGACTATTTGTAAACTTTTATTAATGTATCTTTTATTATCTGTAATAAAAATTTAATATGAATAGTTGTATTTGACCGATTTTCCAAAAGAAGGCGATACTCAATTCGGAGCGTACGATTTTTTATATGTTTATCATACTTTCATCAATCATTATTTTTATTAATTGGCAGATAATAGCTTTCATGTGCTCCCACTTTTTTTAATGAGAGGGGGTAAATCCCTTATCTGGGGCGGGACCACCGCGATGCCTATTGCTGTCGGAAAGCAATAGTGTGTTATCACTACGGTGTTCAGGGTTAAAAGATACCGTAGCCAGCGTATTTGCTGGTAAACGAGATGACACACGGGCCCACGGTAGACAGCGCGTTGGTGATACCCAGTTGGTGATAGTATTGCCGATGTCCATGAGTGTCGGTGACCACTTTCCATTAGGTGGCTGACTCGATTGCTCGTCTGACTGCATAAGCGATAAATAAAATTATAAGTGCAGATATTTATGAGATAGAAAATTGGGGAGTCTAAAATCACAACCTTGTGTGATTTGTAAGGAAAATGCGTAAGCTGCTTAAACCTGAAACGATACAATTAAAGGTAATAAGGTCCTTCTTAATCTGGTCTACAACAAAGTCCGCGAGCCCATATATGCTGAATGTCTATACGTTACAACGTGGCAAATGCAAAGCTCATTTAAGGCTTAAGGTATAAAGCTCATTTAAACCTTTTGAAAGGATATGCATTGTTTTTTTTTTAATTCTATTTTATTCTATAAAACTTGTCTTAGCCGACATTTTTATTAAATGAATACTTTAAAATACATCTGGGATTTAAAATGCGGTGGCAGGAATCGGATAACAGTTTCGTGCAAAGAGAACGTTGTTATCCACTTTTTTTTTGCGCAAAAACAATTTTAAAGAGTGTGTAACTACACTCTTTAAAATTGTTCGCTTATTTCGCTTGTTTGGAATGACACTTCTTAAAATATATCATGTGCACAGTTTACACTCGACATGAATTACCTTTTTTTCCACTCTGTGAACCACGTTCATTTGTTAGGTCTATTCATTTAATGGGTCATACTTTTTAAGTATTCTCAATTATTTAAGATTGTTTCCTTTACGCTTTGCATATTCAGTTTGTGATATATGTTTTATATGAAATAAACTGAACCGTTAAATGAATCAGCCTTGTATTTTTAATTTGACTACTTAAGAGACTATTCTAAATGAAATATATGTATTGAATACAATAACCTCTTTTTAAAGATTATTTTTTAAAGATAAATGCCTCTTTTAGTAGTTGTCACCTTTCAGTAACACCCATTTTATCCTTTAAGTACCTGCCATCTTGGATGGTCTGCCAGTACTCCGTTTTCAAGTCGCTTTTTATGGCTAACCCCCTGTTAATAGTAAAATTAATTAAGTATTAAGGCCTTTGCGAGTGCAACATTAAATTATATTTGTGCTGTGCTATTTTCACTTTAATTTTGTTTATTGCAAGTCATATACCTAATTGTAAGTATACTTTTGAAGATATAAATTAAAATTAATTTCAATTTTTTTTTCGTCAAGCAGGATTTGTCATAAGTTGTTATGAGGGAGCATAACGCCTACGGCATTTTCTGCCAGTTAAACATAAGTTTGAAGTAAGGAGTGATAAAAAAGTAGAGGTATACCGATTTGGTTAATGGGAAGATGATTCGTAGTAAGCAGAAATGAATATTTGTGGAATAATTCATATAATTAAAAAATAATGATATCTACCTACATAATCGGTGGTAGAGTAAAATCTTGTAATAAATTTCTTTCGCGCACATTTCTATGTCGCCTAACACAGCCGCAAATTGGTTACGCAATAATCTTCCTTCCCTTTCTTACTATACCGTTCCTTTTGCCTGCCTTCCTTTTTCTTTTAATTTTTCCTCATCTCGCGAATAAAGGATGGTAAAAGGAGAATACTTCGTGACGCGGTCGGCGGCCAGCGCCGCCGCTGTTGACAATTGCCTTCGGGAGTTCCTACGCAGCGCATCATATTTTAAAGTCACGCAACGCGAATGGTCAACGCTCCGTTTTAATAGTTTTAAGTTTACCGCGAACCCCAACTGAATCACCGAAGACGCCTGCAGCTGTGCCACCGCATTTCCGATCCGGCTTCATAACCACGTTGTCCGAGCCGGATTGCGCATATGGTCCTTCGAACCACATCCTCGCTTCTGGTGCTTAAGTATGATCCACCATATTGCCGTAACTCGAGCTAGTTGGGCCAATCAAAATTGGCTGTCGAAACTTGAGTGACCACGCGCCCGCGCAACTAACCTTTACTGTTGTGTCGTTACTTGCTTCAGTAAATGGTTCCAAAGACGATGTTTAATGCCCATATCGCTCAATCGCACTCAAAACTTCTTGTCTACTAGCGGACCACCTGGCACGGCATTGTATTTCAAATCATATAAAAAATATAAATATTCCAAATCATTACAAACGTAGTCGAATTCTTGCAGCAACTACACTGCAAAAAATAACCAAATCTCTAATGGGACATTGTATTTGCTTTTACAACAATTTTTTTTGTAATTTCTAGTAAGATATAAGAAACTTAGGTGATTGAAGCAGACCAGCTCAGACGATGCACATCTACCGTTTGACAGCAGCTGTCGTATCATTCGATGCATTGTATAAGGAAAAAATATAGTTGTTTAAATTGTCGATAACAAAATACGTAGTAATAATATGGGTTTTTCAAGGTTTGTTTCGGAGCCAGACGTATTATTTTAACTTAACTTGATAAATCAAGGAAAATAAAACAAGAACATAAAAATAAGAATCGTTGGATGAAAAATTTATGAACTGACTGAAATGAAGGAATATTAAATAAGTAAATGTATGATACAACTTTTTGCGGCACTTACTGTTTTTTTTCTAAAACAATTAAATATATAACGTTTTTATTTGTGATTTCACCTTTTATCATGTGCACATTATTTAAGGTTCATTACTACAAAGTATAAAACAAAATCGCTTTCTCTGTCCCTATATCCCTATGTATGCTTAAATCTTAAAAACTACGCAACGGATTTTGATGCGTTTTTTTAATAGATAGAGTGATTGAAGAAGAAGGTTTGCATGTATAATTCATGCATAATATTATAGAGATACGCCAATAAATTTATGCAATTTTTTCATTGATTTTACAGATATTAGTATGGCACATGTGCGGAGCCGTGGCGGGTCGCTAGTTAAATATAAAGTAAAAATTTTAACCCTTCATCTTTCATTTCAATACATTTTTCTTCCAATATCACCCAACCGTCATAATGCGTTCAATTGAAACATGGTCAAATATTGAGATTTAAATTTGATGTTTATATTAATGATTATTACGCTTGCTACTTTAGCACAATTTGCTAATTGACAAAATATATATAATGACTGTTCTATACGGAATAGAAATACAGTGAATAGCAATTACTGGGTTATATAATTACTGTTAAAATCAAATTATGATTACCTTATGGTTTCGAATGCAGGTTTGAACTTTAAGAGTTTTTTAATAACAGTGGACATAAAAATATGTCGTTTAATATTTTTATGTCCATGTTTGCCATGGCAGCAAAGATTAAGTTAAAAAAAATATTTATGCAAATCGTTTTTTTTTTTAATTAATCAAATTTAAAATGTCATCATACCATCGTCTTAAACAGCGTTTAGCAGTCCATTGCTGGATAAAGGCCTTTAAGGTTTTTAATGAACGCCAAGACGATTGACAACTGACCTTGCTGGTCTTCATTAAAAAGTGTTGCTCATAATTGCCACGCTGAGCAGGAGGATTTGCAATTGACTAATTGCACTTGTACTGCGGATCTATCTTACTCCCATTGTTAGGCAGACCCGCCGTCACGTGGGTGATAGAGTCGTCACATCCGTACACCGATATTTACTAAAGTACATACGTTTCCATGCGGCTTACAAGTTTTTAATTTGTTTTTAAAAATCTTTAGCAATAATAAAAAGAGGTCCTAAGTACAGCTCTGGCAATTTAATACGGATTTTAACGATTATTAAATTTGAAATAAAACAAAAATTATGTTCATGTAAGTTAGTATCTTTCGGGTCAAGAGACAAGAAAAGACAAAGAGCGACAAAATGACACTTACACCTAACGTAACTTTGAACTTCTATCGAAAATTTAATATGATCCTTATTTTATGCGGCTTCACCAATATATGGATTGGAAAAAGAAATTACTCTAGATCCTTTACAGTTTTTATGAGAACCAATTCGAAAATTGTCACCATTTGCATTTATTTATTTGTTTTAATCGAATTAATAGCGTTTTTCACTCAACCGAATTTGACTAAGAAGCAAAATAATGATAGACTGGTATTTGGCTTATCGCACCCTGTAATAATTTCTTATTACGTCAGTATCGAACATTACCACGACAAAATTAAGAAGTTATTGAATAAGTTAGCTATGGATTTAAAAGAGATTTATAATGACGTTGAAATAGAGAAGCGGATGATTTGGCAAACTAAATTGTATATAACAGCATATATTTGCTGTTTCAGTGCATCACTAATATCTTACGGTTTTGATGGATTGATGCACGTAGTAAATGGAGGTAAGGTAGAAATTAGTGTTTTAGTTTTATATCTTATTTTCATGCCTTAACTTTTTTGTACGTATGATATAGTGTTACACAAAATACTTAAAAAAATTATAGTTTTAAGTTACTTTCTTCGGTATTTCACTTATGTTTAAAATACTGGAAAGAAAATAATATTTTCATTCTTTGTGTGTCACCGCTTCTTTGGGTTTAGATAGTTTGACCGGACACCAGCAAAAATGCAAACATTTATTTTTCTTTTGCGACTCCTGCTCTTGAATTCTTATCATAGGTTGGCCTATAACGTAATTTTTGTTAACTTATTAGAGCAAACAGAACAACACCTGTAATTAACTACCTGTATGTGCGGCGAGAAAGCTTTTGCCAGCCAGGAGCTTCGTGCAGATAGGCGGGCATTAGTGGAATTCTAGACTCTTTTGCATTGCTCTTTTGGGCCCTTTGACGCTTCATAGATGAAAGCACCGACAGAATTCTATAAAATGGATAGTTGTTGTATCAGTGACACAATAGGTAGAATGTGATGGTTTAATGACTACGCCCGTTTAAGTGAACCCTATACGTGATATGGGTACTTTACGACGTTGGTGTTAGTAGTTCAGTAGGTTCGGGTCAATTTCAGGTCTCTTTAATTGTGACCTCTTCAAAAATATTCTACTTTATTTTTGTACACTTAAACCTATAAATTGCAAAATATCGACTTGTTTGACTACACCAAACCTAAATTGAATACGACTTTAGATTGTGCATAAAAACATACCAATTTATGTTGGACATGCATTAAAAGCTTTATAACTGCCTAAAATTCGAACTTATTAGACATTGTACAGTGTAAAGAGCACCCTAAGCTAGACTCAGGAAGTAGAATCTCTAAACAAAAAATCTTAATTGAAAATTACTGATAAATACACCACTATGGGGATTTTTTACTTATTATTTGTCAATTCTGCGCCACACATCTTCTTTAATACATCGGCTGAATGTGTTCTTATTTGAAAGGGAGATCTGTTAGAATTATTACAGCAAACTATAACATTATCACTTTCTCATCTAATTTTCTTGACCTAACCGATCAAAAATTGTGCAAAAAGTACGATGGTCCATGTCGAATGGGCGTGTAAAAAGTTGGTCCTAGTGATCAAGACCATCTTTGGCAGTCATATCTGCGCCAACAAATTTACTAACAACTAATATATTTATCGAATTCAGTGAACCCTTTGGGTCGTGAAGGAAAGGTCACTACTACAAGATAGAGTCACTCTGCATAAATTCGGGTAAATCGGGATGGATAAGAAGCCTGTTATAACTTGGAAACACGACTATAAGAAAGAAAGACAATTATTATACATTCATTTTTGTATGTCAATATTTTCTTTAAATTGCAGATGGCACCTTTACTACAGTTATTACTGCTTGGCCAAATGTGGAGGACAAAAGCATTTATGCGAATTTGGTAAGGATTGTAAGCTATCTCGTTTGGTGGTTATTCATGATTCGATTAGCAGGCGTGTACGTCTTAGTGATATCCCTGATGATTATTCTGAGTCATCAATATAAAAACCTTCAAAGTTATTTCTATAGCCTTGAAGGTATTTTCAACAAAAGTACGTTGACTCAGTATGTTAAAGAGAAACAATATGAGGAATCTTTAAAAATTGGAATTCAGATGCACGTGGACTTACTTTGGTAGGTAGAATTAAGGTTAATTTAAAAAAAGAAATTATAATATTTGAAAAATCTCAAAACACTTCTTATTAAAAAATCGTTGTTTTTTATATAATATAAGCGACAACACGTTACAGATTATTATTAAGGATCTGTATATACACATGACTGTGTTTATAAAGAACGGTTTAATTATTGCAAATGTACCCATAATGTATTTTAGGTGTACTAGGGAGTGTCAAACGGTGTGCGCGGCAGTTTTTAGCGGTCAAATAATAATCAACATCTCTGTGCTGTGTCTTCTTATGCTGCAAGTAGTGAGTAAGTATTACACGAACAACTCGACCTTAGTCATTTAATTATTTTTCCTGGTAGTACGAAATTCCAAATGAAAGCCAAAAAATATTATTACAGTTTATGCTCTACTGAGCAATTGTCAATCTCAAAAGTTTATTAACTGTGCAAAAACTTGACCTGTCCCAAAAAGAACCAACAAGAAATTCTGCAGATTTTTTATATATATTGTTTATTTAGAACATAGTATAGAGACCAACGACCTAGATTGAAGTATTTAATAGGGTATTTACAAGTGCATTAAATGAAAAACTTCCACACATCTTTGTACTCAATGTAATTTTTAAAAGAGTCGTATACATTCTTGAGTAGTATTATCTTATAAAAATTTTAAAAAAGCTTGTATCCTTTATTTGTATTTGGCTCGTATGTAAAACGTTAAACAGTGTTTTGTAATATTACTAATTCGTATTGTAATACTCATATTGCACACTATTTTTATTTTTCTTTATACCTAATACCCTTATTGTGATAATCAATTATTTTGACTATTTTCTGAATTAAGTGGTCTATGTTAGTTTAGACATCAAACAACTGAACTTTATTAATTGCCTGGTTCCGATGATGATTATATAAAAAACTGAACAAGTATATATAGATTATGTTTCTTATTTATTGGTAATGCCATTTTTTATATTGATACAGAACGTCGAGCGGGCTTTGATGAATTTACTTGCTATACTGTCGACTGCCATAGCGTTGCTGATAAGCACTGGCTTCTTTATGTGGAGTGCCGGTGACGTCACCGTTGAAGTAAGAGCTGATTTATGTTACTATATTTTATTTAGCTGAACCAAACTCGAAATAGTTGAAAATAAAGAAACCCATGGTAGCAGTCAGATAGGTTTCTTTTTTAGGTTATAAATTATTTTGCCTCTCTGTAGTGGCGTCACAAATATAGCGTTTTTATTAAGTTATCGTGATATTAATCTCTAAATTACGATGAACTAACATCAACGGGCGTATGAGGAAGCGTCAAATCACTCAGCGAGCTATGGAGCGGGCTATGCTCGGTATTTCTTTACGTGATAAAGTGCGTAATGCAGGCATTCCCAGTAAAACAAGAGTAACCGATATAGCCCGCAGTATTATCACGCTGAAGTGGCAATGTACCAGCCACATAGCCCCTTGAACCTATAACCATTGGCTAAGTAAAGTTCTTGAGTGACAGCCTCGTTCTGGCCATCGCAGAGTCGGACGACTCCCCACGAGATGGAGCGACGACCCGTGCAAATGTGCAGGCGGTCAGTGAATGCTGGTTGCACAGGATTGTGACTCTTGGCGGCTTATGGGGGAGGCCATGCTCAGTAGAGGGCTCTGATAAGCTGAAACGACGAACATTAATGCCATCCTTTATTTATATTAATGCCTTGTCTAACTCGCTTAAATTATAGTTTGTATTTAAAGGCGTTACGCTTATTGTTTGGTAGCTGCTTCATAGTTAAAAGTCTGCTTACTGTGAATATATATAAGAAAAGAAAGCCCAAAAATAAGAAGCTAAACATGACAAGATTGGCTCTATTTTGTCTAGTGTGGTGTCTGTTGTGGCAATATAACTTACGAAATTTTCAAACCGTTATCGTACGTCATTGATTACCGCAATAAGATACTCATTGAATTTAATATCCAACTAATGATGTATACAGAACATTATATTCGTTACGAAGATATAAAGACACAAAATATTATACTAAACTACATCTTTCTCTACACAACAGTCAACGACAGTCGCATAGTGTAAAAATGGGTGCGATGTACTTATGTAGCGCGTGAGAGATATACTTCTTTGGCATCATTAAAAATAGTTTTTAATTGCATGCAAATAATTAATTACAATACAATAAATAATACATACGGATAGTTAACCTGAGCACTTGAAAAGTATATAAGCACAATTTTTCACTAATATTCACAAATAGTAAGTAATATCAATCAAAAATAATTAAGACAATTAAAGATGATAGATTTACAAGAACTAATCATAAATAATTCTATTAAGAATTTATGGATTCAAAGACGTACTTTGATATATCATATAACTGGTAGTTCAGCGCCATCTGTTAAGCACAAATGTAGAATTCTAAGAGATGTTGGCTACTTGTACAGCGGTACAAGTAAGCCAACATCTAAATAAACTTTGATTATGTGAGACTAGATGGCGCTTATCTAAAACGATTACATAGATAAATCACAATGTTGATATATTAAATGAATAAAAAATATTACCATTAATAAGTTGAATAAACATCATTACAAATATTAATATATTTATATAATAATATATTTAATATATATACTTAATATAAATTTAACTAATATAAAGTATATTATTATAATAATAATATATATATATATATATACAAAAACAGACCTTAATCCTAACTCATAGAGCACATTATGCAACAACTATCGCAAATAAAAAACGATAACTCCATTATACACAAAAATCAACTTATCACTATGATAATATGGACTTATTATTTTCACCGTTTTCATTATAAACTGTTAATAATTTTGTGACGCATCGTAAAATTTCACTCTCATCATTTTTTTCTACGCGCCTAAAGATATAACTTCAATAAAACTATTCATAATATGCACTGTATGCTGTTCATAAAAGATGCAGCAATTAGTTATAAATACCTTAAAATAAAAACTTTTGATAGATTTTAAAGGAAATAGTAATATCCTAAAAAAATATTTATTACATATCCTTAAAAACAACTTCACAAGGTTTTAACTGTTCTTAGGCATTACGTCTTTCTTCAGCGATGTATAGCTCAGGATGGGAAAATTGTCAGAAAAACAACTCACGTAGGATGAAACGATTATTAATCGTTGCAATGACCCAAAGTCAGGTATGTTACGTTCTCTACATCTTTGTACGAAATATTTTTAAGCGCTATTTATAAAAAAATCGAGTTGGAATAATGATGATAATGAAAAAATATATATCCGTATTTTTAACGCAGATAAATAAAAGTAGTAAACAGAACCTAGGTAATTCACTTAATTTACACGTTGCAAAAATGAAACTATGACTTTTTTACACATTATAGCTATACAAAAATATAAATTATGAATTTTGAAGTTTTGTATTGAGAATATAACAATATTGAGTTTATACACAACACATTAAAATACAATAAACAGGCGTTTTCTAGAGTGAATTGAAGAAACATAACGAGCAAGAAAATATTTGCTTTGAAAAAGATGTAAAATGTATAAATGTGCTTGGACTTGAATAAGATTGTCATATATATATTTCTCATTATTCACACTTGCTCCGGTTTCCCTTAAACCAGATTAGTTACCAATAAATCGATACTCAAAGCCTTTAATGTATTTCATATTTATAATAAAAGTATTTAAATCAGTGCTATGTTAACTGATAAATCAGTTATTATATTATTGCCACTCCACGTTTTCGCTTTACGGCTTTCGGGAATATTAATATTCATGACACTTAAACATTTATATTTTGCAAAGCCCTTGTTTTAAAGGTTTTCGCAATTTATATGCTGTATTTTATGTGCCACATTTATATAGCCCATAAAATACAGCAAATAAAATAAAACTTAAATTTATTTATTTATTTTCATTTCTTGTACAAAAAAACCGTACAATGGCGGACTTTCTCCAGTCAACCATGGATAGTGAAGAGAATAAGAAGTAGGTGCACTGATGTAAAAAAAAAAACAACAAATATAACTTAATACATAAATAGTATAAAAGCAATAAACTACAATATATTATAATATACATTAATAAATAAAAAAAGTATATAATTATTTATTTCTTTATTATAGCTTTATGCACCATTAAGTACAAAGGCGAACTTAATGCCAAATTATCTACCAGTCAACCTTTGGGTGGTACAGAAAAAATTCGGTAGGTGCGCAGATATTAACAAAACAAAGGAAAGATTTTTAATAAGCTTAAAGTTTATGTGTGTGTTTTATACATTAAAACAAAATAACTATATATCATTAATAAAATGACGACAGGAATATTAATACATATTCTATACGTTAACTTGCTTAAGTTAATACAAATACATAAACATAAATAAATATACATTTATAAATATACTATATTTTATAAAGTTTAGAAAAACATCATTCATTCATACTATGGCTTTAAACTTTTTCCGCAAAAAAAATAATAAAGCAGACCTTTTACTCAGGTGACAGTTTTTTTAGCAAGTGTTCCCGACCTTATTTTTAAAAATGAGGTGACTCTCTGCCAACCTGATCTCGAGAGGTCAGCACAGACGCATTCACAGGAGAACAGATTGAACAAAGAAAGAGGAGTGCATGGCATCCGAGCGATGTGAAGGACAAGAAAGTAGACGGTTATTTGTAGAGCGAATATTGAAAATGGGAAGTTAAATAAGAAGTGGTAGTAGCAGAACTAACGAAAGAAAACAGCGTCGTCAACGCTCTCAATGACCGCCTCTGGCGTATAGGTAACCACGACAGTTTGGAACGATATGCCGAAACGTGGTCATATTTACGTAGATTAAAAATGAATCGAATGCAATTATTGAGAATTCGGTCTAATTTATTAATTTGATCTGAAATAGCAAACGTCACCATAATCGATTATAGGAAAAATTAGGGATTGTACAAGCATTACTTTGGTCTTGATTGGCAAAAAGTTTTTAAGTCTGTACAAAAGGCACTCGTTACTTTTTGACTTACTTGTGACAATTGACCATTCCAACTTAAGTTTTCATCAATTATCAAGCCCAAATTTGCGACAGTTTTACTAAGAGGTATAGACGAGTTATTATATAAATTTGGTGGGAGAGAATAAAAATCCACTATACTGACGTTCCAACGACTGCCAACTAAAAGGGCCTGACATTTTGATGGATTTATTACATATATACTCCAAAATTATTTGACCACTTTTTTATTTTGTCAAGATCCTGGTTTATCCGGTATTAAACCGGATAAACCTTCAGCCAGCTTCAGGAAGCTTTTCGATGGTAGACTGGCTATAAAGCTGAAGGTCATCAGTGTAGAGATGATACGCACACTGAAGCTCTTGAGTGATATAGTCGATAAAAACGGAAAATAAAAATCGAGAGATGATGCCGCCTTGTGGAACGCCAGCAGTGACATGAAGCCAATCAGATGATGAATCATCAGAATAAAATGCCTGCTTGCGTCCACGAAGATAAGAGTAGAACCATTCCAAAGCACTGTCTGAAACCATCATATGTGGGAGGATAGCCAAGAGGATGTCGTGACTGACGGCATTAAACGCGTTTGAGAAATCAATTAAGACTATTACTGATACCATATTGTTCTCTATACCTGCTCTAATGTCGCCAGTCACATTCAGGAGGGCTACTGTGGCATTGGTAGTGGTACTGTGACCTGGTCAGAATCCAGATTGTAACGGATTTATCAAATTGTTACTGTGAACAAATTGAGATAATTGTTTAAAGACGCAGGACACAATAACCTTTGACAAAAAAGGCAGAATAGAGATAGGTCGGTAGTGTGCTGTAGTGTGGGAAGGATTGGAACACTTTGGGATAGGCCGGACCGAGGCTTTGCGCCATAAGGAAGGAAACTTAGCATTTTCTGAGGAAAAATTTATTATGTGATGAATAGCAGGAAGGATGTGGGTAAGGATAGGAATTACCATGCGCCGGCTGATTTTATCAACGCCAACAGCATTGGATTTTATGGTTATGTTTGGAGAAAAATAAAAAGAATTTATATGAGGACGCGCCAAACCATTTAAAAACGAAATTGTTTCTCCTGACTGCACATAATTACTTGAAGGAATGTTTGTGAAATGGCAATTCAGGTCATCTAAGTGAATTGAACTAGAAGATGGGTTTGTAGAGCGCAATTGACCAATACCAAGAGTTACTAGAAACTTCCAGATATTGGTCGAAGAAGAAGAAGAAATACTATTAAAAACGTGTCGGCGTTTAGCTTTGCGTATTACCTGATCGTATCTGAGAAATCGGTGTATTTCTTGCTTGTTTGTATACTGACCAATTAGCTTCAGAGCGTTGCTCTTTATACTTTTGAAAAGCACGGTCCCTTCGTCTCATCATTAATCTAATATCCTCAGTAATCTATGGAGCCGGTTAACGCTTGAGCTTAACTTTTTCATGGGCGCGTGATCATCGTAAAGCTTAGTAACTAAGTCGTTAAAGCCACTCACCTTGCCATCAATAGACTCAGCATTAAGCAATGGTGCCCATTCTATCTTATCCGCATCCTCACAAAGTCGTTGCTAGTCGATTATCCCAAAGGAACGCATCTACATGAATTTGGGTTGGGGCTTGGGAGGTTTTAGGAGGTAGGATAGGAATAAAGGTTGTGGAGAGAAAAACCCGGAGCGGGATGTTGTCCATGGGAGATAACCAAAGCGGGATTAGATGTAAGGATGAAATCAAGCCAAGTGTCTTCACTGAGGGTGTTGTGGTGGGTAGGATGGAGTGGCAGAATGTGAAAACAGCTTGACTTAACTATATTAAGGAGTTTAAGGGCGCGAAAAGTGTGACGTTGTAAAAGGTTGCTATTAAAATCACCCATGATGTCTTGGTGAGCATACTCCGAACCTATAGATTCAAAAACCAATTCTAAATCGGTGAAATAGTCAGTATTTGGGGGACAATATATTACACTTATACTTTTAACAGTTATTTCAATAAAAAGAAATTCAGCAGAAGCTGAATATTTTTGGGCGGAGGAAGCTTTTACTTTGAACGGAAGGTCGTGTCTAAGATATATAGCGATGCCTCTTCCCCCTTTTCCAATGCGGTCGTTTCGAACAAGAACAAAACCAGAAATAGAGTACATAGTAGAAGGAAGACGAAGTTTGAGCCAACTCTCAGAAATCAGAATGGCATGCATATTGCAGCTAGAGAAAGCTTCAAGGAGATCGCTAAAATGGCTGGGTACACTTTGCGCATTTAAGTGACATTAGTAACATTTTCAGAGAAAGTTTCACTTAAACTACTTTTAGAGTGCCCTCTAATGAGGTAAAACTGTCGTCGTCGCTAGATCTTGAAGATTCAAAGGCAGAATAGTAAAAGTCGTCATCACGCGTTTGACATATATGATTATAATTATCATAATTATCATATTCATACATACATATAGTACATATATAATTATAAATATCAAATGAAAAATTCTATTCTTATTGTTCTAATTGTCTTAAAAGGTGTTTACGAGTTTTGCGCTTAAACTCATTACGATTTTTGGTCATGTACATATATGTTTAACGAAGGTTTTTGTTACTGACTTCACATAGATACTAAAAATGCGAGGATATGTAAGTTGAAGTAGAAGGTGAATCTAGAAATGAATATAGAGTGGTAAGTGCCCGCAAAGAGCGCCTTTGACGTATGGGTAGCCACTGTAATTGAGCACGATTGACCGACACGTCATCAACTTATAGAGGTGATCTGCATTCAGGTCAAAGTAGCACACGTCACCATAGTCGATAAGAGGGAAAATCAAAGCCTGCCTTTGTTTGTAAAGGCAAAAGTTTTTGATTCTATATAGACACCTAGTGACACCGGTTACCTTCTGACTCACCGAAGAAACTTGTGACTTTCAATTTAGGGTGCTATCAATAAACAAGCCAAGATTTTTTACTGTTTGGCTGATCGGTATTGGATGGCTGTCGTAAGTAATATCAGGCATATGAGAAAAATCAATTTTGACTGCATTCTAGAACTGCCTAGCAGAAGTTTAATATCACATCCTCATTTTCTATGTTTTTTTAAATTATAGAGGCCTGTTGTACTGCGTTGCTTTCATATAACGGAGCTTTCATATCAATCTTATGTATCAGTAAGTATCTGAGATTTCAAGAAATGCCAAAAATAGATTTTTGTGGCTCTAAACAGATTTTGATTTTACTTTTTTTTGCAGATCGTGAAATCATCATATTCGGTGTTTTCAATTTTATATTGACTTTCAACTTATTAGAATTATTTAATTGCACGTTATAATAAAAACACTAAATGAAGTCATTTCATATTTTTTTTAATTTTTCCTATCAAACTTACAACATTTTAGAATTATATAAAAATTACAATCAAGCAATAATAATGCTCAAATTGTAACCGGCGCTAAAACTGTTATAGAAATGTTACACAAAACAGTATTTCACGCTCACACGTCTTAGTAACAATGTAAACATTTAATACGTAAATAATTAAACATTAATTATAGTACAATTTGTTTTCTTTATAATAAACTATAAAATATCACATTATGACTAAGAATATTTAATTCAAGGTTGTGGGTCTTTAATAAGGACTTTTTTTACAACCACTTTTGTTGTACCACTACGTAGTTGCCTGATCTTTAACATAGATTGGCTACCGTAGTCAAAATTGACTTAGAGGACATTGTTATTATTATTTTCCTTTCTCTCGCTACCTTTTCAAGAGGGAAAGCGGTTCAACCCTAGAAAAAGCAATGACTTTATGTGTGTGAACCAGTTGAACCGTAAGTGTTCAAGTCTCGGCAACCTAGGTCAGGTAGGACGCACTGGTCTACGACTTTTGATTTGAGGCACTGTGGAATTGGTGACGAGAAAACTCGACGAAGCTTATGAAAATCTGGCTAACCCAGCTGAATCCTGAAAGTTTTTTCTACCTAGTTCGAGCGTTTGCCCTAGGTAAACGTTACCCGCTTATATTGCCCAAAATAGTTATACACCCTTTGAAGTCCCTTAATTTTTTTTATTTTATTTGTTTCATTGTAAATCATTAAACGACGGTAGAAATATAAAATCGTATTATTATATTGTAATTATTAACCCTCAATTAAAATTATATCCTTAATTGTAAAGCTACCGTTTATTTCATTGTTGATTATAGCTCTTTAAGTTGCAAGCTTACATTAGTATTTGTCGAACTATTAGATGCTCGCTTTAAATTTGCAGTTTTAATAACAACTAAGGTGTACAATTAATAGGAAATTGTGAAATTACAATAGACATAAATTTTTCGAAATTATTATTATAAGACTTCTTGTGTTATGCAATGCTTTTATCATTCTTGTTTAAAGTAATTGATGATATAAAATGCATATTTCAGTTATCCCAATTAATTTATTACTAAAATGTTTTACCTTAAATGAGCTTTGCATATGCCTCATTGCATGTTTTCCAAATGTTTGCATGTAAATAGTTATTGTAGATTATTCTTAAAAGATAGATATATGTTCATGCGAATTTTATTGTAGGTTATTTGAATATGTAGAATTATGTAGTATGTATTTAAATTATATCTCTTAAGATTGAGGCAGCGTTTGCAATTAAATCGCACGAGCTTGAAATTTTGAACGCTGACATTTTCTTAATTTTTTAAATATCTATTTAACGCTGTCACAAAATTATTTAAAAAAAAACAGGTCCTAATGACAGCGAGTACCTACCATTTCAAAATACGAATGATCTTAATCGGAGCACTAGTAGTGGAGCAACGGGTTATTATATTAAAAAAAAAACCTTAAAAAACATATTGAGCACCTCCTTCTTTTTAGAAGTTGGTCGATTTATATTTTAGACGACTTTTTGAAATTGTAAAAATAATGTTTCTAACTAAAATCTTAAAAAAAATACCGATTTTGCAATTGCCAAAAAGTTGACGAATGATGTGAGGTTAGAAGAGCACTGCATCTATGGTAACTTGTAGGTAGCTGAGGCGCGACATTCCATATCTCCAAACGGCAAGAACTTGTTACAAGAGATGTCCAACACATTTTTAGTGCATGTAAACATTTACATTATTTTTGAATATTTATGTATAGACATAAAGTTATAAATTTACTTACTAAATTTATTTTTATATGCTTTGCAGTTATTTTTCTTTTGAATAAATATACTTTAAAAGTATAAATGCACCCTTTGCTGTAAAAACACCTAAACCTGTAAAAAACCACAATTCAGACTACGCCATCATTTATTCAAAGACGTGGCTTGTTCGTACCAGTCAGTATTTGGTACTAGTTAAATCTTAACCATAAATCCGCTATTTTAAAAAAAATTGCATAAAGTAATACATAACGGATATACACATATAATCCATTTGATTAAAATTTGTCAAGAAATTTTGCTTTAAAACAAAAGTAAAAGATTTTATTTTCTAACAGCAGCGCAATTCATTGTGATATTTATAAGCCAATTTTGTTTGAAGTGTAGTGCAAAGACTTGATAATTGATTTGATAGGTTAAGGTCATAAATGAAAAATTAAAAATCTTTATACTAAGAAATAGTACTGCATTTTATTTCTACCGTAAAAACAAATAAGACGGCGTAATTTTTGGGCCAAGATTCAGTTCATTAAATAAGTTTGCTAAAAGAATATGGCCCCCGTCGTGGGAAATCATTAAATAACAAGCACTGACTATTTCCTTTCTTTATTTGTATTATTTGCAATGCTTAGACTTTTTCAATTTTATATTCTACTCAAACGTGAAAAATATTATCTTATTAATTTGTATTAATAGTTACAAAAATAAATGATAACAATAAACTAAATAATTTCTTTGGAACTTACAATAACCATTGGAAAAAATCATACGTGGAAAAAAAACAAAACAGTTACCGCTAGAACTTGGTTTTTCTTAATAATTACGCATATTTTTTAAAAGTATTACTATTTTTATAAATTTTATTTCAAATATATAATACAAAAATAAATAAATAGAGAATTTGTAAATATAATTATAGTATAGACGTGATATATCTAAAATTCAAGTTATATATTTAAAATTTATGTATGCTAACACAAGCTAAAATTATTTAGGACAACACTAGCGTCAGTAAGCTTTCGAAAGCATTTAATGCCAATTTTGTGATTACCCTACTTTTAGGAAAATTAGAGAAACGACATTGCGTACGAATAGCTAATAACATAATAATACGATACGTCAATATAATTAAACATCGATTTTTACGCATAAGGAAAGAATATCGCCATCCTAATATTCTGCAAATGTTAAAGAAGTTTTAATAAAATACTTACACTCAAAAATAAAAATGTACTAAAATCTTCCTGGTGTAAAAAGTAAATAAATTTGATAGACCAATGACATTTTATTTGTATCGATTACTCATTACTGACAACAATTTCCAAATGCATAGTAATTAGTTCTCAGTTGATACGATAATATAAACGTTATATCCATTCCTAGAAGTCACATCTGTGATGTACCCAATTTTATCCACGCTTACATCTTGACCGAACTCGTCAACAATAAAAGGACGTCACTTACTTCTCATTTTTCGTACGTGTCCACGCGCGAGCAAATACTTACGTCACGTTTCATTCTTTCCCTTCAATAACATTACCTTCTATAATATTTGTATTCCTAATATATAATTCTAGTAGTAATAATAATTTGTAGCATTAAATATTTGACGCTTTTATTTACGTTAATACTACACATTTATACATTAAAAAAAAATTGAAATGTCTGTAACATCAACACAACCATTTTTAAATGGGTACATTTTAATATATATCCGATACATATAGCAATACAACATTTATAAATTTTTTGTCTGTATGTTTGTTATGGCTTATCCCTAATGGCTGGTCCGATTTTGATGGGACTTTCTCTAAAAGATAGCTGATATAACTGGGATTAACTTAAGGTATTTTTTGGAAAAAAAACTAATAGTTTCTCTTATATATTACCACGTGGACGAAGTACCGGGCAACAGCTAGTTATTAAATAAAATTACTATAGTGGAATCCCGTGTCCCGTGACCACGACCGCCGAAAGGCGAAAGTGTTCTAGACCTCGTGTAATTAAATATAATTCTAAAAGTAAAAGAACGAGATGAAATCCGTTACTAATTGTAGTGAAAAAAAAATATATAAATAAAAAATAATTAGAATTCGAATCGTGATCGTGAATAACTTTATGTTGGAAAATCGATACTTTTACAGGTTTTATTTGTAAATAGAAAAAGAAAAAATATAATTTAATAAACAACTCTCTTAAATTTTATCTATATACTTACTAAGTAAGCAGGAAATTTGTCAAAATTGTCCGTTTATTTTTGAAGCCTTAATAAATTGTACTTAATTTATGATATAGAAACATGTCTTTGTGTTTAGCGTTTATGATGACATGTACACGGTTATGTAATTAGTGACTCTAAAAGTATCTTTCTAATCTTCGTAATACGCAGATATTAAAACAAAGATTACGAGGAAAATAAAGTTTACTTGAATTTTTTTTATTTGCCTGTTTCATTTTGATCCCTTAATCTTTAATTAACGGTTTATCTACAAAGTGATTAATTGTTTTATACTTCTCTAATATATATATGGTGATAGCTAACTATAGTCATGAAGATTTTGTTTTTCCAAGAAAGTATTATTTTTGTTGTATGAATCACCATGCCATAGGGGCGTTTGGTGCATAAGTGGTACATTCTTTGGATCAAAAGGGCTGATCATGGGATCTCCTTAGACAGTGCCTTGACCACTGTCCTAAATACACGCACATCCGGGAGCGGGAATGTGTTAAAATAGTGCCCATTTTCCCAAGAAAAGTGGACACCTTCCGATATCCGTCGGGAGTAAACATTCAAAGTTCGTATCCCTAAATGCTATCAGAGGCCTCAAATTTTACATTATTTGATAGGGCCGAGAAAATCTTGACCCCTTCTCGCGGAGATTTGTCGGGTAAATACTCCCGGTATTATCCCTACTGTAAGTCGCACCTGGGAGGACGGGGCTGGGCAATGAGTGGAGGAACACCTGGAATTGGAGGGATAAAAGCTGGAGGCGGATCAGCACAACTGGGATGCCGAAAGAGGGGGCAGGTAGCGGGAGCATTCGGCTTTAAAGCCTTAACGAAAGGATGGGTGCTGTGGAAGAGGCGCGGAGTGTTCGTTTCTTTTTAGATTTGACGGTTTTGAAGCCGTTGTCGGATTTGGGATTGGCCTTTTTTGATCACCTCGATCTCCTTATCCGACTTGCTATGGATTCTGACGTTGATATAATTGTCGTCGTATTCGTCCATAGTAAAGGGGGTTGTCGGCCCAGGCGTGCAGTACGGGGTAGGGGCAATGAGGCAATTTTCCAAAATCAGGACTGGGATCGCGTAGAGGAACGTTCGCTTTCCAAGTTTTTTAATACACGCCTTAATTTCGACACCAAAACGGTCCTTCAAAGCTATGTTCACCATCGTTCCGGTTTTAAGTCACGCTTTATCTTGTTTATTGGTTGAGTCACCCATCACAAAGGCTATGGCCCGGCGAAATGGCGAGTGTGTGAAAGCCTACCCTCCCTACCAGGCCCGGACAAGCACACATACTGCCCTGCAGTATGTGTGCTTGTTCTGCAACAGTAAGAAAAACGATTAAAACATTTGATACGGAAATATCTACAAAACAACTCGTTCGGCCAAGAAACACGATTATACTAAGAAACAAAGAGTCGCTTAGTCAAAATGCTGACAACACAACTGTATTAGGCAACAAGTTTCATAGCACAGCTAGATGCGTATTTAACGCCTTGAGGTAGCTATTAACGCAAACGCGATGACGTCATGTAGTGCTGACAAAAGCCTTTTATGCAAGCTGTACTATTCCATTTTATAACATCTTAATTTAACTTTTTAAAAATTTTGCATCGCACTATTGCTTTATGTATGAAGCTATCCCGTGATTTCTTATATTCAGAAGTACTTACAGAACTTTTAAATGGTTTTACTAGGAATTACACTTATTGCCCTGAATAACCATTAATGTCTTTCATTATATTTTATACAACTTTTAACGATAAATTCATCTACTACCACATTAATTTTATTAATATCTTTTACTTTTAGTATTTATACTAGGCCTTTTTCAGAAATATCATTATTTTGCTTATTCCATTATCTTTCAACAACAAAGAATTTACAGAAGAAGAAGGTTTATTGTTGTATTGTTGCCATATATTCTGGGTATTTCATTCTATAATTCTAAATACATCCGTTCAATCAGAATAGAAGGGTATTCTATTGATGTTTAAGACAACATTCATTTCATCTTGGATGTAGATTAACAGTAAATTTTTGCTTATGTCATGTACAATTATAATTTTGGTTATTCTGCTTCGTATAAACTTAATCTTTAAAATTAACAACGTTTTATGTACTTAAAACAAATGGAAAACAAATTTTAACATATGTCCTATTACAAAATAAGCAAATTACAACTTTCGCTGTAGCAGTAAAGCACCCTTTTATACCGTCAAAATTGCGAACCCTTGTTTAATTAATTACTAAGCAAAACACAAATGGATTTGCTAAGGTTTTAACACATAAGTGAAGTTTAATATTAATTGATATTGTATTTTGAAAAGTGATTTTTATGGTTTTAATAACTAGCAATTTCTTTAAGTTACACTAAAACCTTAAACAATATTTTGGGCGTTATAATTTTTTAATATTATTTAGAATGTTTCTAAGTTTATATATTTCAATTTTATAACATCATCTTGTACAAAATATTTTTCTTACAATCTAGGTAATGTTTTAATCTCCTTGTAGGCAATAATAAATATAAATAATAAGGACACTACAGTGTAGTCTCTATGAGTGTGTGGTCAGTTATGTTCATCATCATTAGCCTGTGTCACAGCTGGACATTGGCCTCCCCTAATGCACGACTTCTCCATTAGGGGTTTATGGACCGTATCCCACCACGCTCGGCTAATGCGGTGGGTGGACCGAATTTTTACATGCCCATCCGACGCATGGATCATCTTACTTTTCAGACAATTGGGTGATCGGCCCAAACTGTCCTAATAAACTAGAAAACAACGGTAAAACAAAGTTGCTTCCCTGCTCGATTCGAACCCACGAACTCATGCTTATAAAAAAAAGGCCAATACCACTCGGTCATGGAAACGGCGGAAACTCCAATGTGAAATACATTTTGGGTTTTAAGAGCATCTTACAAAGCATAATTAATAGGTAAAATATAATGTTGAAGAATTTAAAAAAATTAAACAATTATTAAAAATACGAAATTCTCATAGTAAACGCTTTTGAATAATAATAAACATTTACAAGTATAAAGTGAAACGATTATGATAATAATGTTTTAAAAATAAAATTAGCAAACAGGTTATTTGCTTAAAAATATTTTCGCAATCATATATATATATTTTTTTACTTGCACTCAATCACGTAATAAAAACGTAGATTTTTTCCGTATAAAAGCACCCCACTCAAGTGATGCCGTCAATTTCCCTCCATAAAGAATAGAGCGGGCCGCCATTGTGATAGGGGCTTTGTTCGAAGACGTGACTTGTTTTTGAGTACCGTTATAATTTATCGAAACGAAGAGTCATTTTTGTGTGAAACCGCTTGAATGCATAAAACGATAGTTATTATATTGGAAAATCGTGCATACGTGTAATAGGTATCTTCTGATTAAAAATATTTCAAACGTGGCGTCATCTCTGGTAGATGTCGCCACATACATACTATTGGATAAATGTGTTAAAGGTCTATAATAAATATACAGTCCGTGGCAGCTACTCTCTAGTTTTATTAGGGGTCAAGTTTTCTGTTAGAAACACTACATATTTAAACAACCAAAACGCCAAGAGTACCAAAACAAAATGGAATACAACCTTTACCAATGACCACCCGTAGTCAATTCATCCCACAGAGCATGAATTTGTATTATGTAAATGGAACGTAATGACAGTTTTGATCTTCTGTTATAATATTTTAATTTATCCTTAATTCGAAAAGTATATTATCGATAAATTTTAAAGGTATCCTGTAATACCAGGATATCCACAACAAATCTAAATTAAAAACTCTGAAGCTAGAAAGGATTTTTTTATTGCCCACGAAGGCAGACTAGCATCTGGACCACCTGATGGAAAAAATTCACCGAAACGTATGGATATTGGCAATACCAGTTGTATCACCAACACTCTGCCCACTGTGAGACACAAGATGATTAGTCTCTTTTACCTAGTAAATAAGCTTGCTACGGTGCCCTTCAAACCCTTGCCCTTGCGGCAGAAATAGGCACCGCGGCGGTACCGACCCAGATTGCCATTACACTCATAATTCACTAAATATTACATTTACAAGGTAAATCAATCAAATAGACATTTGAATACTACTTCTATGACACGTACAAAAAAACAATTGAATCCGAAATAAGAGCTTTAAATTACATTAGTTAAAATATTTGCATTGTCACACTAGTGTCACAATGCAAAAAGTGCCACAAAACAGAGTGGCACAAAACAAATGCTAGCATTTGTAAGAAACTAAAACTGCTTACGTTATTTCGTAGACATTACTTAAACACAACATTATATGCCCTCATTGAAAAGGATGGCAGTTAAGCAAGGTCGAGCCATGACCCTTTTTCCACACCCGGTCTAAGAGTCTACTTTTCCGAGAGATCTCATCACTTTTGCATTATACTTAGAAAACATTGGCAATATTAGTTTTTAAATTGATTTATTCACTTGAAACTTGAACACTTTATTTGGTGATAAAAACGGGATGGACTAATTGTAATGTATATATGTTTTTAAATTAATTTTAACAGTAAACTGTTTCTATATCAATATGATATAATTACTTAACTGCAGTTTTAACCGTGTTGTTTGGGTAATTTGAAATAATGTTGATTATACATAATATACTTGTTACGCGCCAAGATATCCCTATACATATATTATAGGCGGTAAGTTATTCGAAGACATAGACATTGTTGTTTTGTTTCTTTCGTTTCGTTTCATTATTATGTATAATTCATTTTTACGTTAAAAGTTAACTAACATACATTCAATTCATACAAACTATCGCTTTTATAATATTAGTAGGACTACTAGGTTAAACTTCTAAATTGAGACTTTGTATAGTTGGCTTAATAACAGGAATGGATTTGTTTTTTACACTAAGTATACTTTAATTAATCTATGATGAAAATTAAATCGTGTTTAGTTTTTTAAGACAAGTCTGTCATAAATGGGTTTTATATATTTTTTTTAATTTTACTCATGAGTATACTATTCAAAAACTAAATTCACTTCTAACAACATGACAATATTTTTCTATTGTATAAAGGTGAATATTATAGATTCTGAATAAATATGTGGGGGATAATATATTTATTATAAATTGTCCCCCACATTACGTCACATGAAATGTAATTTACAATGTACGTTATATTGAGACATTACCTGCCAGAGGGTCTACTACGAGACAGTAATAATGTTACAGCAGATGTTGGCGCGTGCAATATTATTAAATTGTGGCGTAGGTTACTCAATATTTGCCTTTTGTGTATTTATGAAGAATGCTGACTTAATAAATATTTGTTTTCTTAAAATAGGCTACAAAAAGTGTCTTTCTTAAAAGAAACATATTAAATGTTCTTATCGCTCTATTAGTAGTAGTTAGCCTAATTAATCGCATCTTTACATCAAACCCCATGAATAATGCTGTCTGTATTCTCTTGGCGATGTTATGCAATACGGCCCCTTGTAAAAATGAGACCTTATGACGATTCGAGCTTGCATTCCGGCTAAAAAATATATTTCCATTAAAAAGTTGGCATAAAAAATATAAAAAAGTAAATAGTTATTCTTACGTTACAGACAGCGGGTTCAGGCCACCAAGTCTACCAACCAACCAATTTACATACTAGTGGATTATATAAAGTGAACGGCATTTATCGGAAGAGTAAGAAGCCTATGTCTATTATTATTATAGTATATTTGCCTTATAGCAAAAAGTCACTGGAAAGTCATTCCTTTCAGAGGGACGTAAAGTACATCATACACTAATGTTTTCCAAAAACTGTACGGCATGCTAAAAATATTATCTACTCACAAAGTAAACAATAATAAGCTGAAAATATTATCTACTCAAAAAGAAGACAATTCTTCCGTTTCTAACTTTTTCGATTAAATTAAATTTTACGTCCGTGCTGTCACTAAGCGCTATTGCGAATCTTTTTTGACGTGACAACATCTTATAAGTTGGGTCGAGATAGGGAGGCACTCTCGAGAACTATATCACAGCGCCGCTCACGTAACACTCTCCATAAGCAACCATTAGAGAAAGTGAGATGCACGCGTCTCTCTTACACTCGAGCGTTCTTGCCGTCATAGTAAGCAAATAGTGTTATTTATATTTAAACGTGCAAGTTAATTGTCAACTGATTGTGTAGTGAAAATGTGAAATTACATTCGTAACAATAAAAGTAAATAACTCTACACAAATATTTAAACATGATAGAATATGATTGAATAATTAATTAGAGTGAATAGGTTATGATACAAAAACTATTATGTTCAATAAAAAGATCGTTTCTCAACCAATCATAGTTTATTTGACTCAAAAAAATCAGCACGTCTTGCTTTTTAAATATTAATGAATCATTATGGTATTTTTTAAAATTTGTAATTTGAATATTTTGATTTGTTATTATATAATTTGATGGACCTTTTATATTGCATATGAGATAGAATAGGCCTTAAACGTGCCAACTTAATTCACATCAAGATTTTATGTGCAGTTTCTTTATTATTTTTTAAATAAGGAATAGATGTATTTTATACTGTAACTGCATACAATCTAAGCAAACATTTTAACACAACTAGCGACCGCTCGTGCTTCATACGGAAGCTGTGCTGGTAGAAAATATAACTACAATATTAAGCGTGTGATATGCATATAAACCTTCCTTTTAAAAAAGCCGCATCGAAATCCGTTGCCTAGCTCGAAAGATTTAAGCATACGTAGGGATTTAGAGACCGGAAAAGCGACTTTGTTTTATACTACGTAGTGATTTAATTAAATTAAACCTCACAAATGCTACTAACTAACTAATTAAACACGAGATCTTTGTTTGTCGAGGTTATTATTTACAGAAGGGCCCTACATTCAACACATTTGCGTATCCTATTTCATATTAATAGACTCTACCCACATGCAGTAAGACGAATTAGTTAAGGATTCAAACGATGCTTTCTTAAGACTTTATATTATTATAAATATTGTTTTATTTAAATCTATTTAATACTAAAATCATTTCAATAAGAAAGATACAATCATTCTTCAAAATCATTTACAGCATAAAAAATAACGATTTTTTAATTTTTTGAAAATGAATTATAAGCTATCTTTAATATAATAAAAATTACTTTATGGAAATAAATCAAGAAAAAGAAACATTTTCCTCATAGTCTTATTGAATTTTCATAAACTTAACATATTAGTAAGTAATATAAGTAAGATGTTGATATTGTATGTACAACTCTGTACCAAAAATGTATAGTATTTTGAAAATTATGAAGGGCAAAGCAGTATCAAAAATGTCAAGAAAGAAAATGTCACACCGTCTGTATGCCACAATAAACCTAAAACCTTCCTCCACTATATCGAAAGGAGTCTTTGTATATACATATCACGATTTAAAAAAAAATGATTATTGTTAGGTTCGTAAATGGCTCGGCTAGGCTCATAAACAATATTATGAATATTAGGAGTACATAACAACTAAGTATAGTAAAGTTTGTTACAATTAAATAGAACATTAGCAGAAAATTAGCTATTATCTCAATTGTTAATGATTTTGAAAAAATATGTATTTAATTAGTTTTCAAAAAAAACGACTACGCATGATTTAAAAAAAATTTAAACAAAAAAATATTCGTTTTCAAGTGACTCAGTGCACGATGTCTGATATTAAAACATCGTCACTTCTTTCCGGAAATAAACAAAGATTTTCAAGTCCGATCCCGATGCAGGTAACCTTGTTTATACATTTATTTCTTTCATATACATATATGTAGACACGAGTCAACATAGTATTTACTATTACATTATCCCACAGTCAAAACATCTGAATGAACCTGAATCATCAATAATCATCAAAGGCACAGGATTAAATTAAGAAGTAAAGTTGCTTGAAGGAAAGGGCTTAACTCAATTTGGAGGTAGTCTCCAAAGATGCCCAAATTGTCCTTACCAACCATAAAAACAAGCATAACATAAAGTTGTTTCCTCGCGGATTCGAACCCACGACCTCCGGTTTATAAAGCATGGACCAATACCGCAAGATCACGGGACCACGGGGAAAGATGCCAATTGTCTTACATTATCTATATACTTACGCGTAGCCTAGTGGTTGGTTAGACAATATGATCACCCGATTGCCCGTACAGTAAAATGATCCGTCGGATGGGCATGTAAAAGTCAGCCATCTGCGGATTGGTCTATGATAGAAATAGGAAGAAAGAGTGCACCTGTGTTTTTTTTAGCAAGGATGTAATGCTTCCATACCAATGTCTTTAGTAAGCTTCATCTAACACAGAGTTCGCGGGAAGCTACCGTCCTCACGAACTAGGTGAGCACCTGTGTTTGCGCGTACACTTGTACACTCTAATATCGCCTGCGTAGTAGGCTGATCTTTAATGTCGATCGGCCGCTGTTGTCAAAACCGCCTTGGAGAACATTATTATTATTGTTATTACATAAGCTTTATTTAGTCAAACATTTACCATCCTCCCTTGTTAAGAATCTCAACAGTTCTATGTGTTTCCTTGGCGTTATTACGCTTGAACAAACCCGAATAAATTAGCAGGTAATTTATATAAATATCTATGCTTTAAGGAACAACAGCCGATCTTAAGAAAATTACGAAAAAATGGAGCTTGGTACAATAGCTTTTCATTTATTTTCATTCTTGGTGAAGAAAATTTTGTTATTTTTGAAATTTCTATGCCTTCTTCAGTGAATAATCGTAATTTATGCTGAAATAGTCGAAATAAGTAATAAGAAAATAATTATATTATATCGAAAGGGCAATATATCTCAAAGGTTCATTAAGCCTCTAGTATAACTTATTATTAACAAGACCTTTGTCCCTCGATCTAATCATTTATGTATGATGAAGTTTTCGGATAAGACCGGCGCCTATTTATGTCTTATTAATGTTCGCAACTGACACGTACTATGATAAATAATTGAAGGATCCAATCAAAACTTCTCATAGGCTGCTATACTGTTATAAATAATTTTGATAATGTGAGATAAGTTCTGGAGAAAAGACCTTTTAAGCTTTGCAAAATGAAATTCAACTATAATATTATACTAATATCATATATATTTTTCGTGTTACTTAAATAATTTTGTCATGTAGTCGTTTTTGTTTGACTAAAACATTTTGTAATTAAAAAAAAATACTTTACCGATTTTATTTTAAATTAAATTATCCACAAAACAGTATCAATAGATCTTGTAAATTTTCTGAGATGTCAGGAAAACTATCAAAAAATTAAATGCAGTAAATCCAGAGTCCTTTATTAATACGTGTAGTATTTGCGTAAACAAAAGAAAATAGAACATTTTCGTCCTTATTAAATTGGCATCATGAAATTTATTGTCTTAAATCAGTGTGTATTTGCAGTCGTAGTTCGATCTTATATATTTTATGCATTTTCTAATATAGACTATGTTTATAAAGAACTGTTTACACAGCCCACAACAATAACCCTAGCAAATAAAGTTGTTTCTTACAGCCGTTATTTCCCTTGGCACTTAAAATGTACCCAATATAAGAAAACAGTTTCTTTATGAAGCTGAAATATCGTACCACATTTTAAACATTTTGACAACATTACAGTATTAACAAAACAAATTTACAATTTTAAGCTTATTAGTATACGGTATTATTATTATTATTTAACATTGCTTATTATAATATTGCTTATTTAATATTGCTTATTAGTACCTAGCTATCTAGTAAACAGCTGTATTAACAACATCTCCTAGCGTTTACTTTTATAAATATTTACATTCTTACAGCGGTACCTGGACATTCCAGGATTGGCTTATTGAATTAAGAACCACAAATATATCTAATAATTGCAGGTTCAATAAAATTCCAACGTCTAGGTTAATAATAAATAATAATATGCGTAACCGACGAATACTTTTTATTTATTAGTAGTAAAAAGGGTTGAGAGGAGGGGTAGAAAATGTACATCGAAAGTCGTCATTGTAGCACAATAAATATTTAAATTTTAGTTTAGATACCAGACACAAAGTAACAAGGTTTTGTTTCACCAATTGGTAATTTACGGAGATGAAATAGGGAAGAAAGTCAATGTGGAACTTCGTCACTGTAGGAGATAAAACCAAAATCTTTGTGTCTAATTATAGACATAAACTATTAAAACTTTTATATGTCATTTTTCAAAACACGTCCCATACCATGTGTACGAAGTCGTAGGTGACAGCTAATAAATACATATTTAACACTAAAAATGCGGCAACATGGCAATACTTAGAATGAGATTCTATAAATATTACGAAACGCAATATCTTCTTCTATATATATAAAAGAAAGTCGTGTTAGTTACACCATTTATAACTAAAGAACCGCTGAACAGATTTGGCTGAAATTGCGTGAGGAGGTAGCTTAGAACCAGGAATAGCACATAGGATACTTTTTTTTCCGGTTTTTGAGAAATTTAAGAATTCGTTTTCTATTCTAACCTTACCGCTTTTTAATGTAACATTATGACATTTGACGTTTAAAATAAATGCTTCCAAGGAATTAATTTTATTGGTAGCAAATACATGTAAAATAATTAATTTATTATTTCCCTCAAAAACGATGATAGATATTGAATTTCTTAGTTTACATCAGGGATATTTCGGAGCAATAATATCTAACATTGAAAGTTCAATTTATTACGGAGTTTTGGCAAGTTTGCATGGAGTAATATGAATGTTACCAACTTATCAATTGGTTTACTTGGTTATCGGTACCATACGTATGTTTATTTGATTAACAGTTGAATTTGCGTTTTTACATAAGTCGTAGAACTCACAATGCTGCGAGTATAAGATATATAAGAGCATTTCAAAGTAATAAGTAACGCGAAGCGTGGAGTGAAGTTGAATGGAATCGATAAAATCAAAATCAATAACATATAAATGTTGCGTTTAACCCGTATCAAGATGCATAGAAATCGAGTACAAATCAAAAGAAATTATTGCTATTGGACCAATGAACGTTGTATGCCCATATTGTAGTAGGCATTTTAGTTTAAAAGTGAAACTCCTGGAATGTGTTGCGAGCGGTTAAGACAAATTGATGCCATTGGTACCGTCACCAGAACCATTACCTCATTGGTTTTTTTGCAAATGGGCCAGGTTCTAAACATTTTTTGACTTATAAATACAATAATTGTTTTAAAATAACATCATTTGGTGCAACAAAAGTTATTCAAGAAAATTTTTCGCCAACATTCAAGATTCAGGGTCATATATATATTATTAAACAAGTTACTTTTTGCCAACGCCGAATAGTGACTACAAATTCTTACAACTTTATTTTATAGGCGATTCAGCAAGAAAAGTCTATCAGTGTTTTGTACACATTATTTCGGTAAAAAAAAAAACAATTGTGGAAAAACTACAAATGTTTTTTCATCAACACAGGGAATTGGTTGCATTATTCACGACTGCTTTGCGGTCTGATAATCAAATAATTGTTATCAAAGCTGATACGACGCCTACAGTACAACACGCGAGACGTTTAAATGCGCCACAATTGACGAAGTCGCTATTGTTGTCGTGGGTGAAAATTTAGAAAACCAAGATATGTTTCACATCGACGTAGCAATCAACAGCGCGTTTTTGCAGCTAATCGATTATATGATGGCTACTATAATATTCCATATTATTTCGACAAGGTGAAGATGGATATAATTTTTCAGTTAGGATAATAAATCCAGATACGGGCTCCAAAAGTAACAAAAAATTGGTTATAAGAATCTTTAAACTAACTTTTTTACCGCTAGACCACGTAGGCGTTATACAAACTGATTTTGGTTCGGGACTGGTTCGGGAAAATGATGACGATCATATCTTAAAATGGCGGCATCTCTTCCACCAATATACTGTGGATATGTACATGAAAGTTAAAACTGAGCGATCGACATTTATTAGGTTGGACCAAGAAACTGTGTTAGGAAGAGTATATCAAGGGATGCAACCTATAATGATGTAAATGCACAGAATGGCAAGTAGAACAACCATCTACCAAACATACGTCAAAGTCCGCGACATATGCATGAATACGCTAAAGATGCTAAGTCGTATGTACGTCATTTTGGCACACCAGATTTGTTTATAACGTTCACATGCACACAGTGGGTAGAAATTGACAAGAATTATTTCAGCAATCACCATTGATCGCCCAACATTACCACAGGAAAGTTAAAATCGTTCGACTTTATTGTTACATCGCGTATTCGGCGACAGGCGCGGATTGTCACAGCAACATCCTCATTTGCTGGTAGAGAGGATAAACCGAATGAAATTGGGAATGTGATTTCTGGCGGACCCAATAGTGATAAAAACCATTGTCACATGAAATCATTACAAAATATGATTTAAAGTCCCTGTGTAATTTAAATTAAATTCCTGTATGCTTGATAGAAAATTTAAATTACGGTCGCTATGTAAGTAGCAACGAAGAGATGTGGCGTTTTTCTTCCAAACATGAAAAACATCCCAATAGTTTACGGCTCACATCTGAATATGGTCAAGGTGTACTTTTACAATGAAAACGTATATAAAAGAGTTAACACGCCACCTTCCACAACATTGACCAGCTTTTGAAATGTCCAGTTGATACGTGAATACTGCTTTATTCCAAAATGCTGATATTTACTGAATTAATCATTTAAAATCTCAACGATAACAAGGAAAACGTTCCAGGTTACCCTCATGTTTTTTCACGATGTTTTCAGACGCTTGGAAAGTTGTAATATCTAATATCATTGAATGGCCGGGTGGATTTGATCGCAAAGTTAATGATATTGGTAATGGCAAATACCTATGACTCATCATTTGGAACATAGTTCCAACAATTTTATTACATTTTTAAAGCTAAGCCCTGAACCCATCGAGAAGTGGTTTTCCAACCATTTCCAAAATCACAAAGATCATGCATGGTTCCAGCTGAAAAGCTAAAAATCGTTGATACAAATGAGCTTTCAAAACAAGGCGAATTAATGACAAACGAATCGACAACTATCCAAGTGAGTTTTTAAATTTCTAGATTAATAAAAATCGAATCAGTAGTCATTTTTTGTCGAATATAAACCAGCCAATGTCTTTTGTATTGGCACCCGATTTGCGGTGAAAAAATTAATGAACAACGCCATCGAAGCCACAATTTTTAAAGGTAGGTACAAAGGCGAAAATGTTTTGATCCCACGATTTTCTATGATTCCGAAATAGCCATTTGAATTTGAAGGGTTAAATTTACAGGAGGTAGATTCGCAATTCGATATATAAATCTCAGTCGTTGTGCTATGGCATCAATCTTAAAAATCCACGTTTTTCACATGGCCAGTTATATGTCACCTGTTTCCATCTCGAAACGCCAATATTTATAGCACGAAAGAAAAAACTGAGAATATTGTGTATAATAAAGCATTAAAATAATAAACTGACTTTGTTTTTTTTTAATTACACCTATTCATAGTATCCATCGTTAAGACAGGACAACGTCTGTCGGGTCAGCTAGTATATACTATAAATATTACGAATCTTTAAAATAATTAAGAGATATTATCAATATACCAAATGTTTTCGTCCAGCACGGGAGTTTTAGTCGCGTGCTGTGAAAGGGCACTTGGTTTCTTAACAATTATATTAAAAAAGTTTAGAGAACCTTACTCGATTGTTTTTTTTATTACCTACGAAGGCAGACTAACAGTTGTAGTAACATTAGTCGAAGACGCCCATGGACGTCGGTAACACTAAGGATATTGTTAACTTGCTGCCTGCCATAAGATTTAGATATAAGGTCGTATTGGATGCTGCGTTACGTTAACCCAGCAAATACTGCCTACGGTGCCCTTCAACCCGGAACGCAGTAGAATTTTCACTGTACTGCCTGCAGTAGAAATAGGCACTGCGATAGTGTGTACCGTGTTCACTGTACTAGTCGTTTACTAGTGGTAAAATGTTATTGCAATTACATATTATACCGAAGGAGTCTTTTTTTTAAGTTATGTCATTACTGAGTATAAAACAGTATGAAATAATCATGAGCACTAATTAGGACAAAAAATATATAATCAACTGAAAATTTTTCTTCTTGCTTAGTTTATTTACCTAATGTGAAAATAATTATTTCTTTTATTTACGTGAAATGTCGGGAATAAATATATTTAAGTAACGCGTAAAATCCGTAAATTTGATAATGTAAAAAGGTTATCTAAAACTAAAATAATGAAACTTAATTATACATTTACGATTCTGACAGAATTTATATTTGCGATTAATATCTTACTGTTAACAACAAGTGACAATTTTAAAGTCTCCCATAAAAATAATAATTTTCGCTTCATTAAATAATAAAATATCTTAACATTTTATATTTTAGTTTAACATGGTACTAATAATAAGTATCACCAATGCCTGGGTAAATATGGCACAAAATCCAACGTATCAGGACTCACGCAAATTTATGCTTCTGATTGATCACTTCATCAAGTAAACATTTACACGTCGCATCGTTTTATGCATTACTTGAATTTTATAAAAAGTGTTTTAATACAAAACAAAACAGCAGTATAGGGAATTAAAGTAAACAAAAATAACAAAAAAAAATATGACTGACGTCTAGTAGCGTTTAAATATTTTACGCAATATAAGCAGGTAACAACGTGTTCTTTGTTTTAAATCTCTGATAACTTTTAATGTATTCATTCACATTCACATTGAATGAAGAACTTTTTAATTCAAGTAACTTTTATGTGACCTTAAACTGTATTATCTTAAATAAGCTTTAAATGTGCTTGATTACAATTTTTAAAATGTTTACATTAAAATGCTTATTGTGAGTTATTTTTAAAACAAACATACATGCCATTGCGGATTTTATTTTGTACCAATTCAAGTATCACAGTTATGTAACACATACTACATGTGTATCTTATACGGTTTTGGCAGCGTTTGTAATTTCATCGCACGAGGTTGTGATTTTTGGTGTAGTATTTTTTATTTCTCAAATATCTATTAAAATACTTATCCAAAATTATTAAAAATTTCTATGGAAAACTAATATCTATCATTTAAAAAATATATGAAAATCGGATCTTTAGGAGCGGACTCACAGGTAACATTTAAATAAAATAAAAAAAATATACGCTGGAAATTGAGACCTTGTTTAGGGAAGCCTTCATTAACAGAATTTTTTAGAATGCTGAATGTCCGTTGAAAGTTCACGCAAAACATATGAAATGGATAAAACTTTAAAGCAAAATAAAGGTTATGTACTATTTTAAATATATTTCAAGAAATGAATTTAGGAGAAATAAAGTGACCTTTATCTATTATAATAAGAAGTTTTAAAATTAATTTGTTTCCAATAGATAGCATATTTTTCCATAATTATAATAATTTTATATATTATATATCATTCATAATTATAGATATCCTATTACGAATATGTATCACAAATTCTATGATGTCAATATTTAAGTTACGAAAATAGTAAATATTAGTTATTATGAATTACTTACCGTATTAAGTTCATAAACCTCATTTATTCTTACCATAAATTAGTTAGTTTTGGAGAAGGTTTAAACCGCTGTATCTACCCGCTGTATGTAAAAAAAAGGAGGAAAATTAACTATACATACTACATATGAATTGTACCCCTGTCATCTATTGAATCCGTCGACCAATCTATTAATAACTCTCCAATAATGTTTACCGAAAAATTTATTGGAACCTTTTGTATTCTGAAATATACTTGAATAGGAAAATAAGGTAGGCAGAATATTTCTTTTTCAAATCATAGTAATCAAAACATTAATAAATTATAACAGTAAAAGAAAAGTATATATAAAAGGTGTGGTTAAAGACATTTTGTTATTAATTTAAAACATTCGTTCTTACAAAAAATGGACCGCAAATTGGCCTGCGATTTCGCCACCACATTTTAAATCTCAAAATCTTTTAAAATATTCATTTAATCAAATATCTTTTAAAGTACTTCTAAAACAACAGAGACCAAATTTAAAATAGCTTAATTCCTATCATTTCTAACATAAATAAAAAACAAATCAGAGACTAGGGCGGAGCAACGGTTAATCATATAAAAAACACGCCCTTTTTTAAATCGGAATAAACCACATAATAAAAGTACGTGGTTTTAATGTAGGAAATTATAGTGAGATTTATAAAAGGCACTTATTAAAATTTGAGTGCGAGGACATTTTACAATTTATTTTACTTTACGGTTCAAAGTTCAATGTTATAAAAGAAAAACATTACATTTTAGTATTTGTATGTCCATTAATCAAATTTATGCTTATATGCATAAGCTCATAAAAAATTAAGTTTAACTAATTCATGACACGTATGAGCTTTTAACTTTAGCGCTGTTTTTAAGTTTACAAAAGATAAAGGCAAAAGAAATGGAATAATGTGAAAGTCTCATAATAAAAACAATATTTGATTTAATAATGATACCATAATTTAATCTAAAATGAGTGACTTATACAACGTTTTAATAGTTGTAGAAATGCATCATTGTAATCATTAAAAACTGTTCATATTCAGGTTTAAAAATAAATGAAATTATCAATTTAATATTGATATACAATGAAAAAGTTAAAAAAAATCTACAATGTACTATTATAATTTATATACAATGTACTATTATAGCATTATAATATAAGAAAACCATAACAAAATTACTTATATTTAACTAAACTATCTTTGGGTAGTTTCTCAATTTTCTAGTTCATTGTATCATAAAAGCTTTTAGGTACATTTATTCGCAAGGTTTCCTTCATTCCATTTTAATATTCCCCTTCATAAGCATAATTGGCATAATATCCATTACTTTTTACCCTGCATCAAATATAATGTTGTAATGGTCCATTATGTTAAACAAGGCAATTTATCTCGGCGCTTCACGTACAATGAAAAACTTTTCAATGGTTAATGGTGTTATTACATTATCTTTTTAGCTTAATATTGTCGCATTTTTTATTTAATTTTTTAAATTATCGGTATTTTTTTTGTAGTCGTTATTAAAATTGGTGTTTCTTATTTGTTTATAAATTATATTTTACGATGAGACTAGATGATACATTTGATGATGATTTACATATTAAATGACGATAAAATCTCATTTCTATCTACCGTCTAAACATTGGGTAGTACAGAATTAAAAAAAAATCGTACATAGGAATAACTCAGAATGAGAAAATATGTTAAAAAAATTGATGCTTTTAAATATACAGTTAAAAAATTACTTTGTTCTAACGTGATCCCAAGGGGTAATGCATTCTAAAGAAGAATGGACTAAATTAAGGAGTCGTTTATGCTTTGTGCAAATATATAAATTTTTGATCAGCAAAGATTCAGCCCCCGTAGCCTAGTGGTATAGGCGTGTGGCTTAGAGACCGGAGGTCGTGGGTTCGAGTCCTGGGGGACCAAACAAATTTTCATTGTTTTCTTGGTTAGGCATCGGGCCGATCCCAAGTCCGAAAAGAAGATGATCCATGGTCGGCATGGCAGGTAAACGCCATCACCAACCCGCATTGGACCAGCGTGGTGGGATACGGTCCAAAAACCCTCTAATAGATAGAGGTGTATTTGGGGGAGGCCTATGTCCATTAGTGGACTATCACAGACTGATGATGATGATGATGAAAGGTTCAGCAAAAATATTGAAAATCGGGGGACACGACAGGAGAACTATAATAAGAGTGAGAAATGGCGACATAATCGTTAAAATTCTTAAAGAAATCCTTTTACTTATAGATAACCACTGCAGTTGTAAGAATTCATGGTTATATTTTGAGATGTCCGTAGCGGTTAGTGAGCCTGATAGTTACGTCAGTGGGTTCGATAACAACACGGGAAAATTATTGTGAAACATTGTTTTCTTCCGCGTGTTTGCATCTATGTATATGATATGAATTTATTTACGAAAGAAAAAAAAGTTTATTTATTTATCAGAAGGCTAACTTTTAACTATTTATGACTGGATTCTTAAAGAATATCAGGTTTATAATAATTAATCAAACATTATACAAAAAAATATTATTAACAGATAGGTAATAAGATTTTTTTAATAACTTAAATTCTTGGTTTTTGTTTTTATCAAATACTGTTAGGTTGTGACTATAATAAATTCACAAAATGTTTATGTATCTTATATGAATGGGAAGTGATTTTTTTAATGAAATAGTAAAGTCACGACTTCGTTAGTTATTTAATCAATTTATTTCTAAGGACGCGTTTTAATTAATGTTTTAATGAAAGGTTTTTCAATATCAGGGTAACTCTCTTAAATTGTTTAGAATGTCTGAGTGTTAAAATAGAATTAAAGTTAAATTTAATAGCATTCTAAAGATGTATATATAAATTTGTGATATTTCCTGTTTGAAATATTGTATCTGCATTATATTTCTTATCAGTATTTAGTTTTAGATAACATAACAGATGATATATAAAGTAATGATGACTAAAGTTAACCTTGTTTCGTCCTTTATGTAGAACTTCTTTAACATTGAATAATTTAATAGTATTTTTGATTCCGATCAAATGTAATAGAATGTCTTTCTCATTAATGCCTGAGAATACTCTAATAATAATTCCCCTTATTCTTAATTTTATACTTGATCATCAGATCTGATCGCTTCCAATTACTTTGATAGCCTTGTGGCGATTATTTCCTTGAATAACATAACATTTCGAACTGTCCATTACCTAAAAAACACAAAGCCTTGCATAAAACTATAAGTCTAATCGTTTCAACGTAACATATAGTTTTAATTACCCTATGGAGAGAAGCAAAGTTTTTAAATTTCATTCAAATAAGCATTAGCAAGACAGCTTTCTGTAAAATGTTTCGTAGTGTAACTTACTCAAGTTGACTATGTAAGGTATAGCTAGTTCTAATTTTCCTCCTTTTTTTTACATACAGCGGGTAGATACAGCGGTTTAAACCTTCTCCAAAACTAACTAATTTATGGTAAGAATAAATGAGGTTTATGAACTTAATACGGTAAGTAATTCATAATAACTAATATTTACTATTTTCGTAACTTAAATATTGACATCATAGAATTTGTGATACATATTCGTAATAGGATATCTATAATTATGAATGATATATAATATATAAAAATTATATATAATTATGGAAAAAATATGCTATCTATATGGAAACAGAATTAATTTTAAAACTTCTTATTATAATAGATAAGGGTCACTTTATTTCTCCTAAATTCATTTCTTGAAATATATTTAAAATAGTACATAACCTTTATTTTGCTTTAAAGTTTTATCCATTTCATATGTTTTGCGTGAACTTTCAACGGACATTCAGTATTTCTAGGTTTTATGAAGCTTGGTCAAAAATGTTATTTTTGACCGGCTTCATTAACAGAATTTTTTCTTAGTTTTTAGTTTTTAGTTAGTTATTATAAGAAGTTTTAAAATTAATTTGCTTCCTAATAGATAGTATATTTTTCCATAATTATATATAATTTTATATATTATATATCATTCATAATTATAGATATCCCATTACGAATATATCACAAATTTAAGGATGTCAATATTTAGTTACGAAAATAGTAAATATTAGTTATTATGAATTACTTACCGTATAAGTTCATAAACCCTCATTTATTCTTACCATAAATTAGTTAGTTTTGGGGAAGGTTTAAACCGCTTTGATCTACCCCTGTATGTAAAAAAAAAAGGAGGAAAAATTAGAACTACTTACCTTTTACATAGTCAACTTGAGGTTCAGACGAAACCCATTTTACAGAAAGCTGTTTCTTAAGCTTATTTGGAAAAGAAATTTAAAAAACTTTGCTTTCCATAGGGTAATTAAACTATATGTTACGTTGAAAACGATTAACTTATAGTTTTATGCAAGGTTTTGGTTTTTTAGGTAATGGACAGTCTTGAAATGTTTGGTTATTCAAGGTTAATCGCCACCTACCAAAGTAATTGGGAAGCATGGATCTGATGATCAAGTTAAAAAGAATAAGGGAATTATTATTAGAGTATTTGCATTAATGAGAAAGATTATTCCAACCATTTGATTGGAAACCAAAATACTATTTAAATTATTCAATGTTAAAGAAGTTTACATAAAGGAGAAACAATTAACTTTGAATAATATTTCTTTTATCTATATAAATACTTGATAATTAAAATTAATGAATACAATATTTCAAACAGGAAATATTACAAATTCATATATACATCTTTAGAATGCTATTAAATTTAACTTTATTAAATTAAAATAATAATTTGATTAAATAACAAACAAAGTCGTAACTTTGTTATTTCAATAAAAAAATCACTTCCCATTCATACAAAAGACATAAACATTTTGTGAATTCGTTAAAGTCACAACCTAACAGTATTTGATAAAAACAAAAACCAAGAATTTAAGTTATTAAAAAAAATCTTATTACCTATCTGTTAATAATAATTTTTTTGTGTAATGTTTGATTAATTATTATAAAAAACTTGATAGTTCTTTAAGAATCCAGTCATAAATAGTTAAAAGTTAGCCTTCTGATAAATTAAATAAACTTTTTTTTCTTTCGTAAATAAATTCATATCATATACATAGATGCAAACACCCAGAAGAAAACAATGTTTCACAATAATTTTCCCGGGTGTTACTGGAAACCCACATCCCTTTGACGTAACCATTTGGTCACCAAACCACTACGGACAACAAAATATTTCCAAGGAATTTAAAACTGGGGGATTTTCTAGGGCAAAAGGATTTCCTTTTTAAAATTTTAAGATTATGTCGCCATTTCTCACTGTTATTATAGTTCCCCGGTCCCCTGGATTTTCAATATTTTTGCTGGAACCTTCATCATCATCAATATCAGTTCGGATAGTCCACTAATGGAATAGGCCTCCCCCAATTACACCCCTATCCATTAGAGGGTTTTTGGACCATCCCACCACGCTGGTCCAATGCGGGTTGGTGGGTGGACTGATTTTTACATGCCCATCCGACGGTTGGATCATTCCTTACTTTCAGACAAATTGGGATCGCCCCAAATTGCCCTAACCAAACCAGGGAAACAAAAAAGGAAAAATTTGTTGATCCCCGCAGGATTCGAACCCACGACCCCGGGGTTTCTAACCAAGCCCATACCAATTAGGTTGGAGGCTGAATCTTTGCTGATCAAAAATTTATATATTTGCACAAAAAGCATAAACGACTCCTTAATTTAGTTCCTTTTAGGAATGCATTACCCCTTGGGATCACGTTAGAACAAAGTAATTTTTTAACTGTATATTTAAAAGCATCAATTTTTTTAACATATTTTCTCATTCTGAGTTATTCCTATGTACGATTTTTTTTTAATTCTGTACTACCCAATGTTTAGAATTTAGATATAAATGAATTTTTATCCTATTGAATATGTAAACATCATCAAATGTAATTATCTAGTCTCATCGTAAATATAAATTTATAAAACAAAAAGAAACACCAATTTAATAACGACTAACAAAAAAATCAAGATAACGCCACTGGATAACTTAAAAAATTAAATAAAAAAATGCAAAATTAAGCTAAAAAAAGATAATGTAATAACACCATTAACCATTGAAAAGTTTTTCTTTAAGGTGGAAGGCCGGAAAATTTTTTTTTGTTTAAATAATGGACCTTAAACATTATATTTACGGGTGAATGAATATTATCCAATTTCATGAAGGGGAATATTAAAATGGAAATGAAGGAAACTTTGCGAATAAATGTACCTAAAAGTTTTTAAGGATACAAATGAACTAGAAAATTGGAAAACCACCCAAAGATAGTTTAAGGGGGATAAGTAATTTTGTTATGGTTTTTTATATTATAATGCCTATAATAGTACATTGTATATAAAATTATAATAGTACATTGTAGATTTTTTTTTTTTTAATTTTTCATTTAATCAAATTAAATTGATAATTTATTTATTTTTAAAACCTGAATATGAACAGTTTTAATGATTACAATGATGCATTTCCTACAACTATTAAAAGTTGTATAAGTCACCATTTTAGATTAAATTATGGTATCATTATTAAATCAAATATTGTTTTTATTATGAGACTTTCACATTATTCCATTTCTTTTGCCTTTAATCTTTTGTAAACTTAAAAAAAGTGCTTAAAGTTAAAAGCTCTTACGTGTCATGAATTAGTTAAACTTAATTTTTATGAGCTTTTGCATTTTGCCAAAATTTGATTAATGGACATACAAATACTAAAATGTAATGTTTTTCTTTTATAACATTGAACTTTGAACCGTAAAGTAAAATAAATTGTAAAATGTCCTCGCACTCAAATTTTAATAAGTGCCTTTTATAAATCATCACTATAATTTACCCTAACATTAAAACCACATAGTACTTTTTTATTATGTGGTTTTAATTACCGATTTACCAAAAGAAGAAGGGCGTGTTTTTTTATATATGATACCACGTTGCTCCGCCCCTAGTGCTCTGATTTTGTTTATTTATGTTATAAATGATAGGAATTAAGCTATTTTTAAATTTGGTCTCTGTTGTTTTAGAAGTAATTTAAAAGATATTTGATTAAATGAATATTTTAAAAGATTTTAGAGATTTAAAATGTGGTGGCAGAAATCGCGAGCCAATTTTGCCGGTCCATTTTTTTTTTTTGTAAGAACGAATGTTTTAGAATTAGTAACTTAGAAATGTCTTTAACCACACACACTTTTATTATATACTATTTACTATAATTTTACTGTAATAATAATTTTATTAATGTTTGATTACTATGATTTGAAAAAGAAAATAAGGATTTGCCTACCGTAATATTTTCCTATTCAAGTATATTTCAGAATACAAAAGGTTCCGATAAATTTTTCGCTAAACATTATTGGAGAGTTATTAATAGATTGGTCGACGGATTCAATACATGACAGGGGTACAATTCATATGTAGTATGTATAGTTAGGAATGTATAATGTATTGTGTGCCAGGTAGTATATTTATGAAAGTGATTAATGTCTCTTATAAGTTCAATAAGAATTATTTTACTACGATATACAAAGAATCATATACTGTATAAATAATCATAACATAATATATACGGTATTTAAATTTAAAAAAAATATTTTTAATATAAATGTATTTTTACAAATGCTTCTTTTGTTAAAATACTAACAGAAGATGTCATGTTTATTAATTCTTACGGAACACTTGTTTTCATTATTCTTGTTGGTGGACTTTAAAATTATAAGAACTTTTAAATATTTAAATAAACATTTTAGTAACTTTAATTGAATGGGCTAAATTAATAACATAGGAGCAGAAAGATTATATAAATGACTTTGGTTAAAGACATACCATAGAATTACAATCGATCTGATGTTATATATGCTAATTTACGCATGTAAAATTGTATTATAACTGTGATGTAATATAAAAAAACTTCTTGTAAAATAATTATAATAAGGTTTTACACTGAATCGTTTCACAATTACAATTGGCTGGTCAAAACTATATTCGAGGCATGGGAAGGGTCAAACGATGTTTTAGGTGTCTTCTGTAACTTAACCAAAGATTTGATTTAAAAAGGCATGAACATTGGTCAAGAAATTAAACCGTTACGGTATCAAAACTTCCGGACTCGACCTTCTGAATTTATACTTAAGCCATCAAAATTTGGTGGAGTTGGAATGAACTAAAGAGATCTTTTTGGGGCTCCTTGTAGGCGGGCCCTCCAGGATCTATTTCTGGGGCTTTTTCTCTTTTTTTTGGCTTTATTAATGATTATATAAAATTTAAAAAACGTACGTAATATTTTATTTTGAATTTCACATGTTAATTTGCTTACGTTATTATTTGAATCAAAATATGACGAAAGGTTGTAATTTGCATAATCACGATTCCAAAATGAACGGCTTCTGCAAACATGTCTTTGTTTTAATTATAAATAAAAAATGTCTTGTTGACTTGTATTTATAACGAGGTAGATTTATTAATTACACCATCCACAGTATCTCCTTTTGCCGCAAATCGCTTAATTGCCTTGCGGTTATTGGTCCAAAAAGCGCCAGGCTTAAGCAGTGATTAAGTTAATAAGATGTCTTGCTATATAATCGTATTCTATTATAAATGTGAATCCTTCGTCTTAGTGTAGTAAAGTAACATTTTTATGGACGTAGAAAGTACCTTACCATCATGGCAGTGATTTTTTTTTATTCAGGTTTTATAAATAACAAATAAAATGACAATTCTAGCGAAAAATAATTTTAAATTACGGCACCCGGTTTCTCCAAAATAAATGTTTTAAAACCCACACCTACCATAAATCAAGTTCTTTATTTTGTGGTATAAAAATGAAGAAGCAGCAATATTTTTTACACATTTTGTGATCATACTTTTATCTTTCAAAGATTACTTATATAATTATACGAAGTTCTCGACTTTTAGTAAAATAATTGAAGACAAAAATAAATATTGTATTATAGGTTGTAATTATCCCCCAAATTAAAAGACGTCATATTTAAACTAGTACCAGTTTTAGAAAAATTTTAAAATTTTTCTCAAATTATTATTTTCCTCTGGTTTTGTAAATTCTATTATACGCAAAAACAGTTAGTCATAATATCAATATAAAAACAACTGTAGATTAAGTGTCAGACATTTATTTTAATATTAAAATTGGCTCATTGATTACAATCGCTAAACGTTACAAACTACCAACGATTCAATTTAAAGAGCAAAACAAATTAACGGCTAGGGACATCCGACAGTTAAGGAAATGAGAGGAAGGAAATTTCCTTTAAAAATATTATTTTTATTTTATTTATCAAAATAAGTATTTAATTTTTACAAACTTTATTAAAGGGAAACCCATTTCCATACTCACTGGAACAAGTAAAGATTATGTTCGACTTGTAGCTACTAAAAAACACCGCTTTTTTTCTTGCTAGTGCTAAAAAACAGTCCTTAGAAAGATTTTAAGCTCTTCTGTCCTGGCTACCCATCTCTACGCGTCGGACCTAGATTTCTTGGCCCCTGCAGTAAGGCCCGTAGCTATTCCTGAATCAGTTATCCGTTATCCATTATTTTATTTGGAAAACAAACAGCTACTACTATAAAAACTAAGAAAGTTACGCCAGCTAAATTCTGCCCCGGTGTTGGTTACGCTTGTTAGCGCCGTTGCGAAGCCGTTGTTCCCTTTTAGCAAATCACGACACGATACTTTTAAAAAGAATTTAGAGCAAAACCCTATAAATAAATCCTCCTGGATATTTATATAAATTAAACGAGCACGTCAACTCAATCAGAAGATTTAATCTGTAATTTCTTTTACATTATTGATTCTAAAATATTTCCCGAACTTCAAAATTATTCTGATTCAGAGCTAAAATTCTATATGTTTTAAACCACAACATAAAGGTTGATTAAAAGAGATTATAGGATAAATCTTTTATTTTCCAAAGATAATAATTAAATATATTATTTTCTTCAAAGTTAGTTTCATATTTAAAATATGATAAAATAAAGGAACGTCTTAACTTGGGACATGCTCTTTTAGATTGTTTGAAATGTATACATACAAATGCCCGAAGTCGGAAAGTTTTCGACAACTGCGCTTTTAAAGAAGTTTAAAGTTTTACCATACTTTAACGATATTCCTTTTTATCATATCTTTAAAAAGAAATAAATTCAGAATTTTATTACTTTGGAAACTGCAATAGTTAATTAATAATTTGAATTGGCCCAAAACCAAGCCATACTTACTTTGATTTATTTTTACGTTTACGTTTAAATACTATAGGAAACCAATTATAAGGAGTTTACTTGACCAAATCAAAGTTTATTTTGTTTTATTCCAACCCTCAGATCCTTTCAGGATACCATTTATCAAGGGCAATGAGGACCATCTGTTAAATTTTAAGGCCACCGAAATTTCTATATTTTCATTATTTATTCGTTTTAGACACACCGAGCTAAGGAGTATTTTGAGGACTAGCAGTAATTTTATGCTTAGGTTTAATTCTAAGAATCAATTGGATCCTAATCTAAATCCCAAAACGGTGGTAACACCCTACCATTACTTCTTATTAATAAGATGATTTTTATTTTTAATTAATTAGGAACCAAACCCAATTTACGCTAAAAAATAAAATGCCAAAGGCCAGAGAAATACGAATCGTTTTATTATAAAAGCTCTATATAGGATGAAATCGTTTCCCAATAAAGGGACGGTTCCTATCCAAATCCTTTTAAAAAATATCGATACCGTTTGACTTGGAGAAACTTTTACTTTTGGATTTTAATTAAGAAATTTGAAATTGCCTCAAATTCCAAAACCCACAGACGTAATTAGAGTCCAAACCGTGTTCCAACCTGTGTCGGGGCACATAGAACATATAGTATAAAATAGTAAAGCACACACTAGAACATATAGATTAAATAAAAAACTAGCGTAGGAGATACCAAGTCACCGACAGATCGTACTTTAGTTTATCAAAGTAGTTAAAATGTCATAAATTAATAATTTAAAAGTATGTTTAATTATCATTAAACTGTGACTTTTCATCAGTGGCCCGATAGTTCATCTGCGTGTATAGCAAAAAAAAACAACAACAATAACCTAGAAAAAGAAATTACATTCTAATTTGATATGAATAATTAAAAATGTGATAGACACTTTAGGTCATTATAATTTAATTTATATTAATACTATAATGTAAGTTTGACAAAATCATCAAAGAATGAATATTCTGTCCGACAAAATGTGATTATACAAAGCCTTTTACGTTGAATCGGGCTCTTGGGTTTTTTTCCCGAACGTAAAAGATTTTAAGGGTTATTTTCCGCAAGGGGAAAAAAAAGAAAATTTTCAACGGGGCCCAAAAAACCACTTTACCCCAGATTAAAAATTACGTACCTTTTTACCGGGAATACCGGTTTTTTCCATTTGGGAGGCCGAAAAAGGAACGTCCGTTATTTCCAAATCTATTCCAGTCCCCATCCGTCCCAGCCGATCCCTAGCTACCGCCCATTGGAGCCGGCTACACACGGAGATCGGCATCCCGCCTGGTCGGGAAATCAACGCTCCGTCTTCCGGAACGCGGCCCCCACAGCAGTTTTTTGGTCCATCGACAACCGGTGCCTTCTGTCCACGGTGACCGGCCCCACTGCCACCTTCAACGTGCCACTTCAACCTTTCAAATGTCGGGATTTAGTTCTTTACCGAGAATTTTGTCCGAAAAAGGAAACCCTGAGATAGCGGATCCAAGGGCGTTGAGCTGCGGCAAACTTGGTGGACCAGACCCATAGTCAAAGGCCACGTTTCGGCCCCCTTAATTCATCACGGGAGAAGATTGATTGAAGACTTTTGTCTTCAAAACATTTGGTATTAGCGGCGACATGAAAATGGCTCAGCTTTCAAAAAGCTGCCCGCAGCTCGGTTTCCTCCGAAGGTTCGCACTGCAAATATATGCCCAAGGTACACATACCATTGACAACTTCCGAGAGTAACGCCATCGACAATAATCGGTCCCGGGAGAACATTTTTGTTGAATAAAACTTTTGTTTTATCCAAGTTCATCGCGAGGCCAACACGTCGGGAGGATTCATTTAGGCTGTGCAATATATCCTGCAAGCACTCCAACAATTCGGCCAATATTACGATATCGTCGGCAAAACGGAGACGTGAGAGGTACTAGCCGTTGATGTTTATGTTTATCAGTCATCGCCAATCTTTCCTGCTCAGCGTGGCAATTTTGAGGAATTCTTTTCAATGGACGCCAACAAAAAATTATCCTACATACTAGCATCAAATATTATGGAATCCTCATTAAAAAACCAATGCTGGAAGTTTTTTATTTTACAATTTCATTTGTTTTTTTCCTTAATTATTGCTTGATAAGCCCTTATTTCATGTAACGAAGTAAATTTCTAATATTGTATTTAAGTTTAACTTAAGGTTTTTCTTTAATTTTGATCGTTACTTTTTTGTTTATCGTGTTAAATGGGAGTTTTTACTGCAAATAAATTCAGCATGCCAGATCTTAAGACACCAAAGTTGCTAGGGCTGTTACTTTAATTAAAACTTGGCACACCTACCAACCTTGGGAAAAAACATTTCACTTGTTTAAACCACAATATAAAAGTTTTTAATTTTTCAAATTTTTCAAAGATAATAATCACATTAATATATCCATTCAGTTATTGTTAGAAAGCGACTTCTTTCAATCATAGTTATGATAAAATAAACGACAATATAAACCTTGCACATGCTCTTTAAGAATGTTCGAAAACTATACAAACAAAAGTCCTTGTTGAATTGTACTGAGTTAAGCTTTTCGAGAACTGTGATTTGTTCAAGTTTTCAACATGCACATAACGATGTAAGCTTTTTACAAGATATTAAAAATATACAAGTTATTCAGTTACAGGTACTACTTATTATTTTATAAAACTTGATGAATAGACTACAAATGTAAATTTAAAAGAAACTTATTACTTGTGTAATGTAAATACTGCAAAGCATTTATTTTACATATTTAAATTTCCGACGTTTCGAACACTTTACTCGGCCGTGGTCTCGGGGTTGACTTGTAAAGTTGTTTCAAGGGCAACGTTGCCAGCGAAATTACATAAATTGGGAAAACAAGACGAAACGTAAAATGTCTCATGGCGTTGATTGGATTTGTTTGGATTGTTATGGTCATGGAGTCACTTACCATCAAGGTCGCGTCCTGTTATTCTTTCCACTGTAACTAATAATAAAAAAGCGCGGCTTCACTTTGGTGCGAAAGATAGGAATGGCGCCACAACTACCACCTTAAAGTCATCTCCCACAGCCACCTGGATTCAAAGCATGCTTACGATGACGACCTCCACGACTAACCTTGCTTCTTAGGATCGTCAGATTTCTATTAGCTTTCTACGGCTGGGCGACCAGGTAAAATATTACATAGATGGCTTTACGGATTTTATCGTGTTTTATTTTGTTTTCAATATTCCTGTCATTTCAGATCCTTTTCACGTGCAATTATCACGGTCACACTGAGATATTGTTTGTCTGTCTGTCAAAGTTACTTTGCTAACGAAATTTCTATATTTTAATTATTTATTCGTTTTAGGCACACTTACCTTATGGTATCTTAAAATGTAGCAGTTATTTTATGCTTCGGTTTTATCATTATCTGCTTGTGTTAATCCACTGCTGTACATTGGCCTCCCTTAATGCACGCCTTTTTCGTTAGGGGGTTTTTTATTAAATATATATATATATATATCATAGCATTGCACAATATCCAACGTTATATAATAAGAGTTCCAAATGGTATGCTACTGCAATCATATTGCACCGCAAACTACTCAATGATTTATTGTTAAAGCATTAAATAGAATGCCACTGCAATCGTTTCGCATACTAACAGATCACTTACTCCATCACAAGGCCCTTTTAGTAAATATCTATTCGATCTGGCTCGGAACACAATTTCCTTTGTGCTTTTGATTAAGTGCGAATTAAATTGCTCTCTCGATATTGCAAACCCACCTGTGCACACCCACTCTCGAACATTATACTACAGTTTAATACATGAATTATTCTTCTATATGCTCAACATTTCCACGTTATTTGATAAAACATAGCCAGTGCAGGAGATTTCAAGTGAACTTCAGATCGTACTCTAGTATATCAAAGTAGTTAAAATGTCAATAATCAATAAGATAAATGAATATTTAAATATAAAATGTAGTTAGTATATGTAAGTGATAAAATTACTAATATAATAATATATAACTTTGCGATTCTGAACAGTTATGTATTTTTAAACGTGTTAAAGTGACGAAATAAGCTGGACTTTGCTATTGATGGTAAGAAATACGCTTTTATTTATTAATTACGCCGACTACTGAAAACGGAAGTAAAAGCAGTGTTTACACTAATTTGTTAACTTCCGTTTAATTGATACCAATTCTATAATGTTAATATCAGTAAACATCTTAAAAAAATAAATATTCTTCCTGAAAAAATCTTATCATAAGCGTTTCACGTTGAATCGTGGTCCCTCCGAAAGTGAAAGATTTATTGCAAGTGATATTTTCCACAGGCAATAAATTCGAAAAGATCTTTGATAGCCATTATTCCTAACAACCTTAATTTTGGACTAAAATTGCAAATAAAATCCAACATCCAGGATTTAATTTTGTCGCCTAACCTTACTCTTTTCTTATACCTAGCCATTTTCCCAAGTTATGATGGGGTCGGCTTTTGTTCCATCCAGATCTACCTGAATAACAGTTTTAACGCAGAGCGAGTGGCATCTGACTTCCACAACCTAAAGGGGGTAAAACCGATTTTTTGGGATGAATCATTTGTCAGAAATTTGAAGACACTGACTTTTTCAAGATAGTCTTGAAAACCGGGAACGACTTTTACATACCCACCCGACGCACGATACATCTATATCTATCTATTTTCCTGACAATAGGGATGACGGAACCAGAAAAAGATCATTTTAAACCTTTGTTTTCCCTGCGATCTGGAACCCACAACCACCTGGTTTTGGAAGCAAGAGCCAATACCAGGTCACTGAGGCCGGCAATTTAACTTTACACCAAATTAAAATTGGGCAACAACTTGTATTAGATTCATCACCAAACCAAACAACAAAAACCAAGACAAAAAATTAAAAAGAAATTTTTAAAAGAAAATCAAAGAGCAGGGATATTAACAGGCTGATGATGATGATGATAATGTAAAACAATTAAGTATCTAATTTAACATTAAATTATTATCTATTCTTTTGCTTTACCCTTTAGTTGCTTAGATGTGGATAAGGAAAAAATTACGTTACAAGAAAAAATTCGGAAGCCCAATTGTTTGAAATGCAAAAAATTTACAAAATTTAGGAAAAGGATTTCGGTTTTTACCAAAAACAAGGAAATTTATTTAAAAAATGGAAGGTTTCTTCAAAAAAAATAAACCCTAGAAATTTGTTAAAATTCCAATAAGAAATTAAAATTGAAAAGGGTTGTTTTCCCAAAAAAAAAAGTTAAAATTTAATGTTTATTATTCTTTTTCTAAAAATTAGAAAATTAAAAAAATTTGGGAAAAAGTTTTTTCTCATTAAAGAAATTTAAAAGTAAAAGGAAGTTTGTATTTTTTTAAAATTCGGTTTAAAAAAAAATTGGTTTCCTTAAGTTTCTTTTTTCTTAGAGGTTTAAGGGAATTATTTATAAATTTTCTGTTTCTTAATTGAACAAAAACTGGTTTTTGGGAAATTAAAACTTGAAAAAGTCCGACCGTGGCTTTCCCCGCCCTGAAAAAACCCCCGCAACTCACGGGTCAAGTAGAAAAATACTCAAATTTTGGCATTTTTCCCAAATACCCTGCAATAATAAAGAATAAAATAAAAATACATAAAAAATAATATAAAACAAAATAATTTTATTATATTAATATTTTAATAATAATAGGGAAGTTTTTAAAAAAATTTATTTAAGTTTGTTTTTATAAAAAAATACCAAAATGTGGAAAATTGTACTTGCTATTAAACAATGATCAATTGTTTTTCTTTTGGTTAATAAGTTAGACTATAATAAAAGAAATTATTTATTTTTCCAATTGAGTTCCCGCTGGACGTGATGTATTCCAGCTTTTTCGGTTCCTTCAATTCCCTTACAAAAGGGCTTTTTTGGTCCCTCCAAAAAGTTCTCACAGCATTTTTTACTTGGTATTGACTTCGCACAATTATCCTCTGGAGCATTCTTTCAATTTGAAGATAAGATAAATTCTGCCTGCAGCCAGATCTAGTGAATAAGTCGATGTTTAACCAACTGGCCAGTTTAACAAGGCAGCCATCGAACTCCCCAACTTTTTGCGGGTCCGGTTTGTGATGAGACAGACGCCCTTTAAAGTTTCTTCCTTGCTATCAATTTGTTAGGATAGCATATTCCCAACTTAAATTCGGTTTATTGATCTTGCAATTAATGGAAACCAATTATTAGATTCCGCCTTTAGGCCCTTTTCGAGTCCCCAAAATTGAGGATTTTTGGCAGTAAAGCCTACTATTTTTTCCGAACCAAAAAGAGAAACCCCGGGTTTCTCAAATGTTGGGCAAAACGGGACAAAAGTTTTGTGAAATTTTGGAAAATAATCCATTGATGCGCGGGAGCGCGGGTCACCAAGTTTCGTCAGCTAATTTGATTGGACCAACGGCCATACGGTATGGAGATCCCAAAGGGGAACCGAAGCAGATGCGGGTTCGAAGGACTATATGCAAATTCCGCCGGAGCCGAAGGGAAATGCGGTAAAAGGAAGGATAAATACCCCGTCTGATGGCGGCCAGCCGCAGGCGCCGGTGCGGTTGGGATTCGCGGTAAACCCAAAACCATTAGAACGGAGCGTTTTCCCCGTCGCGTGACTTTTAAAAATACTTTGGAACCCTGGGAAGGCAATTGTTTGATCGGCAGCGCCCCGCCGGACCGCGCTACGGGAAGTATTCTCCCTTATACCCCCTTTCGGGAGTTGAGGAAAAATTGCAAAAAAGGAGGGAGGTGAAAGGAGCAATAGAAGAAAGGGAAGGAAGATTTCCGAAAACCAATTTGCGGTTGAATTAGGCGACATAGAAATGGCGCGAAACATAATAAACCTTTGATAATACGAGTTTCTTTTTATGTCTAACCCAAAAAAATGTTTATTCCATTTTATTTAAAAAATTGTTACTTATTGACTATTTTCACATCACGTATGTGATAAATCATCAGCCTGGTTTTAACCAACCGCCGGAATAGGCCTCCCTAAACCACCCCTATTCCATTAAGGGGTTTGGGACCATCCCACCACGCTGGTCCAATGCGGGTTGGTGGGTGGACTGACTTTTACATGCCCATCCGACGGCTGGATCATCTTCCAATTTTTGGATCGGGCCTTTCCCTAACCAACTAGGAAACAAAATGAAAATTTGTTGGGGTCCCCAGGATTCGAACCCAACCCGGGTTTCAAAGCACACGCCCATTACCCACCAGGCTGGAGGGCAATATTGACTATAAGACCTAATTTTAATTAGATTATGATTTCAAAAAAAACAAAAGAACTTAGATTTAACGTAGGTTCAATTAATTGTAAAAAAAGTTGATACCAAATTAATTTATCAAAAAGAATGTTAGGCAAAACGTAAAAAATATTCTCCTTAAAAATATAAAAATGAAATGGACATTACTTTTGCTTTATATACACGCTTAGTGGTTGAAGTACGCACTGGAATTTCCATAATTTAGACACACCATAAAAGGGAAAACAAATTACTTCACCACCAGTAAAATTTCCAATTGACTGACGCCCTTTGGGGAGGCGATTATGGTTTTGTAATTAGAACTGTTTATTTATTTATACCTGTCTGATATTTTAAGTCGTATTTATGCCAATAAATTACAGAAAATTAATTTAAACTTTATAAAAAAGAAAAACCCAAAAATTTATATAGTTCCAAAGGATATTTAAATAAAACCAATTTTTTGAAACAATAAAATATTTTTGGAATTTGGCCATTAATTACGCTTTTACAACAAATCCTAGAAAACGTTCAAAATTTAACGATTAATAAAAATAAAAAAAGTTGCCGGGAACGTTTGGGTGTTAAAGGTTATGGGAATATAAAAATGACTTTTAAATGATAATCATTTACACTGTGGTAATGGAGTTTCCTGTTCCATTTTTTTTCAAATTAACGAAGAAACTTTTTACCTTGAGTGTTTTAATTTTTTACAGCCAAAAAACCTGTTGATTTATTTTCGCCGGTCCATCTCGAGTTAGAGGCGTTCCAAACCAGTGGTGGCGTTTTAGACAATCAATGGCGTATCACTACTATTTGGAATAAAAATCGAATTTGATTCCATTTCAGCTTACTTAAGAAATAGAAGTGTGAAGTGATTAATTTAATTTATGAACTCATTTGATTGTATCACTATCAGCTCTTTGGCGAAATCTGTTATTTATTACACTGTGAGTCTATGGAACAGACAAAAAATTTTTACACGCCTGTTTACGCCCGAAAGTTAAAACCCAAAGTTTAAAGTTAAATTTTTTAATTTTATTAACCGTTAAAGATTGAAAGATTTATTGCAGCCAGATTTTTGGGCCCCGGCCTCCAAAATGTCCTTGTTGACCTTGTTAAAAGTTCTCGAAGCGGTGCGCATAGAAAGCGTTATTTTGCGATATTTTTATAGCCTTATTTTTGGAAATAGACCATTTTCAAAAAGCAAAATGAAACTTTGGTTTAGCGATGATTCCGAGTTTGGGACGGAGAAACGTTACCATATTTTCTAAAGCGTAATCATCGATAAAAAAATAATATAGGCGGTAAGTCCACCTCATAGTTTTTAAGGTTCAATATTCTTATTTAATACAATATTAATATATTTTTCTTGATATGATTCTTGGTCAAAGCCTGGGAAAGTGGTTCCGGGCTCTCGCCGCCATAAGAGCCATGATCTTAAGATGCATGACATGAAAATCAATAAATATATTAAAAAAAACATTTCAATATAGAATAAGACTATCATAGAAAGCTTTCCTGCAAGTAAATATTTAAAACGCCATCTTTGCGTACGCTTTTATTGTAAATGGTAGCCCAACTTTACAAGATCAATAAAAAATATGTTTTGTCAAATAATTCCCATATAATATTATGCTAAAATTAATCCGTCCATATACACAACTTTTTGAACAATGAACAATGATTTTAAGTGATATAACGTTACTATTCCAGAACATAATAAAAAGTTTCATAAATGGTAAGATAATCTCGCATCTGCTATTTGTATCTTTGGGCGTCGCTATATACAAATATATTATGAGTGATAATCATTATGTCTACTGACTATCAACAGGCGGGTGAAACCATGAAGGTTACCAGCCATTAATTTATATTGGTATTTAGACGCGCGGTGACTTGTCCAAGGGAAGGGGTTATAATTTAAAAATTGTTTGATTTTTGCAAAGCCAGTTACTTCTATTTTACTTTTATATATCTTCTTAGGAAAACTCTTTTGTCCAAAAAGAATTTTATTTATGGAAATAAGGCCCATTCAATAACAGAACAAGTACACAGACAAAGAATTTTTTGATAAATGTTGTTTCGTCATATGTGTCGGTTGTACGTATATCAGAATGTTATCATTTGGAAACGGTAATTTTTATGTTACAAACAGACACTTCAATTAATTTTTTTTGTTAAGATATATGTACATTCATAAACGATTTATGTGTGTAAATTATTCATAGAAAACCTGTTCAAATTTAAAAATATGTGTTATGAATGTTTTACACAGCTGCAATAAAACGTTGACCGATTTGGCCTATTATCAAAATACTACAATGTTTTTGACTGTTATAACGTACGATTTTTATTTTATAAGTAGAAAATATATGACTACTTTTGTCAAATAATAATTTAATTCTTTATACACGATGCTAAAGCAGAAACCAAACAGGACAATGTAATAACGTTACATTACCGCTTTTAGTTTTCAAACCCTTCACTACCCTTCGTTTTTTTTATAATCCATTGTAACCAAATTGTTGTAATAAAAATACTGATAAAATAAAGGAATATTATTATTGTTTTTATTTAATTATTGGTATCATTCAATATTTATTATCAATAAAATTTTTCTTCATGAAAATTTATTATACTCAAAACTTGAAATAACTTACTGTTATATAAACATACACCAGTAAAAACTTCAAAAATTAATTTTTTACATTTATCTCCAATATTAAAGATTTTTTTTTACAGAATTTGTTAATTATGTAATAGTCATGTAATAAGTAACTTATAATTGAATTGAATCAAAACGTTCACGGTACCTTTTTTTTAATAAATAATTAAGAAATGATTATGCCTAGACTGTGTTTATAAAATAAACAAATAAATACACTTAAGATGTGTTCTATCTATGATGTCATGTCAGTGAAACATCTCGACAAATATACAAAATGAAGTCTCTTATAGCCGGTATTACGCACCACGTTTAATAGAACCGAAATAAATACAGAGTATAGAATCCTAAGCCCTTTAGTAATCAGTGTTCACGGCCCTAAGAAGTCGCTTTGTGAAATAAGAGAAAAAGGCTAATGATAATGCTTGCGATATTCGTATTTACTTAGTCCAAAATTGATAAAGTAAATTGGTTAAACAATGTTTATCTATATGAATATTAACAAAAAAAAACAATTCTGATCGGTGTCCCTACTGCCTTTCAAACCGTTACACTTATACGTTAAAAAAATTTCTACTATTAGAGCAACCAGTCCCGAATGGCATAAGGAGAAGGAAACTTGTTGTACTACTGTAAAAGTTTACGTTCTCTAAGCCGATTACGACTTAGGCGACCGATTTACGAGTGTATTACTCCCTCACCTCTTCCTTCATTCTCGTAGTCCCATTCATTAATTGGATTTATCTCGTTGGGCTTAGTCAGCATTTGCAGTGAAAGCGCAAACGACGACATCACATTTTAGAGCCTTTTAACTCTAAATTTATCAAAGTTTCTCGTTATTGTTATACGTGTATTATGCATATAAACCTTTCTAATGAATCATTTTATCTAAAAACACACAGATTCCAAATCTAGTCTAGTAATGTTGCGTAGTTTTAAAGATTTGAGCCTGCATAGAGTTACTTTGTTTTATATGATGATGTTTGTATATGTATGCATGTGGATTTTTCATAAATATGAAATTATATATTTATTGCGGTAGGTAATTATAACTACTGTTTTGATATTATTATTGCATTTATTTGAAGATACACAAACATTTGTATACGTAGGTGGAAAATTAAAAAAAAACTTAAGCGATGCTAGACAACACAACACTGACACATATTATGTAATGAGTAAAAATATCGTCAACCTAAAACCCTTTCATAAATAAAACATCAGGTTAGGAGTAAAATTGTGTCGACCCCAATTTCAGGAAAACAAATTTGATGGACCTTTGTATATTGCATATGAGATGTACAAATAAACCGAAAACATAGAATAGGGCTTCAACTTACCAACTTCATTCACATCAAGATTTCGTGTGCAGTTTCTTTATTATTTTTTCAATAAAGAATAGATGTATTTTTTACTGTAACTGCATACAATCAAAGTAAATATTTATAAATACAACTAGCGACCGCCCCTGCTTCACACGGAAGCTGTACTGATAGAAAATATACCTACAATATTAAGCATGTGTTATACATATAAACCTTCCTCTTCAATCACTTTATGTATTAAAAAAAACCGCATCGAAATCCGTTGCCGAGCTCGAAAGATTTAAGCATACATAGTGATATAGGGACAGAGGAAGCGACTTTGTTTTATACTACGTAGTAATTAAATTAAACCTCATAAATATTACTAACTAACTTTTAATTAAACACGAGATCTTTGTTCATCGCGGTTATTAATTATAGAAGGGCTCTACATTAAACACCTTTGCTTGTCCTATTTCATGTTAATTGACTCTACCCACATGCATTAAGACGAATTAGTTAAGGATTTAAACGATGCTTTTTTAAGACTTTATATTATTATAAATATAAATATTAATTGAATTTTTAACCTAAAGATTACGCGGTGAACCGACCATTAACATGCTGAGGCCATCCATGCGTCAGCACGTAAAAAGGTCATTTTACTTATAAGCAATCGACAGATTTGCCAGCATTGCCCCAAATAACTAAGAATAACATCGGATAGTAGCTAAACAGGATTCGAACCAGTGACCACCAGTTTCTAAATTGCAAGCCATCAAGTTACAGAGTAAATCCAATTCAATCTGGGAGAATCTGATAAACACTGATGCCTATAACAGTGTAAAATTAAATATATTACTCTTTAAATATTAAAACTTTATCGCTAATCCAATAAAACTGTCTATTAATAAAATGATTCTAGCTCTATACATCTTTTAATTTTTCTAATATAATTTCTTTGTTCTAATAATATTATTTAGTTTTAATGTATAGTTATATTATTTTTTATAACCCTTTTAGGAAAATTAGGATAATATTAATACTGAAGAGTGGGCAACGTTCAAAATATAATAATTCTAAGGTTTATTAATATGTTCTTATACAAAAAAAGACAATAAAAGTAGCAGATATCTTTTAGTAATATAGAAAAAAAAACATTTAAAAGATATATTACTGCTACTATGCGCCACAATGAGCAGTTAATTATTAAATTCAGTGTAAAACCCTTTTATCAAGTATCGATCTGGCTCATCTGACCGCATCCTTTTGTGATATTGATTAAGTGCGAATTAAATTGGTCCCTCCATTCCAGGCCCTACTATCGGAGGACACTTTGATATATCGCTTACTCAACTGCACACCCAAAATTTGGCCGTTCTTTGAAGTATTTTATGTTGAAATATTTATAATTAAATAATATATTTTTAATGTGGACATTGTATCTAGCGTAATGTATGAGGATATACAGTATCAAAGAAATGTCTCAGGGCGGAAAACTGACTTATGCGCGTTACATTTCTTATGGATGCAGTGTTGTAAAATAATATTTTCATTTGCTTAAGATATAAAAATATTATAGCCAAATTTTATTTTAAAGATTCCTTATATTATGTCCAAGTTACATATATTAGCATTCTCATTATAATAAATATGTCCTTTTAGTCGATTCCGACTACTGCGTCTGATCTCTATTGGGACGTAAAATTGACGCAACCGTGAAGAGATCAGACCCAGGACCGACTTTTTACAAGCCCGTCCAACACATAATCGGGATCATCTTACTGTATAGACAATTTGGTGATCCGCCCACCTTGCCCTAATAAACTAGGAAACAAAAATGAAAAGTTGTTGAGGCCTCACAGAATTAGAACGCAGCACCAAACATCTCTCCGATTTCTAAAGGGCACGCTCTTTACACTGTGCTATGGTGGTAATTGTCGTATATTGTCCTTTTACCAATAAAATTTGTACGTAAGATTCATTTAATAGAAATAGAGTAATGTGAGATAGTGTCGTTTAATCTAGCGAACAAACGTAAGTTAACCTCCCAGATCAAACATCTCAGTTTATTCTACATCTAGTTAAACTAACTCGATAATACGAGGCACTTTTATAATGAAATGTTTATGGATGGTTAAATAAATTATTCTTTAATATTCTTTTCCACAAAATAATGTACACACGCGAGCTTAATGCCTTAAGCAACAACAGCCGATCTTAAGATAGTTACGAAACAATGGAGCTTTGTAGAATAGCTTTTCTATAAAATCAGAAAATTTTGTTATTTTTGAAATTTCTATGCCTATCTCTGTCCAATTTTCGTAACCTACTTCAATAAAAAGTCGTATACCGAAATAGTCGAAATCAGTAATAAGAAAATAATTATATTTTATCGAAAGGACAATATATCTCATAGGTTTATTAAGCCCCTAGTATTACTTATTATTAACAAGACCTTTGTCCCTCGATCTAATCATTTATGTATGATGAAGTTTTCGGATAAGACCGGCGCCTATTAATGTCTTATTAATGTTCGCAACTGACACGTACTTTGATAAATAATTGAAGGATCCAATCAAATCCTCTCATAGCCTGTTATACTGTTAGAAATAATTTTGATAATGTTAGAAAATTCTAAAAATCTTACATTGAATGGCGGAACAGGCCTTTAAAGCTTTGCAAAATTAATTTCAACTATAATATCATACTAATATGATATATTTCATTGTCTTTCACAAATAATTTTTGCATGCAGTTAATTTTGTTTAACTTTACGGATTTCATTTTATATTCATATTTACAAGCAGAAGAACAGTAAAGTATCTAAAATGTCGGGAAGATTATCAATAAAATTAAACGCGGTAAAATCCTTAAAGTCGTTTAGTAAATCGTGTGTAGGATTCGCGTAAACACAAGTAACTAGAGCAATTTCATAATTAATAAATTGGCATCATAAAATTTAAAGTCTATTCAAATTTCATGATGCAAATTTATTAATAACGAAAATGTTGTATGTTTGCTGTAATTCAGTGTGTATTTGCAGTTGTAGTTTGATCTCATATATTTTATGCATTTTTTAATATAGACTATGTTTATAAAGAGTTGTTTACACAACCCACAACAATAAACCTAGACCCAACAATTAAAGTTGTTTCTTACAGCCGAATGATTTCCCTTGGCACTTAAAATGTACCCAATATAAGAAAACCGTTTCTTTATGACGCTGAAATATCGTAACACATTTTAAACATTTTGACAACATTGCAGTATTAACAAAATAAATTTTATGCTTTTAAGTATTAGGTATTGTATCTACTTAAATTTCGACGGACCTCAAAAGATTTTAAAAAAAAAAACAATTAAAATGTTTCAACTTAATTTTAATTTTGTCTTGAGCGTGGTTAAAACAGAATGATGGCTTATTTTTATGTTAGTAAGTTTCGATATAAAACAATAGCGCAACAAATCAGTATGGCTACTCATTCATGCAAAATTCCACTTGCGTGTGAAATGCTTACGTAGATGTGGCAACGAATATCGAACGGGAATGCGGTTGAGGCGATATAACTTCTCCTTCCGTAAGTTCGAGAGTATCCGCAGGATCATCTCGTTTTTTCATACGTTGACAAATTTGTATTATCTTATGTCGAAATATTACAAGGGAAATTATTAATACTAGTAATACAATCATAATACTAATTAAATTAGCCCTTTTGAAAACAACATTCATATTAACTATTAACTATTGTGCAATTCATTTTCACTTATAATTTCACTTTTACTATTCTGTAGTATTAAGTTTAGGGACTGGATATCGATTAAGTTAGCTCCAATAAGATTGATCGGTTTTAGCCCTTCAGTTGATGGCTCGGTTATTATCTTCGGTAAGTGGATAATCGGCTGCTTCAGGTAGGTATTTCTTTTCCTTGGGTTTGGTGTCTCTTCAGTATGTGGTCCTTGATCTCCGCTTTACAGTTATCTTCAATAGTTAGAATGTAGTTTCCCTGTACAGTTTCTTGAGTGACTTCATTGTTACAAAATTGGTTTATTGTGGTTTCATCATATGAGAAAATGATCCAACGATTTGTTTGTATACGATAGACCATCAATTTTTCCAAGGTGACAGCTATTGGGTGGCAGCTGGAGATGTTAGTACGAAATTCCATGACATCGGTGATACATTTATCATTAATAAACAGTTGTATGCTGTTTTCGTAGCAGAGGAATCGGAGCTCGTTGATCTCTATGCATGGTTGAGTAATTGGGGTTGTTTTCAAACCTTTCACTAACAGGTTCGGGTTTTTGGGAAGGATAAGTGTTGTCTGGCCATTATTAAGAATAGATAAGGTAATTAGTTTATAATAGGTGAAGATCTCATTTCTTATAAGTGGGAGACTCATAATAAATTTTATCTGATTTTGTTTAATACAGGCTTTTAACTCTATGCATTGTGCTAATTTTAAAATTTTGTCGTAGTTTACTGGAAATGCTAGCTTCTCGGATTTTTCTATCTGTTTTAAAACTAACATAAGTTCCTCTGTATCAATAATTGACTGATGTAATACCCTATTTTTATTACAAGCAATTGCCATCTTAATTACATTTAAATGAGTGTATAAATTTTGAAAATGGTTAAGGAAAATGTTACAGATGTGAACGAGTCTAGTACTTGTCTGGTGGAGGTTCGATTCATTTAACGCTTTATGTATACTTTGGATACTTTCTTCTAATTGTATAAAATTACTCTTTGTCGAATTTGCAATATTCGTGAAGGAACCGACTATTTTGGATATTATAGTGACTTTACTTTTAATCGCATCTTCTTGTGTCCGCAATTTCTCTAACAACTAAATATATATATAATATAAATTCAACTTGAGGAAGTAACATCACGAAACAGTTGACAGGAGGCTGCCTTGCTAAAGCTTATCTCAAGGAAATTTAAAATCTTCGCGTCTCTTGATAGTATAATTAAATTAATATGTTACTTTTAAATGATTAGAGCTTACAGTTATATACAAGGCTTGTGTGTTTTTAAGTCGTAAACAGTCAGAAGTGTTATGATATTCAAGGAATTACTCACCACAGAGTTATCAAAGTATTCTTCAATTTTATATCTGAAGAATAAATTAAAAAAATAAAAATTTGTGGGATCGATATTATCTTTTCCTCAGATGAGATGTAACAAGCCTCATCGCTATTTCATTGGAATCAAAAATACAATTTAATGTTTAGGAATAACTACAAGACATAAATAAACGAAAATAAGGTGTTTTTTATTATTTCTATCGTCCGTGATGTTATTTAAAACTAAATATTGATAAGTAATATAATTAATGTACAAACAATACAATACTTATTTATGTTTACTTATCTCTGATCCTTAAGTTGAACTTTAATGCTATTTTAATACTCAAAGATTCAAAACAATTTAAGAGTGTTAACCTGATATTGAGAAAGTTTCATGATGAAATGACTCGCTAATTTTAAATTTCTGCGCACCTTTCATTGAAACAAGCTTAATTACAACGCGTCCTTAGAAATAATTTTATTAAATAACAAACGGAGTCGTAACTTTAATATTTCGTTAGAAAAGTCACTTCTATTTTATACGAAATACCTTAACATTGCATGACTTCAATATAGTTACAACCTTACAGTGTTGGAATATAGTTACAATCTTACTTTTCAGACAATTGGGTGATCGGCCCAAATTGCCCTGACCAACTAGAAAACAACAATGAAAATTTGTTGAGTCCCCGCAGGATTCGAACCCACGACCTCCGGTTTCTAAGCCACATGCCTATACCACTAGGCTACGGAGGCAGTATAATAAACTATGTTTGATCAATTATTATGAAAACCTTGATTAATCCTTATGAATCCAGTAACAAATAGTTATAATATATATACATAAGTAAAAGCACCCAGACTTGAGAAAAAAGCTATATTCATCAAACAATAATTATACCGTAGTGGAATCGAAGCCACATTCTTTTGCGTAACTATTAGGCTTACTAACCACTGCGGCCATTGGGACATCTCAAAATATAACCATGTTTTATTATACTCCATATATCTTGTCATTCATTTACAATATCTTTGCTGATCAAAAATAAATATATTTGCACAAAGCATAATTAAATCCTTAATTTAGTCCATTCTTGTTTAGAATGCATTACCTCTTGGGATCACGTTACCGCAAAGTATTTTTTTTTACTGTATATTAAATAGCATTAACTTTATTAACATATTTTCTCATTCTAAGTTATTCCTATGAACGTTTTTTTTTTTTTTATTTTTGTACTCCCAAAATGTAGACGTTATCGTCATTAAATATGTAAATCATCATCAGATATATCATCTTGTCTCATCGTAAAATATATCCTATAAACAAACAAGGAACACCAAATTTAATAGAATCATCATCAGCCTGTGATAGTCCACTGCTGGTCATAGGCATCCCCTAACACACCTCCATCCATTAGGGGATTTTTTATAACTACAACAAAAAACCAAGAGAGAGCAAGTTATAATTAAAATAAAATAACAAAACGAGCCTATATTGATAGTAAGTTTCGTTTTTTTTTATATTTATAAAAGATAATGTAATAACACCGTTAACCATTGTAAATGTTTTAATTGTACGTGAAACGCCGAGATAAATTGCCTTGTTTAACATAATGGACCATTACAACATTATATTTCATACTTATACTTTGATGCAGGGTAAAAAGTAATGGATATTATCCCAATTATGCTTATGAAGGTGAATGTTAAAATAAAATGAAGGAAACCTTGCGACTAAATGTACCTAAAAGCTTTTAATAGTTTAGTTTAATATTATTTATTTTTATTATCCTTTTCTTATATTATAATAGGACATTGTAGTTTTTATTTATTTTTGTTATTATTTATCGTTAAAAAATTGATAATTTCATATACTTTAAACCTGAGCATGTACAATTTTTAATTATTACAATGGTGCTTTTCTACGACTATAAAATCTTAATCGGTTGTATTATTCACTCATCTTAGATTAAATTGTAGTACCGTTATTATATCAAATATTGTTTTTATTATGACACTTTCGTATTATTCCATTTCTGTTGTCTTTATTTATTTTAAACTTTAAAAAATTTTAAACTTAAAAGCTGAACGATGAATTGGTTAAACTTAACTAACTCATGACACTTATAAGCTTTTGCATAAACATATAAGCAAAAATTTGATGAACGGAGATAGGAATACTAAAGTATAATGTTTTTTTTTGATAACATTAAACTTTTAACCGTAACGTCAAATAAATTGTGAAATATCCTCGCACTAAAATCATTATAATCTACAAAAATTGTAAGATACAGGAACGCAATCACTAACGTATCGAAAATGTTGTTTAAAATATAAATCTGATAAGCTATTTTTCTTTTACTAACATTTTTTTTATATTTTCTATTCTATAACTACACTTTTCTGGAATAATTTTCATAAAGTTTTATACATTGATGGTTAATATGATTAACCAATCATTAAAGTTGATTACTATGATTTGAAAGAAAATATGATTCTGCCTGCCGTAATATTTGCCTATTCAAGTATATTTCAGAATACAAAAGGTTCCGATAAATTTTTCGCTAAACATTATTGGAGAGTTATTAATAGATTGAACGACGGATTCAATAGAAGACAGGGGTACAATTCGTATGTAGTATGTATAGTTAGAAATGTATACTATATTGTGTGCCAGGTAGTATATGGTATTTGTCAGTAAGCAATGAAAGTGATTAATATCCCTTATAAGCCCAATAAGAATTATTTTATTACGATCACATATAATCACTTACCGTGTAAACACCCAAAACACATAATACACGGTATTTACATTAAAAAAAGAATTATTTGTAATATAAATGTATTTTTCAATATGCTTTCTTTTGTTAAAATACTAACAGAAATTATTATGTTCATTTTTTTTTACACAACACTTGTTTTCATTATTCATGTTGTGGAATTTGGGTACTATAAGATATTCTTTAACATTAAATAAACATATTTGTAGCTTTAATTAAATGGGCTTCACTTACAATACATGAGAGCAGTAATAATTATATAAACTATTTGGTGAAAAGACACATCATAGAATCACAATCCATCTTATGTTACATATGGTAAATCTCGCACGTAAAAAATGTATCATAATTGTATACAGTAATTTGAAAAAATATTCTAAACCATTGTTTATACATTTTAATTCACATGGTATACTTTATAACACGCAATACGGTTTTCACTGTTCGTTGCACAAAAATTGTAGAATCGAATAGATATAGAATTGGCTTGTTAAATCTATATTCGAGGCATGGGAAGAGTCACACGATGCACAAGGTGTCTTCTGTAACTCAACCAAAGCATTTGACTGTGTACAGTATGATACTTTGGTCAAGAAATTAGACCACTACGGTATCAAAACTTCCGCACGCGACCTTCTGAATTTATACTTAAGCCATCGAACTCAGGGAGTTGACATGAACTATAAGAGATATTTTGGGGCTCTTGTAGGTACGGGGGTCCCACAGGGATCTATTTTGGGGCCTTTTTTCTTTATGGTCTATCTATAACTTTTAAAAGAACGGCTTCTGCAAACTTGTTATTCGTGTGTTTTTAAATTCATTAATTAATAAAAATGTTTGGAGGATTTGTAAAGAGGTAGAAGATGGATGAGACACGGAAAGATAGAATTATTTCCGTGCGTCATTGGTCGTTTGAAAGCATTGCAGCTTAAACAGTGATTAAGTTAATGAGACGTTTAGCTATATAATCGTGTTTTATTATATATGTGAATTCTACGTACTACGTATTGTAACGTAACATTCTTATAGAAGTATAAAATACCTTACCATCACGGCAATCGTTTTTTTTTTACTTATTATAAGACAAAGAAAATGACTACATTTTGGCAAAAAAATATTGCTTATTACGTGCACCTATTGTTCGTTGATATTGTTTTAACCCACACTTACTATAAATCAAGTACTTTATTTTGTAGTCCAAAAATGAAGAAGCAGCAATATTTTTTACACATTTTGTGATCATAACTTTTATCTTTCAAAGATAACTTATATGTATATATACGAAGTTATCGATTTTTTGTTAAATAAATGATGGCAAAAAGAAATATGATAATGTAAGTAAATGTGTTGTAATTTTCCCCCAAATAAAAAGACGTCATTTTTAAACTAGTACCAGTTTAAAAAAATTTAAATTTTCTCCAAATTATTACTTTCCTCTGATTTTGAAAATTCTATTATACGAAATAACAGTGAGTCATAATATAATTATAGGAACAACTGTAAATTAAGCGTCAGGCATTTATTTTAATATTAAAATTGGCGCATTAATAACAATGGCTAAACGTGTATTTATTTACAAATTAACGACGATTGAATTTAAAAGTATAAAAACAACTAACGGCTAGGGACACGGGGGGACGACAGCTAAGTCAAATATTTACTTGAAAAGTATTACATTTTTTTTACTTTCTAACACCCCAGGTCACGGCGCAAATCTAGGTAATCATCTATTCACATTATTTTTATTGAAGCAGAAACCTATGCATTTCCATTCAATACTCACTGGGATAAGTAAAGATTATGTTCGACTTGTAGCTGCTAAAAAACACTGCTTTATTTCTTGCTAGTGCTAAAAAACAAATGAAAAAAGATTTTAAGCGCTTCTGTGACGCTGGGGGTTGAGCTTACTTGGCCCCTTTGCCTGGGCAGCTATCCCGAATCAGTTATCCGTTATCGATTATTTTATTTGGAAAACAACAACTAATACAATAACAACTGAGCTGCTTATGCTAGTTATAGGAGCTATATAAGGAGGTCATTTCTGCCCCGGTAGTGGTTACGCTGCTAACGCCGTTACGGCAGCGGAAAGAAGAGAAATCGACCATGCCTTATGTCACTTTCTGTCATAGCGCCTGCAAATCAAATCTGCCATCTATCTACTTGGGTTATGGATAACGAGGATGCACTATCAGCTTTAATTCACCCTGCGTACCTTCCTAAACGCATTCGTAACAAGCTTCTTCAGTCATCTGGTTAGCCATATTTCTTAGGCCTGGTGTCTTGTTAGTTTCAAAATGTTGTTGAAATTCTTCCAGATAAAAGATTAATTCTATGGACGTTACTAAACCGTACTAGTTGGATTGTCTCCAAATCAGAAAAAAGAATTATGCTCAAGCCACATATAAAGAATTGTCAATTTAATACAACTCAAAAAGAATTCTCTGACTTTCTTTATTTTTCATTTGTAAGCTTTCATGTTTAGTCACCAGTAAATAAAATAATTCTACCTGACAAAATCTGATTATACCAAGCCTTTTACTTTGAATCGTACCTTCGTATCTGTCAAACGTAAAAGATTTATTGCAAGTGATATTTTCCGTAGGCAGTAAATCCAAAATGATTTTTGATGGCCGTAAAATTAAATAACAATCAGGATAAAATATAAATGTCGTCACTTAACTTCTTTTGTAAACTAGTGGTCAAATTTAGAGGAACCCAAAAAAAAGATTAAATATTTCTTCTTTCCTGTTGCAATTATCCTATATACGGGCATCCAATTTTATCAAATTCTCATAATAAAAACAATGTTTGAAGTATTTTATTTTCAAATTTTGTTTGTTTTTCCCCTTAACTACTGAAATTTCATTCATCAATAATTATCCTTAAGCATCTTTTCATAGTACAAAAAAAATTCTAACATTAATGAAGTTTAAATTAAGGTTTTCGTTTCATTTTGACAGTGTCTGTTTTGTCTTAACACGATAAGGTAAGTGTGAGTTTTTACTGCAAATAAATTCAGCATGCCAGATATTAATGCCACCAAAGTTGTTAGGGCTGTTACTTTACTTGAAACTGGGCACATCCACCAAATTGTTGCAAAAAACATTTCACTTGTTTAAACCACAATTTAAAAGTTTTTAATTTTTTTTAATATTTCAAAGATCACACCAATATGTCCATTCAGTTTAAGTTAGGAAACCGACTTTTTTCAATCTTAGTTATGATAAAATAAACGAGAATATGAAACTAGGACATGCTCTTTAAGAATGTTTGAAAACTATGAAAACAAAAGTCCTTGTTGAGTTGTAGTGAGTTAAGGTTTTTGAGAACTGTGCTTGTTAAAGTTGTTCAAGTTTTCAACATGCATATAACGATATAAGCTTTTTATAATATATTAAAAATAAACAGGTTAATCAGTATACGTATACTACTATATATATAGGTACTACTTATTACTTTTATAACACTTGACGAATAGACTACAAATGTAAATTTAAAAGAAATTTGAATCGAAAAGATCTTTGATAGCCATTATTCTTTACAACCTTAATTTTTAAATAAAATTGCTACGCAAAATCAAACACCCAGGATTAAATCTTGTCGCCTAACTTTACTCTTTTCTATTGCCAATTTCCCAAGTTAACACAGGGTCGGCTTCTATTCCATCCAGATCTACCTGAATAACAGTTTTTACGCAGAGCAAGCGGCATCTGACAAATCAATTGTCAGTAAATTTGAAGACACTGACTTCCTAAAGATGGTCTTGACAACCGGGACTGACATACATGAAACATCTATATTTATCTATTTTCTTGACAATTGCATGATCGGCACAGAAAACATCGAAAACAATTAGTTTTCCCGCGAGATTCGAACCCACGACCATCGGTTTATAAAGCAAGGGCCAATGTAGCTAGGTCCTGTAGGCGGGTGTTTAACTTTACTTTGATATTAAATTAGGCAACAATTGCTGTATTGGATTCTGTAGCACTTCTAAATTAACCAATAAACAAAAAAAGATAGAAAGCGATGGCGTGCATTAGGGGAGGCCTATGTCCAGCAGTGGATTGGCATGTGCTAATGATCATGATGATGATATGAAACAATTATGTAAACATTACATTTTATCTATACAAATTACGTTGCGTAGATGTAGATGAGCCAATTTCGTTACAAGAACATATAATATTATATGGAATGACTCATATAGTTCGTTATCAAACCTGTCAAGAAAATTCTATTGTAATAAATTTACGTTTTATTAATGTGTGATGAGTTTACAAGGAAACATTTTACACACACATCGTAACGAATTTATCATCATACAATTTATTTACTAAAATCAATTTATTGAGTGTGTCTCCTCAATACATAATTAAAAATATATAAACAAAACAATTAATTAGTAAAACATTGTGATACGCAAAATATTAATACTAGGAATAAACAATTTTGGTCCACCAAAAACAAGACCCCACATAACAATTAAATTTACATTTTTTTTTTTTTATGGCATACGCAGCGTCGAGCAGTCGGCCACCTGATGGGAAGTGGTCACCGACACCCATAGACGTTGACAATACCAGTGGTATCACCGACGCGCTGCCTACCGTGAAACCTAGGGTGTTAAGTCTCGTTTACCCAGTAAATCGCTGGCTAGGTGCCCTTCAAACCGGAACACTGCAGTGTTTTCACATACTGCTTCAGCGGCAGAAATAGGCACCGCGGTGGTACTCCACCAGACGGTCTCCTGTAAACAGGGGACCTACCACCGGTATAGGGACCTACCACCGGTAAGAAGGTTACATGGGTGTATACACGTATGTTATATGTATATACACACTATGATGTATATGAAATAAAAAAAAAGTTGTAAAGGAGCGTTTGTGTCTAAAAGAAATGTAAAATAAGATAACGTGTTCTATGTATTCTTTTATAAAATTCATTTAATCAAAGGAAAAAACTAAGTCCCGTTAGGTTTCTTTTCGTCCGACCGAAATTAGTTTTTCGTCCAAAATCGAAACCGAAAGTTCGGCCGTGACTTTAGTTTCTGCTGAAAACTGAAACAGAAACTGAAACTACCGTACAAATTTTCTAAAATTTGGCTCATTTTACCTATCATTCTGAATTAATTAAAACATAAAATTATTATACAGTATAACAATAATTATTAAGTTTGTAATGAATAATTAAATTAATAATATCGTAAAAAGCAAAGGGAAGGCAAAAACGACAGACTCTCTTCAAAATATAAAAAACGTAATACGGAGATTACTTTGCTTTATATACACGCTAGCGGTTGAAATAAGCACTCTGAATTTCACACGTAGACACACATCGCATAAAGGAAATTAAATTACTTCACCACCAGTAAAATTTCCACTGACTGATCAAAGTCTTTGCGAGAGACAGGTTTTGTAATTAGAACCGTCGTATTTACTTTATACCTGTCTGATATTTTTAGAGGTATTATACCAATACATTACAGCAAATTAATTTTAAACTTGTATAAAACAGGAAAAAACCTAAATAATCTTTTAGTCTGCAGCGATATCTAAATAAATCCAATTTTTGAAACAATAAAATAATGTCTTTCAATTTTTAATCTATTTTCTTGTTGGTTTTGTAAATAAAATATTTGTCCAGAAAATTTACGCATTGATAAATCAATACCATGTATTCGATTTTAAAACAAAATACCAGAAAATGTTCAAAATTTAACGATTAATAAAATTAAAAAAGTTGTCAAGGAACGTTTATGTGTTAAAGGTTATCAGATTGTAAATGAGTTTTTGGATACTTTGGTACTACACTGTGGTAGTGAAGTGTTACAATGTAACTATGTCAGAAAATAACAAAAATTTTCATTATTTATATCTTTGGGCTTCAATCTCTCCCAAATATGTTATGAGTGATAATCATTATGTCAAGTAACTATCAACACGCGGGTTATATTGGGTACTAGATGTCGCGCGTAACTTCGTCTGCAAAGTAATATATAATTAAATCTGTCTGATTTAAAAAAAAAGTAGCCTACGTTACTTCCATTTGCCTTATCTATCTTCCAGGAAAACTCTTGTTCAAAAGTATTCTTATGGAAATTAGGACCAGCTATTCAAGAACAGAACAAGCAGACAGACAGAGATTTTTTTATAAATGTTGTTTCGTTATATTTGTCGGTTGTACGTATATCAGAATATTATCATTTGAAAACGGTTATTTTTATGTTACAAACAGACACTCAATTGTTTTTTTTGTAAAAATACATACATTTATAAACGTTTTTTGACTATTTTTTTGTGAATTATTCATAAAAACCTGTTCAAAATTAGAAATACGAGTTAGGAATGATTTACACAGCTGCTATAAAACGTTGACCATTTTGGCCTATTTTCATTATATTGTAATCTTCATGACTGTTTTAACGTATGATATTTTTTATATAAAAAAAACTTTACTGATTTTGGTAAATAGTAATTTAATTTTTTATACACGATCCTAAAGCATAAACCAAACAGAACTATGTAACAACGTTCTATAACATCTTTTAGTTTTCAAACCCTTGACAATCCTTCGTTTTTTTTTAATTCCTTGTGATAACCAAATTGTTGTAATCAAAATATTAATAAAATACAGGTGATAATATAATTATGTTATTGCATTTATTTCATTATTATCTTTTTAAGAGCCTTAAACATGTACTGTTGTTATTCGACATTTATTTCCAATCAAATTTTTCTTTACTGAAATTATATACACCACTTCAAAGATTCTAACAACGTATTTACATTAACATACACCAGTAAAAACTTTAACAACCAATGTAACCATGTTATTTTTACATTTATCTGCAATATTTTAGATTATTTCATGCAGGATTTGTTAATTATGTAAACATGTATTAAGTAATTTATAATTGAATTGAAGAAAACTTTAACAGCACCTTTTTTATTAATTTTAAGGACTGAATATGTCTAGACAGTTTTTACGAAGAAATAACTAAATTTAAGATGTACACTATCTATCATTTCATGTCAGTAATACATCTCGACAAACATACAAAATGAAGTCTCTTATAGCCAGTATTACGCACCACGTTTAATAGAACCGAATTTAATACAGAGTATAGAATCCTAAGCCCTTTTGCAATCAGTGTTTACGGCCCTAAGAAGTCGCTTTGTGAGATAACGAGAAAAAGGCTAATGATAATGCCTGCGATATTCGTTGTTGCTAAGTTTAATTAACAAAATTATAATTGAGTCAGAAAGTAAATTGGACAGTGTTTATCTATATGAAAATTGTCCAATTTTCTGTCGCATTATGCTCAGCTTAGCAAGTCTACACCCCATATTACATAGCATTTGTAATTCCGGAGATAAGATAATATCGATTTACCATGTCCCAATAAGGTAGGTACTATGCGTTATTTTAAAAAAAAAAAACAATTCTGCTCGGTGTCCTTAGTGCCGTTCAAACCGTAACATTTGTATTTTTAGATCAACCAATCCTGTATGGCATATGAATAAAGAAACTTGTTGTACTACTGTGAAAAATTATATTCTCTAAGCAAATGCTAGTACACTCCCTCACTTCTTCCTACATTCTTACAGCCCCATTAGACGAAAAACCGACAATGTCTTGGAGAGATAAGGTGCAGCACCAAATTTTTTCATGCCGGACCAACTAGGAAACCATTCATAAATCTATAAGTATTATCTGTATTTTAATTAAGCTAAAAAAACCACCGAAAAACGAGAGTTTTAACAGCTTTTAAAGTTTTCTAACAACGTATAGTGACATTAATTTAAGAATTTTTTTGTAATGTATAAATTGACGTTTTTTGTAAAATTCTAACAAATTTAAATGATCTTGAAATTGAGCCGATAAGCTTTGATGATGCTTTTACAACAAAATTTAACCAATAATAAATTTGTCAAGCAAGCTAATGTTATAGATGTTTGTAAATATAATGAGTTTTTAAAAGATAACACACCCTGGTAATAGAATGCTCGCTCCGGGTTTGTTTCAATCAATCGGATTCAATCAAATGATATATTATGCTCGTAATTGTTTGTTTATTGTTTCGATTTTATTGTAAAAGATGACAAAAACAGATACGCTAGTTTCTTTTGCCGGTTATTCTAAGGTCAGAGGCGTCCTTTTTCAAACCTGTAACGTATAATAAGTGAGTGTATCACTCCTAACTTGAATAAAGATATTTGAACTTGAATTAAGAAATGTATAAGTGCAAGTATCTAGAATATATAAGTTATAAATATATACATGTGATTGGTACTGATAATTACTTTCTACTGTGATGTACAATAATTTATTTTTTGACTAATATTTTATTTTATATTCAAAAAATTATGAGGCAATAACTAAATGAGACAATAATATTTTTTGGTATATGTAGTCATCAATAGTCTTAATACCACATTCACGTACTAATAACTATTATGAATGTAATAATAATAAAAGACATATATTAGTATTTATATTTATATTTTTTATATTTATGTATAAACATAATTAATTTTGATCATATACTTAAGTTGAAGAAAAATAATTAAATATACTTACTTATAGATCCTATCAAATAAACAAATACATCGTAAATAAGGAAACTAATACAACAATAGCTACATGAAACTTGGCCTCGTAACGTAAAAGTGTCAAATTGTAGCAAATATCAGGGATATGGAACTGTCATGATGTCATGAGGCTTTTGTTGCAAAACTCAAATAATATTCCTTTTTATTTTGGGAAAGGTATGAATTATTCCTAATAAAACCCTTTTATTTCCATCATAAACGTCAAACAGCTTATCGTCAATATAGAAGAAAAGAACACCCTTACTCTGTTAGTGTAAATAACTTAAAAATAGTTTTATAAAACGTTCAAGTGTATTAAAACTATTTATGCAACATCAACTCTCTTACATTAAATAAAATTACGCTAATAGTAAATAATCTACAAGACCATTTAATAGCGCATAATACACGGGATTACCAAACTTTCAGAACAGTTTTAGAGATTACGTGGGGGTGGGCTCCAACCGCGTACGGAAACGTTTTATATGAACTAAAGTTTGATCTTAAACCTATTTAATTTTGCTATGAACTACATGAAGTCACGCTTTTCTGTGTTGTTGTCTGTTTTGTTGAAACATAGAAATCCTCACGTCATTGTATTATTGATGGAAGGAGGCTAGGCCTCGGGGCTGCAGGCCAGCCCTAGAAGAAATAAGGGGTCGCAAAGACGAATTGCGCTCCCTTGCTATACATGAATGGGAGCTGTGGCTGGAGCACCCCAGCGCCGGCCGTCGAACAGTGGAGGTCATACGCTCCATTCTAAAGGGGTGGCTAGAAACAGGACATGGCTCTCTAACGTTCGGCGTCGGGATGTGACGACACCTGCTCACTAGTGCTGTTGTGCATCCCAGTCCGAGATGCACAACAGCACTAGTGCAATCAGTCGACCGAATGATGGCGGTCAAACCATCACAAGCCGGTAGAGGCTTCTGCTGGTGGTAGGACTTTGTCCAGATGGCTAGCGACCACCCTCCAACAAAAGTCGGCCGCCAAACAGCTTTGCTGTGTTCCGGTCGTTGGGTTGGAGAGCCAGTTATCCCCCCGTCCATACCTTTCCTTCCTAAGGTGAACTGCGAACTCTTTGCTACTCAGAACATGCGTTATAAAGGTCTCAGTCAGCACTTCGGGCGTGATAGGTTGGCACGGGGCCCAGGAGACCGGTGAAACGGTCGACCGCCTGCCACCCGTCGGTCAGTAGGGGACCTGAACCGGTGAACCACTCGCTTCCTCCACCTCGGAAGCTGTCCGCCAACCGGCGTAAAACCCTGCCACTTACGTGTAGTCGTTGCCCCGGGTGGAGAACCGGTGTGGAGACTGTGGCTACACGCAGGGGACCAGGGGCCCTTCCGTGCCCGTGCCAGCTCCTCACATTACCGAGTATCTGCTGAGTACTACACTTCGCTCTTTTCGAGTATCACCGAGCCTTGCTGTTCATATTCCTACCCTATACATTTATAACTCGTTATCTACCATGGCCCGAAATAAAAAAGAAAAACGTTTTTACGGCGGCCCTTTATTCACATTTAAAGTGGATTTTAGCAATATTAGAGGAATGCACAGCAACCTAAAAGCCATCCACCACCACCTTGAGACGCGCAGCCTGCTCTTCTCTTTTAACTAGAGCACGCTTTTGTGTGTAAAGCCGGTATGCCTGCTCGCTCGGATGATGTTTGCTGTCGCTGCCTTCGGACCTTGAACGTTGGGATCTGTCCATCATGTGGGTGCGAACGGATTATGGTGGCCACACCCGCCTATGTTAGCCTCTACAGATCCCACAGCGGTGATGCGGAGGCAGCTTGACTATTCGAGTATCTCCAAGACGCGACTGACCAAGTCCTTGAACAGTATTCTGCAGCGGAGGTGGTGATCCTAGGTGACTTTAACGCTCATCACAAGGAGTGGTTGGGGTCGCAGACCACTGATCTCGCTGGCCGAGTGGCGTATGAGCATGCTTCGGTCTATGGCTTCTCCCAGCTGATGACTCAGCCTACCCGAATCCCGGATATTGAGAGCCATAACCCTCTCTGCTAGATCTTTGCTGACCTCACATCCAAAAGGGTACCAGGTGGCGGTTGAGGCACCTTTAGGATCCTCAGACCATTGCCTGGTACGTACCACTGCCCCTGTTACATACCCAACCGAACTCCTTCGAGTGGGTCTTGTAGAGTCTGACACTACAGGACAGCAGATTTGGATGGACTTCCTGAGTTTTTGGCTCCTTCCGTGGAGGAGGTTCTGCTTTTCCTCAAATGACCCTGACAAGTGTGCGGACTGCGTTACTGACATAATACTTCTCGGATAGAAACTTTCATCCCAAATACAGAGGTACCGTCGGTGGCCGCAGCAGTCCCTGGTTTAACAAAGCCTGTGTGGAGGCTGCGCGCGGAAAACAGTCTGCATACGCCGTCTATAATGAAGCTAGACGATGTCAGGATCGGACAGGCATAGAAGAGAAAAAGAAATTTAATGCCACTTCAAGATCCCGCAAAAGGGTGATTACCAGGGCAAAAGCCGAGCACGTTTGCAGAGTTGGTGAACGGCTAGTCGGCTTTCCGTCTGTAAGTCGTGCCTTTGGTCACTTGCCAAAGCTGCCGAAGGCAACTTCTGCCGGCCCAGTCTCCCGCCACTGCGCAAGTCTGATGATAGCCATGCCACAGTGCGAAGGAGAAGGCTGATATTCTAGTCAAACTCTTCGCCTCAAACTCGACTATGGACGATGGGGAGCCATTCCACCAGATCTCCCTCAGTGCGAGAGTTCCCGTCCGAAATCCGCATCTCTCAACGGGCAATCAGGCGGGAACTACAGCTCCGCAACATCCATAAGTAGAGTGGGCCTGACGGCATTCCTGCAGTGGTCCTAAAGCGATGCACCCCTGAGCTGACTTCTGTACTCACGTGCTTATATCGCCTCTCATACACGGCTAAACGGGTTCCGGCTTCATGGAAAGCTGCTCGAATACATCCGGTTCCTAAAGAGGGAGACCGCTCAGACCCTTCGAATTACAGGCCCATAGCTATCACATCCTTACTATCGAAGGTGATAGAGTGGGTCATCAACAACCAGCTCCTAGGTTACCTAGAGGAGAACCAGCTTATCAGTAACCGTCAGTACGGTTTTCGTCACGCTCGTTCGGCTGCTGATCTTCTAGTGTACCTAACGCACCGGTAGGCGAAGCCTTAGACAATAAGGGTAAGGCTCTAGCAGTCAGTCTTGATATTGCTAAGGCGTTCGACAGGGTCTGGCATAGAGCTCTTATATCGAAATTGCCCGCTTATGGAATCCCTGAGGGGCTGTGTCAGTGGATTGCCAGCTTTTGGATGGTCGGAGCATCAGAGTCGTTGTCGACGGTTGCTGCTCCAAGATCACGACCACCTAATGCGGGCGTCCAAAAAGGTTCAGTGGCGTACCCTGTGGCGACTGTGCGGAGGAAACAGCCCAGCACGCCCTGACGGAGCCTGGGTTGATCAACGCCGAGAGCCGCGTATTTAGTGTCGTGGGGCAAGACCTTTTGCTTCCTGCTGTAGTGCACAGGATGTTAGAGAGCGAAACGTCGTGGGGCGCCGTCCTTGCGTTCTACGAGGACGTCATGACTCGAATGTAAACCGCGGAAAGGGACAGGGAGGCCAACAGCGCCCTAGCTATCCGAAAAAGAAGACCAGTGCACCGAAAAGTGGTGTACGCGCGCAATCTTCTTCCTTGCCACTGAGCTCCTGGGCAACCGGCAAAAGGGTTCCCGCCGCCCATAGAAGGGCACAAGAGTGGTCGCCGCTACTGCTGTAGCACAGCATTTAAATTGACGGTCCGGGTATCCCAACACACCTGGAGAGAAGAGGCTCGCAAGGGCCACTTCGTGCCAGGGTCGACGAAGGATTTCAATAGTACCCGCGGCCCTGGCTACAGTGACATGAGAAAGGAGCAACTGTTGATTTTTTAGTGACCGGCCATTCCATCTTGGCCCGGAGAGCTCCACATGTTCCTGCTGGTCCTTTACTCTGTCGGCGGGGAATCCGTAAGCTGGATTTTTCCAACAGCAATAGAACAAATTGGTTGCTCTTTGACAAACACTTTTTAGTTGTCTACTCCAACTAAGTGTTCAGTCAATAAGCAAGCCAAGGTCTTTTACGTACAAATTCGTAGGAAATAGGACGGAAACTAAAAATGTAACTAGCAGGTGATACAAGTATATTTAAACTTCGTTACATTCAAAGCTCATCTCACTAATATCAAGTAGTAGGTAACAAAACTATTCGCACTGATTTTAACTATATATAAATACTCATTTTATTTAAAATAAATACACGGAGTTTTTAAAGAAAGTTTTCTGTGGCTGGACTGTTTCACCGGTTCCACTTACTAGAAGCACCCAATAATTATTTAAAATGTATTTAAGTTAGTCATGCTTGTGAGCATGGGAAATAACTAAATATTTATTTTAAAAAGATGAAACATTTTTTATAAAATAGGATGCCACTGCAATCGTTTCGCAAGCTAACAGATCAGTTACTCCATCAGAAAACCCATTTAGCAAATATCAATTCCATTTGGCTCAGAGCACAACTTCCTTTGTGATTTTGATTAAGTGCGCATGAAATTGCTCTTCATATTGCAAATCCACCTGTGCCCACCCACTCTAGAATATTACAGTTAAATACATGAATTATTCTGCTGTATGCTCTATTTTTCGACGTTCTTTGGTATAAAATAACCAGGATAGGAGATAAAAGCTCATCGACATATCGTACTTTAATATATCAAAGCAGTTAAAATGTCAACAATGAACAAGATAAACGAGTTTCTAAATATATAATTTAATACATAATAGTAGAATTAATATAGGTTTACGGTTCATATATTTTAAATGTGTTGAAGTGACCAGATAAGCTGGACTTTCAATTGATGGTGAGTGCGTCCTGCTCAAAAGAAACGCAGTGGCAGACGCCATAAACCCACTCATCTTATGCCTCTATTTTTGAGACTTAAGATATTACGTAACTTTTACTTAGCCTGACTACTGTGCCCATCAAAATGGAACACGTTAATGGCCCTGCTGGTTTGCGACAGAAATGAGCACAGTATAGGAAATTTTTTAGACGGTCCGCCTTTAAAAGTTTTGTTTTACACGTGTAAATTGTGTTACAAGAACATACAGTCACTTCATAATATTATATGAAGTGAGTCGTTTTAATTTAAATACTTTGAATAAAAAATTCTCCGTTGGAACAATAAACTTAACGGGCATAAATAAACAAATATATATTTATATTTCGCTACCACGCACTTTCTTTTCTTTTAGGTTCTCTTACTAATTTATAATCACAAAAGGTTTCTGTTAGTATTTTGGTTTAAATTTTTTTTTAAATACAATCAATCTATTCAAAACAGATCACGCTATACAGTAAAATGTAACATTTTACTATTATTTTATGAAATATGCTTATTTACTTCGTTGTAATGTTTACAAACAATTTTTTTTAATTTTCAAACGATATTCGTTTAAGGTCATGCAGCTATATGCACCGTCATCGACACACTCCGATAAAGAGGTCGCGGCAACATATGATGATATTTCACGAGCGATACATTTCTCGAAATTCAAAACATGGTGTTGCTGGAAGACTTTAATGCTTAACTAGGGAAAAGGAAAGACGATGAGCTGAGTAGGGCAACGGAACTCAAGGGCGCAACAGCTGGCTGACTTTATGGAGAGGGAAAGACTCTATATGATGAACTCCTTCTTCAAAAAGCAGCCCCACAGAAATTGGACCTGGATAAGCCCCGATGGTTTCGTAAAAAACGAGATTGACTTTATCATGACGAACAAACGCCAAATATTCAATGATGTCTCTGTGATTGCAAAATTTAAAACCAGATGCGATCACCGACTCGTAAGGGGCAAATTGAATCTTAAAGATAAAGTCCACGCTTTGCCCGTCTCATGACCAAATTCAAACTGCCGAAGGCTTTCAGCTTGAACTTAGAAATCGCTTCCAAAGCCGATATTTACGCAGTGCTCGTGGAAACTGTCCATGGTGTGGGTTCTAGGTTTTATAAAATACAGCGCAAAATTATATAGATACAAGACGGAAAATGCGGCTACAGTCTTTTTCTAACAAGTCAGATTACAGGCAGTTTAATAGAAAGATTTCCAAGTATATGCGGCGGGACTTGCGAAACTTTAATACATCTCGTATTAAAGAAGCAATAAAATGGAACCAAGGTTCTGAAGTGCTCGCCAGAGATCTATTTATCGGGCAAAGCCAGTTGACTTAGTTGAAGACCGATAATGGGGCCGTCATCTCTAGTAGGCCGGAGGTTTTGAGTGAGATTAAGACATTCTATGGACAGTCCTACACATCTTGTCGGAGCCGCTTGCTGACACGATTGATGACCCAAGAGAATATAGATATCCCGGATGTCAGTCTGAGCGAGATACGAATGGCTCTCGACCAACTCAAGAACGGCAATAGGCCTGGTGAGGACAGAATTGCAGCAGAGCGTTTGAAAGCAGGTGGAGAACTGGTACTTGTAGTCCTTCAGAGGCTCTTTAATTTCGTCGTTGATGGTATTATGCCGGAAGCGTGGAGCAGATGTTTGGTGGTGGTCTGTTCTTCAAGAAAGATGATAAAAGAACTCGAAGAACTACAGACCGATTTCCCCTCTGAGCCGCGTTTAGGTCCTGTTCTCGAGAGTCGTCTTGAATCGTCTCGCTTCCAGACTAGATGACTTTCAACCACCAGAACTAGCTGGATTCCGAAAAGACTTTAATACCATAGACCACGTATTTACGCTATGGCAGATTATACAGAAGACCGAGGAGTACAATCTGCCTTTATGCTTGGCGTTTGTGAACTATGAGAAAGCCTTTGATTCTGTCGAGATTTGGGCTGTGCTGCAGACCCTTCAGCGTTGCCAAATTGACAGTCGGTATATCGAGGTGCTGAGCTGTTTGTACAACAAAGCTATGATGTCCATCCGATTACAATTCATAAGTACGAAGCCTATCCAATTGCAAAAGGTGTAAGACAGGGTGCTGTTATATCCCCGAAATCCTTCACCGCTGCATTGAAAGACGCCTTCAAACTTATGAAAGGACGAGATATACGACGATATAGCGGCGTCGCTCATCATGGCGGAGTCGCTGGAGGACCTAAATGCTATGCTCAATGACCTCAACAGTGTCTCCGAACACGTGGGCCTTAGGATGAACATGGACTAGAGGAAAGTCATGTCTAACGCTCATGTCATGCCTACACCGGTGGTTGTTGGGAGTGCTGTGCTCGAAGTTGTCGACGAATATATTTACCTGGGACAAGTATTCCGATTAGGTAAGTCCAACTTCGACGCAGAGGTCCATCGACGAATCCAGCTCGGATGGGCAGCGTTCGGGAAGCTTCGACATATTCACTCGTCCGATATCCCTCAATGCCTAAAGACTAAGGTCTAAAGTGTGTTGCCAGTGATGACTTATGGCACTGAGATATGGTCCTTCACTGCCGGCGGGATGAGAAAGCTTCAAGTCGCCCAGCGAGCTATGGAGCGGGCTATGCTCGGTATCTCTTTGGTATCTCTCTTATAAATGCCCGTGACTATTTCTAAAATGCTAAAAGTTCTTGGGAAATCGCCCACACTCAGTAACAGAAGAAACTTTAAGTAGACACGGGTCTAAAAGCATTATTCGAACACATTACACATAAGACATAAGAAGAGGTTCTATTAACTATAACGACATCGATATGTAGAACTTTGGCGCTATAAGTGCCTTTACACTATAACGATAGTATTAGATCCCTATTTTATATGTGTTAGCATCACAAGAAGTGTTACCAACATTTTACAGAAACCATTACATTATCATCGCGGAGCTTATTTCTGCCACAAAGTGGGGATGTGAAAAACTAATGTGAGGTTAGAAGTTAAAAGGTTTAACACATTTCTAGTACATGTAATTATTTTATTTATTTTTCATGGAAAATTATGTATACACATAAAATAATAAATTTTCGTTCTAAATTTATTGTTTTAAAAAAATATTCTTTCAATGTAAAAATGCACCCTTTGTAGTCTTTGCCAAAAGCAGCTTACTTGAGTGACTCTGTTATAACACCTAAACCTGTAAAAAAAGACTATTCAGACTACGCCAACGCCAATTCAAAGACATGGGTTTGTTCTTACTAGTCAGTGGTTGGTACTAGTTAAAAACAAAATTTTGTATAAAGTTGTAATATATATATATAATGAATACACAGATTCTTTCACTTTATTGAAATTTGTTCTTGACTAATCTTGCTATAAAACAAAGTAAGAATTTTTTTTTCTAACAGCAGCTTAATTCATTTTTATATTGTTATACCAATTTTATTTGAACTTTAGTGCACAGACTTGATAATTGATTTGATGGGTTAATTAGAAAATATCATAATTAAATATTTAAAAATCACTTTGTACTAATAAATTATAATGCTTTTTATTTTTACCGTAAAAATAAATAAGTTTGCTGAAAGAGTCTGGCCCCGTCGTGGGAAATCAATAGAATAGAAAGCAATGACTCTATTTCCTATCTTTATTTATATTTTTCAATGCTTAGACTTTTTCAATTTTATATTCTACTTAAACGTAAAAAAAAAACTTTATTATTAATTTATATTAATAGTAACAAAAATAAATAATTACAGTTAAATAAATGGTTTGTTTGGAGCTTACAATTACCATTTAGCACTTTAGAAAAACAAAAACGTTATCGCTAGAAATTTGTTATTTTTTAATAATTTTGCGTATTTTTTTAAAGTATTACTATATTTGTATAAATTTTATCTCATTATAAAATACGTAAAAAAAATGAATCCAGAAAAACCACAAAAACATAGTTTTTCATAGCGAATAACTAGCAAAAGCAAAAGAAAAGTTGATTTAAAAAAAAATTATCCAACATGGCTTATAAGCATATATATTTGTTTTTATTGACTACGCAGGCAGAAGAGCAGTTGGACCACCTGATTGAAAGTGGTCACCGACGCCCATAGACATTGGCAATACCGACGTCATCACCAACGCGCTGCCTACCGCGAGATATAGGATGGCTACGGTGCCTTCAAACTGGAACACATCGTGATTTTACACTGCCGTTTCGCGGCAGAAATATGAACTGTGTATGCAAAAGTATTTATTCTTTAAATATGTGACTATATCTGACAAAAACTAATTAAGTAATTGATTCATACAAGTAATTTATTATTACATATTTTCATATTAATATTGTTCATACTTTGCACACGAACAACCCCAGTAAATTATTTGCTGTCTTGTTTCATACAAACATTATTTTGTTTATGGTAATATTTAATTGTACGAATTTTATTATTAAGATCGCGAATTGATGCTTATCATTATTTTATAGACATGATCTATCTAAAATTCACGTTATTTATTCAAAATTTATGCATGCTAAGGCAAATAAAAATTATTTAGGATTAAGCTAGCGTCAATAAGCTTTCAATTTTGTTTTGTCAGTATCTTTCATATTTTAGAAAGATTTGAGAAATGACATTACGTGAATAGCTCAAATCATATTTAAAAAAATCTCATTGCCAGGTCTTTTGGAACAAAGCTATAACGAACAGCTCATCTATAACGATTTAAAGGATAACGATTTTAATTATTATTTGAACAGTTTATTAATTCTTGTTTAGCTACTATTATGAACATTAAAATACACGGTATCTAGTAAAATAAAACCAATGTATTCATTATGTGTTTAGTGTCTATGATTAAGTATACAATTACCTAATTAGTTAGCCTAAAAGTCTCTAATTAATACGCAGATATTAAAATTACGATTTTTTTTTATTTGCCTGTTGTCTTTTGATCCTTAAATCGTTAATTAACAGTTCATTTAAATAGTGATTAATTCATTTATAATTCTCTTATATATATATAACATAATTATTAATTCGGTGATGCATGTTAACCATATTCATAAAAATCTGGTTTTTTATCAGCTATCTCTGGGTATGGGATCTCCTTAGGCGGTCCTTTGACCACTGTCTTAAATACACGTTATTCCTGCCGCGAAAATGTGTGAAAATAATGCCCATTTTCCCGAAGAAACGAGGACACCTTCCGATATTCATCGGGAGTAGACATTTGAAGTTCGATCCCCTGATTGCTATCAGAGGCCTCAAACTTTACATTATTTGACAAGGCTGATAAAATCTCAAAGATTTGCCGGCGTAGGTATTTTTTTTACTGGAAGCCGCGCCTGGGGGGGGGGGGAGCAGGGCGAGGAGCAGGGGAACAACAGGAATCGGAGGGATGGATGCTCGAGGCGGGTCGGCTTGACTGGGATATCGAAGGAGGGGGCAGGTAGTGGGAGAATTCGGATTTAAAGCCTTAACGGAAAGGATACGGAGTTTGGGCTTCTTTCTAGAGTTGATGGCTTTAAAGCCGTTGTTTGGTTTGGGGGTGGCTTTCTTCACCTCGACCTCCATATCCGATTCGCTACGGATTCTGACGTCGACATAATTATCATTGTTGTCACATGTATTCATCCGTAGTGAATGGAGTTGTCGGCCCAGGCGTGCAGAACAGGGTAGGGGCAGTGAGGCAATACTCCGAAATATGGACTGGGATCGCGTAGAAGAACGTTCGCTTTCCAAGTTTTGCAATACACACCTTGGTATCGACACCAAACAATCCTTCAAAACTATGTCCACCATCGTTCCGGTTTTAGGTCGCGCCTATCTAGTTTATTGGTTGAGTCACCCAACATAAAGGCTATGGCCCGCGGGAATGGCGAGCGTGTGAAATCCTAACTTCCCACCAGGCCGGCAGGGAGGTGTGTACTGGCTTGTTCTGCAACAGTAAGAAACACGATTAAAACGTTCGATACGGCAATAACTACAAAAACAGAACGTTCGGCCAGAAAACATGATAATACTAAGAAACAAAGAGTCACTTAGTCAAAAGGCTGACAACACAATTGTATTATTTACTGTGCGTATTTCGGCCGCTTGAGGTAACGTAGTAACGCAAACGCGATGACGTCTGGAGTGCGACAAAAGCCTTTTATGCACCCGTAAAGCAGATGGCGCAGAAATTTCACGGAAGCGGGCAATAATACCACGCGTCGAACATTGGAGACGACACGTGCGGCAGGTCCACTGCTGGCGGCTAAGCGTGTTGGTTACGTCTTCAACGACGCAAGTCCCATCTAAGCTCTCCACGCACCGTATTGTAATTTAGTTATAACTAGTATGATTTTTTATAACTATATGCTATTTATTGTTTCATTGCACATTAAATTATCAGTGTGCTATTAAATTTACTAATACTGCATTCATTTATTGAGTTACATAAGCGATTTGTTACGTTTTTGATACATATTTTAGAACACTACTATGTTCACATTCACGGTAGCAATTGTAAGATTAGATATTTCATTTTGGCATATACTTGTAGATTTATGCAAGCTGTACTATTCTACTAACATTTCTATCTCCTAATATTGTAATTTGACTGTAAAAATTTTTTGACATCAATAGTGCTTTATGCATGAAGCTATTCCGTGATTTCTTATATTTAAAAGTTTACGAAGTACTTCTACTTCGTAAACTTTTAAATGGTTTTACTAGGACCTTCACTTATTGCCCAAGAAAAAACCATTAATGTCTTTCATCATATTTCTTCAATTTTTAACGATAAATTCATCTACTACAGCATTAATTTGATTAATATCTTTTATTTTGGTATTTCTACAAGGCCATTTTCAGAAATATTATAATTTTGCTTATTCCATTATCTTCAACAACAAAGAATCTACAGAAGAAGGAGGTTTGTTGTTGTATTGTTGCCATATATTCTGAGTATTTCATTGTATAATTCTAAAAACGTCCATTTAATCAGAATAGAAGGGTATTCTATTGATGTTTAAGACAACATTCATTTCATCTGGGATGTAGATTAATCATGTACAATTAAAATTTTAGTTATTCTGCTTCGTATAAACATTCAAACTAACAAACTATAAACTTTTAAATTAACAACGTTTTATGTACTAAAAACAAATGGAAAATAAATTTTAACATATGTTACATTACAAAATAAGCAAATAACAACTTTCGCTATAGCAGTAAAGCACCCTTTTATACCATCAAAATAGCGAACCCTTGTTTAATTAATTACTAAGCAAAACACAAATGGATTTGCTAAGGTTTCAACTCATAAGCGAAGCTTAATATTAATTGATATTGTGTTTTGAAAAGTGATTTTTTTGTTTGAATAACTGGCCAGTAATTTAAGTTACACTAAAACTTAAACAATATATTGGGTGTTATAATTTAAAAAAAAAAGTAACGCCAAACAAGATGTAATCAACAACTAAATATTATTTAGAATGTTTCTTAGTTTATATATTTAAATTTTTATAACTTGGAATAAAATTGTGCAGTCTTTAATTAGTTTTAATATAACATTATAACTACATTATCCTTAATATTTTTCATACGTAAATGTTAACATATTTGTCTCTGTTTTTTCTTGTAAAAAATATTTTTCTTACAATCTAGTAAATGTTTGTAATCTCCTTGTAGGCAATAATAAAAATAAATAATAAGGACACTGCAGTTTAATATAGGCAACATAATTTTATAAAGAATTCTCAATGAATACTCTATGAGTAAATATAACAAAAATTTACATTTATGTTTAAGAAACTGGTATATAGTTGCATGTCGTTCTGATGCGTTTACAATGTATATGCTTGGTGTCTTAGAAAATTTTAGTGGACGAGAACACTATTGTCACAATTTTATATATCAAAACTGCACTAAAACTACTTACGTAAATTTGTAGATATTACCCTGAAACGCAACATTATGTGTACTCACTGAAAAGGATGGTCTGCAAGGTCGAGCCACGACCCTTTTTCCACACCTGGTCCTAGAGTCTGCCTTTCCAAGAGGGAAGGGCAAGAAAAAAATTTCATCACTTTTGCAACACATTTAGAAAACATTGGCAATCTCAGTTTTTAAATTGATCTATCCAGTTGAAACTTGAACCATTTACTAGATGATATAAACCTGATTGCTTATATGTTTTATAACTATCGCTTTTATAATATTAGTAGGACTACTAGGTTAAACTTCTAAATTGAAACTTTGTATAATTGGCTTAATGACAAAAATGGATTTGTTTTAAACACTAAATATATTTTAATTAATCTATAATAAAAATTAAACCGTGTTTAAGACTATCACAAACGGATTTTATATATTTTTTTAATTTTACTCATGAGAATACTATTCAAAAACTAAATTCACTTATTAACAACCTGACAATATTTTTGGTTTATAGAAATATATAGCAAATACTTTAGATTCTGAATAAATAAATAAATTGTCCCCCAATTACGTCATACGAAATGTAATTTACAATGTACGTTATATTGAGACATTACCTGCCAGATGGTTTACTACGAGACAGTAATAATGTTACAGCAGATGTTGGCGCGTGCAATATTATTCTATTATGGCGCAGCTTACTTAATTTTTGCCTTTTGTGTATTTATGAAGAATGCTTATTTAATAAATCCTTGGCTACAGAAAGTGTCTTCCTTAGAAGAAACATATTAAATATCCTTATCGCTCTATTAGCATTACGTAGCCTAATTAATCGCATCTTTACACCCATGAACAATGCTATCTGTATACTCTTGGCGATTTTGAGCAAAAGTGGCCCCTTCTAAAAGGGAGACCTTATAACGCTTCGAGCTTGTATTCCGGGTAAAAATAACTATTCCATTGAAAAGTTGTAAAAAAATATAAAATGTAAAAAGTAGATGGTTATTCTCACGTTACAGTCAGCGGGATCAAGCCACGAAGTCTACCAACCTACCAATTTACATACAAGCGGATTATCTAAAGTGAACGGCGTTTATCTAAAGAGTAAGAAACCTTTATTGCCGTACAGCAAAAAGTCACCGGAAAGTCACTCTTTTTAGAGGGACGAAATGTACGACATGCTAAAAATATTATCTACTCACAAAGTTCTCTGAAGATCATTTAATTTTAAGTTGTTTGATTGAGAAATAAGGGTTGTGACCATTGGCTTACGACTCCAGCACTGAGAATAAGTATGGGGTCTATGAGTAAAGTATCTGTATAAGTAAACAAAAGTTCCACACTGACCTGCATTACCGACGAATCAAGAAATTGCACTAACTTCCGGCACCGCCACTTTAGTTCGGCACTAGGAATTTTGACATTTATATTGAATCATATATAAACTCTAAAAAAGCCGTAAATTGTTCATAATTCATTATTCGTACCTTAGAAATTCCATATGCCCACGTAATCACCTCTACCGCACGCTATGATGGCATTGCGCTCAGGGTTATTTAAAAATATAGTAACAGCCTTCTAAGCCTAGTTCACGTTGGGTCATATCACAGGCATTTTTTATTCATGGGCTTGTAGTCTATCTCAAAGTCACTTCAGGTCGAAGACAATTCTTTAAAAATTTTACGCCCGTGCTGTTACTAAGCGCTTTTGCAAATCTTTTTTGACGTAACAACATCTTATAAATTGGTTTAAGACAGTGACGCACTCTCGAGAACTATATCACAGCGCCGCTCACGTAACGCTCTCCATAAACAACCATTAGAGAAAGTGAGATGCACGCGTCTCTCTCACACTCAAGCGTTCTTGCGGTCGTAGTAAGCAAATAGTGTCTGTACTAATATTTAAACGTGCATGTTAATTGTCAACTGATTGCGCAGTGAAAATTTGAAGTTAGATTCGTCAATTACAACGATCAAAACAATAAAAGTACATAATTCTACACAAATATTTGAACATGATAAAATATGATTGAATAATTAAAGAGTAATTATGTTGAATAAAAAAAAATTATGCATCGTTTTTCAACCAATCATAATTTATTTGACGCAAAAAAATCAACACTTCTTGCTTTGTAAATATGAATGAGTCATTATGGTATTTTTTTTATTTTTTTATTTGAACATTTTGAATCGGAATAACATATTATTTGATCCGTCTTCCTAGTTTGTGGATGAATATTCACATTACAATCATTCTACCACTAAAAGACTTTGTCACGTATAACCTTCGCTCGTATACCGATTTAACAGGCAACCAACTTTTTCTTCTTAATTATCTTTCCTCTCCAACATGTTTGTTTTTGCATTTTGAATATCTTAGTTTTGTCAGGTTAGTTTTGTAAGTAATATGGCTCGGGTACTGTACCGATTGTCCTTACAAATATTTTATCATACAATCTTTATTGCTACGAGCTGCCCGCGAAGATCGCATAAATCTATTACAAGTGTCGTCAGATTCGCTAAGTACATTTACATAATAATTGATGGACTTATATTTTTTAATTTTTGTACTTCCAACCCGCCCCGGCTTCGCAGGGGTGCAATGCTAAAATTAAATATGGCATATTAATAGTGTTATAGACGAAGCGCGGCCGGTAATGCCGAACCGCTATGGCCCTACATTTCAAAACTGTAACATCTTCTGAAATATTCATAGAAATTATATGCTGTAAAGGATCATACAGTTCAATACAAACTTAGGGTAAATAGATAAGAATGTATGGTGTATTGCTTTAAATCACTTCGTAAATGTACCAAATAGACCTTTTTTCGTTCTTTCTAAATAAGTCATTATATGTAAAACTTAAAGGATAAGAAATGATTATTATGGGTTATACTCACGCAATAGATATATATCATTGTCGATAACTTTGGTTGATTATTTAAAGCTGTAAAATGCTGTAGTACATTAATTGGATTTATCTCATAGGGTTTAGCCAGCATTTGCAGTGAAAGCGCAAACGACGACATCACATTTTAAGAGGCTTTTACCTCTAAATTTATCTGAGTTTCCCGTTAATGTTACACGTGTATTATGCATATAAACCTTTCTAATGAATCATTTTATCTAAAAAAAACACCACTTCGAAATCTCGTCTTGTAATCTTGTGTAGTTTTAAAGATTTAGGCATGAACAGTGTTATTTTGTTTAATATTATATTGTGATTATAATCGTATATACATGTATGCAGATGTTCATAAATATAAAATTATAGATTTATCGCGGCAATTAATTATAACCACTGTTATGATATTATTATTGCATTTATTTTAATATACACAAACAAATTTGTATGTCAAGGTGGAAAATTAAAAAAAAACTTAAATGATGCTAGACATATATTACACAATATATGTAACAAATTTCAGGAAAACAAATTTGATGGACCATTTTATATTGCAAATGATATGTACAAATACCTACCTTTATTTTTTTTAAATTAAGGAATAGACGAAGTTTTATTGTAACTGCATACAATCAAAGCAAATATTTTATAAATACAACTAGCGACCGCCCCTGCTTCACACTGGAGCTGTGCTGATAGAAAATATACCTACAATATTAAGCATGTTATACATATAAGCCTTCCTCTTCAATTACTATATCTATTAAAAAAACCGCATTGAAATCCCTTCCTTACCTCGAAAAATTAAAGCATACGTAGGGATTTAGAGACCGAGAAAGCGACTTTGTTTTATACTACGTAGTAATTTAATTAAATTAAACCTTATTAAATAAAATGACTACGGATTTTAACGCGTTTATTTAACATTTAAAATTCCCGACGTTTTGAACACTTTCCAGCGGTCGTACTCACGAGGTAGACTGATTGTGGAGTCTACCCCGTGACCACGGCCACGGGTATTTAAAATGTAAAATAAACGCGATAAAATCCGTAAAGTCATTATATTTAATAAATAAATATAAAATATTCGCGCAATAAATAGAAACTATTAAATTAAACCTTATAAATGCTACTAACTAATTAAACACGAGATCTTTGTTCGTCGAGGTTATTATTCATTCAACACCTTTGCGTACGCTATTTCATATTATTAGACTCTACCCACATGCAGTGAGATTAATTAGTAAAGGATTCAAACGATGCTTTCTTAAGACTTTATTTTATTATAAATATTTTTTTTTATTTAAACCTAATTAATATTAAAATCATTTCAATAAGAAAAATACAAACATTATTCAAAATTATTCACAACATATAAAAATAATGTTTTTTTTTAATTTTTTTAAAATGAATCGGAAACAATACTTAATATATTAAAAATTCCTTTCTGAAAATAAATCAAGGAAAGAAAAATTTTTCCCTTAGTCTGATGGAATTTATAACCGAAAGATTATGCGCAGAACCGACTATTAACATGCTGAGACCATGCGTCAGCATGTAAAAAGGTCATCCTACTTATAGACAATCAACTGATTTGCCCGCATTGCCCTGAATAACTAAGAATAACATTGGATAGTTGCTGAACAGGATTCGAACCGGCGACCTCCGGTTTCTAAATTACAAACCATTAAGTTACGGAGGATATCAAATTCAATCTGGCAGAATCAGAAATGCACTGATGGCTTTAACAATGTAAAATAAAACATAATATTATTCTTTAAACATTAAAAACTTTTTTGCTTGTCCAATAAAAATGTCTATTAATAAAATGATTCTAGCCCTATATATCTATTCATTTTTTTACATAATTTCTTTGTTTCAATAATATGCTTTAGTATTAATTTATACTTATATTATTTTTTTATAACTCTTTTAGGAAAATTAGGATAATATTAATACTGAAGAGTAGGAAACGTTCAAAATTTAATAACACTAAGGTTCATTAATATGTTATTTTATAAAAAAAATAATAAAAGTAGCAGATATCTTTTAGTAATATAGAAAGAAAAATATTTAAAAGATATATCACTGTTACTATGCCCCACAATGAGCAGTTAATTATTAAATTCAGTGTAAAACCCTTTTATCAGGTATCTATCTGGCTCATCTGACCACATCCTTTTGTGATATTGATTAAGTGCGAATTAAATTGGTCCCTTCAGTCCGGCTCTGCTATCGAGGGACACTTTAATATATTGCTTACTCAACTGCACACCCAAAATTCAGCCGTTCTTTGAAGTAATTTACGTTGAAATATTTATAGCAAAATAATCTGTTTTTCATGTGCTGAGGTACATTGTATCTAGCGTAATGACTAAGACAAGGATAGCAACATGTAATGTCTCAGGGCGGAAAGCTGACTTACGGCGTCTTACCATTCTTATGGATGCAGAGTTATTAAAAAAATGTAGTCATTTTCTTAATACATAAAAACATAATAGCCAAATATTATTTTAAACATTCCTTATATTATTGTATCAAAGTTGCATACATTATAATTCCTATAATAATAAAAATGTTCTTCTAGTTGATTCCAACTACTGCGGCAGATCTCGGATGGGTCGTAAATAAAAGCGACCGTGAAGAGATCAGACCCAGGACCGACTTTTCACATGCCCATCCAACACATAATCGAGATCATCTTACTGAATAGATAATTTAGTGATCCCTGCCTTGCTCTCATGAACTAGAAAACAAAGATGAAAAGTTGTTGAGGCCTCGCAGAATTAGAACGCACAACCAAACATCTCCAATTTCTGAATGAAACGCCCTTTATATTGTGCTATGGAGGTAGTTTTCGTATATTGTTTTTACCAATAAAATTCGTCACACACATCACATCATCAGCCTTTGTTAGTCCACTGCTGGACATAGGCCGCCCTCATACAACCCTATCCATTAGGGGGTTTTGGACCGTATCCCACCACGCTGTACCAATGCGGGTCGGTGGGTGGACCGACTTTTTACAAGCCCATCCGACGCATGGTTCACCTTATTATTCAGACAATTGGGTGATCGGCCCAAAATGCCGTTACCAAGTAGGAAACAACAATGAAAATTATTACGACCCGCAGGATTCGAACCCAAGACCTCCGGTTTCTAAAGCACACGCCCATATCACTAGGCTACGGAGGCAGTTATAATTAAAATTCGTACTTAAGATTTATTTAATAGAAATAGAGTAATGTGATAGTGTCGTTTAATCTAGCGATCAAACGTAAGTTAACCTCCCAGATCAAACATCTCAGTTAATTCTACACCTAGTTAAACTAACACGATAATACGAGGCACTTTTATATTGAAATGTTTATAGACGGTAAAATAAAATTTTATGCAGACATTTTAACTACTTTGTTATTAATTTTTATTTCTTATTATAAGAGTAAAACCATTTTGTTTTCAATATTACTTATTATATTTATTATATTATTTATGTCTTATTAATGTTCGCAACTGACACGTACTATGATAAATAATTGAAGGATCCAATCAAAACTTCTCATAGGCTGTTATACTGTTAGAAATTTTGATAATGTGTGATATGTTCTAAAAATCTCACATACAATGAGAGAAAAGGCCTTTAAGCTTTGCAAAACGAAATTCAACAATAATATTATTCTAATATGATATGTATTTTATTTATTTACACAAATAATTTTGTCATGTAGTCATTTTTGTTTGACTAGAACATTTTGTAATTCAATAAAATACTTTAATGATTTTTTTTTTAATTCATATTTATCCCGTAAATTATCTCACAGAACAGTATATAATGGATCTTGTAAATTACCTGAAATGTCGGGAAAACTATAAAAAAAAATTAATTGCAGTGAAATCCAAAGTCCTTTATTAATTCGTGTGTAGTATTTGCGTAAACAAAAGGAAGTAAAACATTTTCGTCCTTATTAAATTGGCATCATGATGTCTTAAATCAGTGTGTATTTGCAGTCGTAGTTCAATCTCATATATTTTATGCATTTTCTAATATAGACTATGTTTATAAAGAACTGTTTACACAACCCACAACAATAACCTTAGCAAATAAAGTTGTTTCTTGCAGCCGAATGATTTCCCTTGGCACTTAAAATGTACCGAATAAAAGAAAATCTTTACGACGCTAAAATATCGTACCACATTTGAATCATTTGAACAACATTCCAGTATTAACGAAACAAATTGTAAATTTAAAGTTCATTAGTATACGGTATTGTACCTAGCTATCTAGTAAACAACTGTATTAACATCATCTCCTAGCGTTTACTTTTATAAATATTTACATTCTTACAGCGGTACCTGGACATTCCAGGATTGGCTAATTGAATTAAGAACCACAAATATTATAGTTTACAGATACCTTACACAAAGTAACAAGGTTTTGTTTAACCAATCTGTAATTTACGGAGATGAAATAGGGCAGAAAGAGAACCTTAGTTAATTGTTTTTTTTTTTATCACCTACGAAGGCAGACTAACAGTCGTAGTAACTGTAGTCGAAGACGCCCATGGACGTCGGTACCACTAGGGGTATTATTAACCTGCTGCCTGCCATAAGATTTAGATATTAGGTCGCAATGGATGCTACATCACGTTAACCCCGAAAATACGCTGCCTACAGTGCCCTTCAACCCGGAACGCAGTAGTGTTTTCACAGTACTGCCTGCAGTAGAAATGGACACTGCGATAGCACCTCCTCAGACTGCTCTATGTAAAATAGATACAACTTTAATTAAGACTTTAGTATACTTTTTGTTTAATATAGTTTAAACTTAATTTAAGTAACATTAATAACATATTATATCAAGTGAGTACTTAATTAATAAAGTACGTAATAAATGAATACTTGTGCTCTGTACTAGAAGTTTTCTAACGGTAAAATGTTTTTGTAATATAATTACAAAAACATTACATACTATAACGAACGAATCATTATTTTTTCTAAGTTATGTCATTAGTAACTATAAAAAAGTATGAAATAATCATAAGCACTAATTAGGTTAAAGTAAATATAATAAACAAAAATTTTTCTTCTTTTCTTCATTTATTTACTTAATGTGAAATTTTACGAGTTATATAAAATCAAAATAATGAAAATTTATTATACTTATACGTTTCCGAAACAATTTATTTATAATACTATTACTATTAGTATCTTACTTTTAACAACAAGTGAATTATATTTTATATTAAAGTCTCCCATAAAAATAATAACTTTCCCTTCATTAAATAATAAAATATGACTTCTTACAATTTTATATTTTAGTTTTACATAGAGCTGGCTAGAGAAGATCACCACTATGCCTGGGTAAATAAGACACAACTTCCAACGTACTAGGCCTTTCCGCAAATTTACGCTTCTTATTGATCACTTCATCAAGTAAACATTTACTCGTCTCATCGTTTCATGCAATATCATTATCAGCCTGTAATAGCCCAGTGCTGGTCATTGGCCTCCCCTAATACACCCCTATCCAATAGGGGGGTTTTGGACCATATCCCACCACGCTGGTCTTATGCGAGTTGGTGGGTGGACCGACTTTTTAAATGCCCATCCGACGCGTGGATCATCATACTTTTCAGAAAATTGGGTCATCGGCCCAAATTGCCCTAACCAACTAGGAAACAACAATGAAAGTTTGTTGAGTCCCCGCAGCATTCGAACCCACGACCACCGGTCTTTAAAACACACGCTCATCATAGTTAATTTTAATAAGTGTCTTTTATAAATAGTACCTTTTTGACCGACGTCCCAAAAGAAGAAGTTATTAAATTGTGCGTGTTTTTTTATATATGATACCTCGTTGCTCCGCCCCTGGTGCTCTGATTTTGCTCATTATTGTTACAAATGATAGGAATTAGCTGTCATTTGGTCCCTGTTTTTTTAAGAAGCAGTTTTATAAATATTTGATTAAATTAATATTTTAAATTATTCCAGATATTAAAAATGCGGTGGCATAAATCGCGCGCCAATTTCGCCGGTGATATCTTTTCGTTAAAAATTTTGTGAGAACAAATGCTTTAGAACTAGTAACCTAAAAATGGCTTTAACCACACACACTTTTATTTTATGCTATTTACTATAATGTTACTGTTATAATAATTCTGTTAATGCTTGATTATTAGGATTTGAAAGAGAAAATATGATTCTGCCTACCGTAATATTTTCCTATTCCAGTATATTTCAGAATACAAAAGGTTCCGATAAATTTTTCGCAAAACATTGTTGGAGAGTTTTTAATAGAATGGTCGACGGATTCAATAGATGACACGGGTACAATTCGTATGTAATATGTATAGTTAGAAAGTAAGCAATGAAAGTGATTATTGTCTCTTATAAGTCCAATAAGAATTATTTTATTACGATGTACATAGAATCACATACCGTGTAAACATCCATAACTCATAATACACGGCATTTACATTAAGAAAAGAATTATTTTTAATATAAATGTATTTTTCCAAAAGCTTTTCTTGCTAAAATACTAACATATAGAAATTATCATGTTTATTAATTCATTTCATTATTGTTTTTACGGAATTTGGGTACTATAAGAGACTTTTTAACATTAAATAATAATTTTTATAGCTTTTATTGAATGGGCTACACTAACTCATCATAGAATCATAATCCATCTTATGTTACATATTTTAATTCTCGCGTGTAAAGAATATATTATAATTGTATTGTAATTTGAAAAACTTCTTCTCAAACCATTGTTTATACGTTTTAATTCGCATGGTATACTTAACACATGTCGTCGTTCGTCATATCGTTCTATAAAGGTTGTTGAATCGAATAGATATAGAATTGGCTTGTTAAAACTATATTCGAGGCATGGGAAGGGTCACACGATGCTTAAGGTGTTTTCTGTAACTTAACCAAAGCATTTGACTGCGTACATGATCCTTTAGTCAAGAAATTAAACCACTGCGGTATCAAAACTTCCGCATTCAACCTTCTGAATTTATGCTTAAACCATCGAACTCAGAGAATTGACATAAACTACAAGGGATCTTTAGGGACTCCTGTAGGTACGGGCTCCCACAGGGTTCTATTTTGGGGCCTTTTTTCTTTAAGGTCTATCTATAAAATTTAAAAAGAGTACTTAATATTTTCTTTTTAATTTCACATGTTCCTTTTCTTTTCTTATTATTTAAATCAAAATGTGACAAAAGGTTGTAATTTGCATAATCACGATTTTAAAAGAACGGCTTCTGCATACTTGTTATGCATGTGTTTTTTAATTCATTTATAAATAAAAAATTTTTGGACAATTTGTATTTATAAAGAGGTAGATTCATTAATTACACCATCCAAGGTATCTATTTCTACCGCAAATAGCTTAATTGCTTTTCCGTGCGTCACTGGTTGTTTAAAAGCTTTGCAGCTTAAGCAGTGATTAAGTTAATAAGAGGTTTAGCTATATAATCATGTTCTATCGTACATGTAAATTCTACGTCAAAGTGTAGTAAGGAAACGTAACATTCTTATAGAAGTAGAAAATACCTTACCATCACGGCAATAGTTTTTTTTACTCATTATAAAGTTTTATAAATAACTAAGAAAATGACAACATTTTGGCGAAAATATCGCTTACAATTACGCGCACCTGTTGTTCGTGCAATATATTTTTAAACCCACACTTACTATAAATCAAGTACTTTATTTTGTAGTATAAAAATGAAGAAGCAGCAATATTTTTTACACATTTTGTGATCATAACTTTTATCTTCTAAAGATTACGATTATATAGACGAAGTGATCGACTTTTTGTAAAATAAATAATGACAAAAATAAATATAATGTAGGTTGTAATTATCACATGAATTAAAAGACGTCATTTTAAACTAGTGCTAGTTATAGAAATTTTCCTTAAATTATTATTTTCCTCTGGTTTTGTAAATTCTATTAAACGAAAAACAGTAAGCCATAATATAATTACAACAAAACGTTAATTAAGTGTCAGTTATTTATTTTAATATTAAAGTTGGCACATTAAAACTATACATTTCCATACTCACCGAGACATGTAAAGATTACGTTCGACTTGTAGCTATTAAAAAACATCGCTTTGTTTCTTGTTAGCGCTAAAAATCAGTCCAAAGAAAGATTTTAAGCTCTTCTGTGACCCCACAACCCGGCAACCGTCTTCGATCTATAGCCACCTCTACGCGTAGGACCTAGCGCGCCCCTTTCTTGGCCCCTTTGCTTGGGCAGCTATCCCAAATCACTTATCCGTTTTCCAATATTTAGGAAAACAAACAGCTAAAACAATTAAAACTAAGATACTTACGCCAATTATAGGAGCTATATAAGCCAGGAGGTCAATTCTGCCCCGGTGATGGTAACGCTGCTAGCGTCGTTACGGCAGCGGAAAGAAGAGAAATCGACCACGACAAATTCTATCCTAGCGCTTGCAAATCAAATCTGTCATCTGTCTACTTGAATTATGGAGAACTAGGATGCCCTATCAGCTTTAATTCACCCTGCGCACCTTCCTAAACGCATCCGTAACAAGCTTCTACAGCGTTTTGGTAAGCCGTATTTTTTAAGGCCTGGTATCTTCATAGTTTCAAAATATATAGGTGTTACTAAAGCGTACTTTTTGGATTGTCTCCAAATCAAAAAGAAGAATTATGTAAAAATCACAAAAAAAAAATTGTCAATTGAATACAACTCAAAAAAATTCTCTGACTTTCTTTATTATTAATTTGTTCGCATTTATATTTAGTCGCCAGTAATAAATATAAAAAAATAGTCACCTAAACAAGATCAAACACGAACCTATCTACAAATACTCAACACGTTACTGAATATAGAGTGTCATTAAGTTGTAAATTATTGGCATTAAACCAATGTGACTTGAATTTATGAAATGACTCAGTGTTCCCTTTTGGGAAATCACATATTTTGTACATATTTATAAAAAATTTGAGAAAAGCCCTATAAATAAATCTTTCTGAGATTTCCATATATATTGAACGAGCACGTCAACTCAATTAGAAGGTTTAATCTGTCATTTCTTTTACATTATTGATTCTTAAATATTTCTCTTAATAAGGGCTAGAATTCTATGTAATACTGTTTTAAACCACAACATAAAGGTTAATGAAAAGGGATTAAAGGATAAATCTTTCTTATTTTTCAAAGATAGTAATCAAAAATATTATTTTATAAAAAGTTAGTTTCAAATATAAAATATGATAAAGCAAACGAAAATCTTAACTTGGGACATGCTCTTTTAGATTGTTTGAAAAGTATACATATAAAAGTCCATGTTAAGTCGGTAAAAGTTTTCAACAACTGTGCTTGTTAAAGAAGATTCAGTTTTTACCATACATATAACGATATAACCTTTTTATCAGACTTTAATAAGAAACATGTTACTTACTTGTAATTTTATTACTTCTGTGACTATAAATAGCCAGATAATAACATTTGTATCGGCCCTGTTAAAATAAATTATGTTTGCTTGCGTTTACGCGAATACTACACATGAATTAATAAAAGAGTTTACGGACCTAATCGTGTATTATTTTGTTTACAATATTCCGCACCTTACTACTTTCGTTTTATTATAAAAGCTCTATATATATATTGACACTGCAATCGTTTCCCAATCTAACAGATCAATTACTTCATCACAAGGACCTTTTAGCAAATATCAATTCTGTTTGGCTTGGAGCAGAACTTCCTTTGTAATTTTGATTAAGTGCGAATGAAACTGCTCTGGACTTTACAAATCCACATACACAATTAAAATCCAAATCTACCTGTGCCGTATGGGCACATAAAACATCTAAAAAGTTTAAGTAATGAACTTTAATTAAAAATGTATAAGTGTAAGTATCTAGAATATATAAGTTTTAAATATATACATATGATTGGTGCTAATAATTACTTTCTACTGTGATGTAGATTAATTGTTTTTTGGCCTAATATTTTATTTTATATTCAATAAATTGTAAGGCAATAACTAATTGAGACAATAATATTTTTGGTATATGTAGTCATCTATAAAGTCAGTCAATAACACATTCACGTACGTTTAGCTATTATGTATACGATAATAATAAAATACTTATATTAGTATTTTTATACTTTAGTTGAAGAAAAATAATTAAATATACTTACTTATAGATCCTATCAAATAAACAAATACATCATTAGTAAGGAAACTTATACAACAATAGCTACATGAAACTTGTGCCTCGTAACGTAAAAGTGTCACTTTGTAGCAAATATCAGGGATATGGAACTGTCACGTGTCATGAGGCTTTTATTGCAAAACCCAAATAATATTCCCTTTTTATTTTGGGAAAGGTATGAGTTATTACCAAATAAAACCCTTTTTATTTCCGTCATAAACGTCACACGGCTTATCGTCAATGAAGAAGAAAAAGACACCCTTACTCTGTTAGTGTAAAATAACTTAAAAGTAGTTTTATAAAAGTGTTAGTTGCAGTTTTTAGCTTCATAGCAATAGCAGAATTTTCAATGATTAATGTCTGTGTATAAAATATATAAAGATAAAACAATATGGCTTTTAATCTAATGTAAAATATTTCTATTAGTCCGTAAGTAATAAACGATATTGTCTATTTTATCATTGACCGTCGATGTCAAGATACTAAATGCCTACATACATTTAAAGACTATGAAGACTTTCCTTGTAATAGACAACTAATTTAATCGTAATTTAGTAAGTCAAAAACTTTTGCCACTATCAATGATAGCAATAGAATTTAAATTTTAAGTTTCACTGATTACTTTGATGACGCAAACGGGTTATCTCATAATAACGAGAGATTGGTTTTAATGCGTAAATAATAAATCATCGAATTATTTTAAATTTCAATCACCGTTATGTGTGCCGCAAACTGCGTCAAATACTTTGAAAATGCTAACTAAAATAAAGTTGCTATAATTAACTCAGAACAGCTTCAATTGGGTCTTAGAAAAATTATCCGTAACTTAAAGGATGGGACCCTCGGGGATTAAATAATACACGTTGCTGATTAATAAATGGATCTCCAGTTGCAATCTGTCAATATTCTTAGGGAATTTCAAAAATTACGAGCACATTATGGCTAATAAATATTATGATGTAATAGAACATAAGTTAATACGCATGATGATAAGTTCCTCACTGAACAGTTTAAGGTTTTTGGACCCATGGTAAATTTTTGAAGATAAATGTTCGGTGTATGCACCATCAAAAAAAAGTCGCAAAGTTCTTAATGACAGTAGAATAGAATCTAGAAGCAAATGTATAATAAGAGCTGAAGAAGATTTAAACAGTTCTGATGAGAGTTAAAAAGCTTCTATCATTTTTTTTTTATTTAATTAGAAGTTCGGTATCTCACATAATTATATTATAGGAGATACCGAAATATAATAATTTATTTGTAAGAACTCGATTTAATAAAACAATTAAGATTTATTTAAGTAATATTTAGAAAAAATAAAACTAACTTAAAAAATAAACATGGTAAGTATAAATTATACTTCAACGAACCCATGACCTTCGGTTTATAAAGCAAGGACCAGGAGCCGTTAGGCCACGGAGGCGGCTATAATAATGATCATATCATTAATAAAATTAAAGTAATAGTATATTCCTAAATAGCCGTATTGAAGGTCATAATATGTTTGCATTATTGCCTTTTTAAAGAGTCGAAAAAAAGAGAAAGAGAGAATAGCACACAGTCAAATATCGATTTGCGAAAGGAAAAAAAAAGTGTATGTAACATTACAATTTTAAGACATGTGGTAGGAATTACAAAGAAAGGAACATTATATTTATAACTTTATCAATACCATCAGCCGGTGTCAGTCCACTGCTGAATATAGGCCTCCCCTAATGCATGTCACTGCTTCCGATCTTCGGATAGTCTCATCTACACCTTACCGGCCATTTTGCAATTTTTATTAATAACTTACTCTCATATAATGTTACAGGTGTATTTTAACAAATATTTGCAATTTGCTCATTTTAAAATATTTATACGACATCAGCTTTGTTACATTATATAAATTTATGCTAATAGCAAATAATCTGCGAGACCATTTAATGGCGCATAATACACGGGATTAATAAGCTTTCAGAACAGTTTTAGAGATTACGTTGTTGGGCTCGAACCGCGTACGGTAACGTTTTATTTGAACTAAATCTTAAACCTATTTAATTTTACTATGCACTAAATTAAATCACGTTTTTCTATGTGTTGTTGTCTGTTATCTACAAAATATAGTATAATCCGGACAAATAAATGACAAAACGTTAACTGCGCAGAAGATATTATAGTGCACAAGTGTACGTGCAAACACAGACCACAGTCCCTATTCCTTTATTACTAGGAAATAACAATGAAAAGTTGTTGAGTCCCCACAGGATTTAAACCTACAAAGAAGAAAAAATATATAACAGTTGCCAGGCAAAAGTGGCTTATAGTCTCTCATAAACTTTTAGCTATCTACTCGTACGGAACACACCTTATAGCTGATAAAATAAATATAGTAGCCGCTGCGCAATAGCCATTTTGCTGATCAAAGCATGCTTTGACTGATCAAGTCATGAAATATTTTTTCAAAATCAATAAATCATATTTCTTTATTTAATATAGAAGTGTAACACTCGCTTATTGATTGTCAAGGACCCTACCACCGGTTCGGAATTGGACACCTCTGAACTCAAAAGAATTTGCGGAACATACTCAACGGGCCTTTTTGTCATCTTTAAAATAATCAAAATAACATTTATATTAAATTATTTCTTTTTATTTAGCGGTTATACATATCAAATCCACTTATTTACGGATTTTCGCTTTACTTAAATATTTTTATTCCGACGTTTCGATTTCTTTTCAGCATCCATGATCACGGGCAGACTAAGTTGGTATATGTCAGTATTCTGTATGCTTTTCGAATAACCGTCAGTTTTATTTAAAACTTATATTTATATAGATTTGATGATCAAAAATACTGGCTAATGAAGATCGATTTATACCAAGGATGATTCGGGAAGCAATAGAAATTAAAAATATCCAAATTTTAATAGAGAAGATGGTTGGTCTTTGCCACCTTCCTGGGTTCCAATCATTTAAAAATTAAACGCAGAGTATAAAAAACTACAAAACCGAAGAACAACATAAATACTTTTTGTCAAACCAACATTAAAAATTAAGAAATCGAAAGATATGTCAATTTTTTAAATAAAACTGACGGTTATTCGAAAAAATACAGAGATACAGACATATACCAACTTAGTCTGCCCGTGATCATGGAGTCTAAAAATCGAAACGTCGGAATAAATATATTTAAGTAACGCGAAAAATCCGTAAATAAAGTGGATTTGATACATTTATATTGTTTATATACAGTTCTATCATACCTATTTTAAATCCGAAAAGCCTGAAGCGAGCTTTTAGCAATGAACTTATCATTTAAAAATTAATTCATGTTTTAGTAACTTTAACACATAAACGTCACTTTTCAACTTTTTAAATTTAATAATATTACTTAAATCCTGAAAGTTTAATGCCGTAAGACACTGTGCATATAGCTAAAGTTTACTAACCGGGCTGTATCCTCGTCTGTTAACTGTCAGACACTAGCCACTCTAGATAGAATATTATTTAAATCATCATTATTTAATGTATGTCGTCTTACTTTAAAACACAAGTAAATATCATCTGCAATCAATACTATCTCTTTGTTTTTATTAATAACATTTGGTAAATCATTTATATACATAAGAAAGAGAAAACGCCCACGAATCCCTTATTGGACACGTATATTTACCCGTGCCCCGGGAGATCTTTTAACATTCACTTTAACCCAAGTAATAGTAGCATGGGGTACCAGTTCAAACCAAAGATAATTAGTACCAATAAAACGACAATAGAGGACTCCACCATAGACATTTGTAAATAGTAACATGTCAAGAAGCCGAATTAAGCAGAAATATTAAGATTAAAATATAGATAAGCATATTTTATAAACCCAAGTTCCATAAACATTGATTCAGCCCGGTAATTGGTAGATAAAAAATAGCATAAATATTTATTAAAAATACGTACATACATACATCATCAGCCTTTGTTAGTCCACTGCTGGACATAGGCCTCCCTAATACACCCCTATCCATTAGGGGGTTTGGACCATCCCACCACGCTGGGTACGTAATTATTTTAAAATATTAGTATGTGACTTTAGCTAATATTCCTAAATTAGACGCCGATGGTATACAACATAATTGCGCTTAGCGATGTATGCCTTGCGCTTATAAACATTTATCGAAATATTTATACGAATAAAGCATAGGGCTTATTGGAACATTTAAAAAAAACAAATATTTTGTATTACAATGAAATTGATTATAGGAAATCGATGACGACACAAACCATTCATTCAATGAACAATAATGTGATAAGTTACTCTAAATTTGGTTCAATAATAGATTGATCCGTCTCGCTCACACTCTATTGTTACGCAATAGCGTTGGAGAGACCTAGTATTATTATTCGTTAAAACAGACATTAACGTTTTAAAAGAAAATTGTAGTTAAGAATGGCAACTAACATTAGTAGAACAACTATTATAGGTTTATAGTAATTCAAGAAACTCTTTAATCATTCGGAAACATTTTAAGAATAAAACTAACATAATGTTCGATAATAAATTTTATTATAGAACCTTGAATGACATTTTTTTATAATTTACTAATATAATGTCTCTGCCATATTGAAAAGTGTTCAGAATACAGGTTTAAAATAATGTTTAAATAGGTTAACAGATTATGCGCTGTGGTTAGCGACCGTGACTGCTGCGCCAAAGGGTGTGGGTTCGTCTTCTATCTCGGGAAAAATATTATGACATGAACATACTGTTTTTTCTTGTGTCTAGGCGTTAGTTTATGTTATAGGGGTCCAGGGCCCTAAGAGAACGATACGTCCGAGTCCAGTAACTCTGCGTTCGCGCGAAGAGCGAGTTTCCTCGGAAATCAAACCGTGTTGGGATCAAACCATTGACCGATACTGACCATGAAATTGGTTACAGTGAATACCACCTGTAACATGTCTGGTCACCTGTGTAAAAATCTAAATATTTTTCTTTTTTGTTTCTTTGGTGATATCCACTAAAAACCTTCGACTTGATCTTATCTATTATTACGATATTTTATACAAATATATTCATCCAGTAAACCGGACGCAGCCGTTTTCGAGAACCGCCTTCGTGTGTAAGAGATGGTCCTAATGACTGAGTTCTTGATGGAGTATCCTGGCTACTCAGTTGTGTCATGTGCAAATACTCAGTGATAGAGAGCCGGAGCACCCTGAGAGCACATGCCTGAGTGACTCACCAGGATGGTGACACGCCCGGTACATATCCACGGTGCCGACTTTTAGGATGTGCTTCCGGTAATTGTTCGTCTTCATCACTTGAGCTTGTATTTCACAGACAAAACTTTCAGTTTCCGCAAAGAGGTTGCCGAAACGTAGCCAGTTTATGGAAAGTTTAAAGTCTGCATGAGGCTAATGTAGAGCCTTCATGAACCTTCTATGTAGCTCTTTCCCTTTCCATACTTCCTCCCGCTTAGAGGTGCTCAGTACTACCGTGTTCAGCCAGTTATCGCTGGCTAGATTGAGAGGAGTCAGTTCTTTATCACAACCTATGACCTTGCTATGTACATCGCTGTCAACTTTGGACAAGAAGTACGTCCTGATGAGACCGCACATCTCGCGTTGTGCATGGTTTTGGCGCTAAATAGGCCACGACCACTGCGCTTCCACGGGATATACAGTCTGATAACCAACGACGTAGGGTGATGCACACGATAGTAGGTCATGGATGCACGGATTCATCTGTCAAGGGCATCTGATTCGGTCTGAGTCCATCTACGAATGCCGAATGTATAAAGGACCCATCCGTTAAAGACGCGGTCATTATTTACGCCTGAAAAAACAACAATTAGGTGTAATAAAGTAGATCCGCAGTAAGGGTTCAATAAGTCATTGACAATCCGCCTGCTCAGCGTGGCAATTATGAGCAAATCCTTTCAATGGACGTCACCAGACGGCAAAGGCTCCTAGTTTTCGGTAGTCCCAATATTTCTGGCCACGGTAGCAGCCACTGCAGATGGTGGGATAAGGGTGCTAAGAATCCCGGTACAGATTGCTTCCACCAAAACTTGACCTGGCTACGAAGAACGGACTAACGCTGAGGCTGTGCAGAAGTCCGAAGGCAGAGAGAGGACACCGTAACCTTGCCATCGGGTCACCTTTTCTACTTCCGAGAGGGCGACCATCCGTAGCGGCGGCATCAAGGCGGCGTGGCAAATCCCTTACTAATAACATAATCGCAGTCTCGAGTGTGTCGACTGGGGTGGCGTACCTTGTATTTAGGCTTACTAACAGGTGTATATATACAACTGCCTCCATAGCCTAGTGGTATGGGCGTGTGCTTTAGAAACCGGAGGTCGTTGTGCGAATCCTGCGGGGACTCAACAAATTTTCATTGTTGTTTCCTAGTTGGTTAGGACAATTTGGGCCGATTACCCAATTGTCTGAAAAGTGAAATGATCCAAGCGTTGGATGGGCAAGTAAAAGTCAGTCCACCCACCAACCCGCATTGGAGCAGCGCGTGGATGGATTAGTTCTAAAACCCCTAATGAATAGGGTGAATTAGGGGAGGCCTATGTCCAGCAGTTGACTCATTACAGGGTATACCCTCATAGCGATACAAATGTATGTGACCACTTCGGCACACTCTGATGACGAAATGGAGGCCAGACGAGGATGTTTCCGAGCGTTGTTTACCACCTACAAGGCCTACTATAATGTTGTTATGGATTTGTTTGATATGTTGGTAGGGTTTCAATGCCGAAGATGGGTACGAACTGGCATCGAATCGTGTCGATCGGAATCGTAGGGACAAATGCTAGTCAATTTCCTCGAAAATGAAGGGCTCATCACTTTAGAAGAAGCCCCTCAGGAAGGGGCATGGCAAGATCCCGATACTGTGACAAGGAACGAGATAGATTTCATCATTTCGGACCGGAAAAGACATATTCACGGATGTATCAGTGATCAATAGGTTTTAAAACCGTAGTGATCACCAATTGTTGAGACACGCTGTAAATATGGGTTTTCAGTGAGAACAGGGCCGGCCTGATGAAGTCTACCTCCAACATAACTTCCAGCAAATCATGATGGCATCTAGAAAATTCCAACTGGAATTGAAAAACCGATTCGATGCCCTTAACACCTCGGAAACCACAATGGCAGTTGACGAGGCACTCAATCCTGTATTGGACCTGCTACGTGACGTGGGTAAAGGTTTTGCAGGAGTAAGCGTATCGGCGGAAATCTAAACTCTCGATAAGACACTTGGTCTTATGGAGGAACGCCGAAGCATGAGGACGCCACTTCGACAGATGTGAAACTCCTTTCGAAGGGGATCCGTAAATTGATACGCCGAGATTCGCCTGCTCAATCACGCAACGGATGACTGAGTGATTGGAGCAAAATGAGAGAATCGAAGGTGGAGAAAGCTTGGGAGAAGCCATCTGTCGAAGCTCAGGAACTGTTCTGGCTGGATTGTTTCTTTTAAGTCTGAGTTCTTATCTAAGATCGAGGATATCTATTGCAAATTGTACGCGTCACAGGCTCCTCAACCCAATACCGGGTTATTGATCCACGTGCAAGTGTGACTCGGCATCTCATTCGACTCCATCCTTCACCAAGGCATTTTTTCCAAGGCGTGGCTTGAAAGTGAGGTCGTTCTGTTTTTAAGAAGGGTGCTGATTAAGAATTACCGACCGACGATACAAGCAAGCTGTTCTCGAGAGTCATGACGAATCGCCTCACCAACAAGCTTGATGAATTCCAGCAACCGGCAGGCTGAAGGCGGAAAAGACACAGCTTTGAGGAAAAAGCCGATAGGAGGATTCAGTTGGGCTGGGCAACATTTGGGAAGCTACACCACTTTCTCACGTCATCGATACCGCAGAGTTTAAAGACAAAGGTCTTAAGCCAATGCATACTCCCCGTCATGACATATGAAACGTGGCCTCTCACAATCGGACTGGTCCACAAGTTTGCCGTAGCTCAACGTGGTATGAAACGCGTTATGCTCGGAGTCTCGCTGTCGGATAAAATTCGCAATGAATTTATCCGGCAAAGAACAAAAGTTACCGACATAGTGCAAAGGTTAGCTCGTTGAAGTGGCAGTGGGCCGGTCACGTGGTCCTAAGAACGAAAGGCTAATGGGGCCATTAGGTTCTACAGTGGAGGCCACTTTAAGAAAGCGAAGTGTTGGTCGACCCTCGACTAGGTGGGATGGCGATCTCCGTGCAACATTCTGGATCATAAAAACGGGTTCCACCTCTGTTATCATGGCACACGCTGCCCCCACTGCCTGCTAGTATCGAGATAATCTTTCACTTAACTTGTCGAGACTTGGGTATTTTAACACCCCGCAGGAGGAGCGTATCAGTATCTTTAAATACTGATACGCTGCGAATGCATAGAATATCTTTAGTGTCGTCCAAACCAGTGCTTTTTGCGAAGTAGTCTGTTAACACTCCGCGTCACCGTATTGATCTGAATGCGGGAAAGCTTTGGTCTCTGCTCGTGTAGGGTGCTTTGTACCTCAGTAATCGCCTCATGCAGTATCCTACTTATTAATTCCGTATCCAGCAGCTGCTCCTTCGAAGCCTACATCCATTTGCAAATCGGTGAATTGATCGTTTCGCTCCATATGGTTCCATCTGCTTGACAACTCCAGTCTCGAAGGGACAGCTCAGCAGTCGCAATTGTTCGAGTTCAGGCAGATTCGAAGATGGTAGAACACCGAAGGTACCGTGCCTCTGTCGGCCAGGTTTAGCTCCGTTACAGCAATAGATGGCTCCAGATGCAAAACTCACGCCTGCATCCTGGCCCGACACATCGTGACGTCAACTCCTCCCTGTAGCCCTGAAGAACGCTCGCATGACATTTTCATTTAATGGTTTTGTCCATCACATGCGGCGCTTTTCACCAGAAGCGGGTACCTCGTGCTGAACTTTTTGCCCTGCCGGCAACAAGCTGTCTGGTAGGTTGGTTACTGGGGCCTAACCTAGATGGTCGGGTCATGGCCTGTTGAGTCTTGCACCTCGCCGAGCTCGGAGGATTTGATCAGAATCCATATTCGCGCCTAGGTTATTATAGGAAGAGGTACCATTGCCAGCGAAGCCTCTTGTCGACCAAGACGCCTACAATACGATAAAGTGCGCCAGGTGCCCAATGGCATTGTTAATGAGCAAGCTTTAAAGCACCGCCGACCCTAATCGCCATCTCGACGCAATGCCTTCGACATAATATCTTTGTGCCGGTGTGCTGATTGCACTGATGAAACAGCTAATATGATGCAGTGGGGATTGAAACCGTCACTCCTATGCCTTAATATTATTATTTCACATTGTAAATAAAGTTTACGTTATAAAACCTCATGATTATACTTTTGTTCAGATATAGTTGAATTAGCAGTAATTTTGTTTCCATGTGACGAAAAATTCTTATCAATTTTAATACTGCTGCCAGCTATGCGTAATCATAAAACCAATTGCTCAATTGCCTCCACAAATGGCTCAAAGATTAAAAAATATATAATTAAGTACGCGTAAATTGCGTTTAAACTGTGCGTCTGCAATGTGTGATCGTCAACCTGCACGTCGCTTGACATCGCGAGGTTTTGATCGCTTCAGGCGGACAGCAGGTGGACCACCGGTTGCAATTACGTAATATCAGTACTAATTGTAAACAAACTACTAGTCAATTAAGAATCAGACATATTTGCTAACCGGCGAAAGTTACCTTAGTATCGATAGATTGTGCCCTGCAGATGTTAAACAACTGAATTAAAATGTTCTAAAAATTTTGCCTAAATAAATCGTTTTATGCGCTTCAAAGCGCTTACAAAAAGTCAAAGTAATAATAATTAATAGTAAAAAATTAATTTTGGTTATGTAACATCGTATTTCTTTCACATAAAGTTGAACAAACGTCATATCAGTACTATATTAATATAATACCTATAATATATAATGTCCTCCTAATCGAACTAGACTACAGTCGATCTATAATGGAGATCAACCAACTACGAATAGTATAAGAGATATTAATTGAATAAGTCTACTTATTTGTAAACACAGAGTACACTCCTCTCATAGTCCAATGCGACGGATAACCAACCGAATAGAGATCAGGCGCAGAATCGACTTTTATATTCTTAACCAACACATGAATCGATCTTACTTTTCACGGTGATCAGCCCATATTGACATGACTGGGACAGGGACTCAACAACTTTTCATTGTTGTTGAGTCCCTGCAGGATATCATTATAAAAATTCAGTTCTGTTAATACTTTTAATAACATTAAGAGGAAGCAATTTTTTATTCACTTGCAGCTTGCGCGTATGAGGCCTTTTAGTCAAATTCATGCAATTTCTGTGAATTATAAAGCAATCAAACTTAAATTAGTTAAGCATATGAATATAACAAATGGATTCTGAGAAACCGTAAAAATTACGATAAGGTATCTATTGTACGGGTTGCAAACTGAGGATAGTCCAGCTAGAGTAGTGTAGAGTACTAGTGAGGGTAAAATATCGATAATCAAACTTTTATAAAAGAAAAACTCAATAAATATATTATTGAAAATAGAGTATTTAGTAGTTTCAATAAGATCTTATAATATACTAGATCTGACTTTAATTTACTGCAAAATATTCTTTGTTAGAAAATTTTGTAAGTTCGTACCTACTTTTACTATGATTGAATAAAACTTTTGGATGGAATAACTATTACGAGTATCTTATTTTCCGCAAAATCGGATTCCCTTCAAGACAAAAATATTTTTGTTTCAATTTTCTTTTCGGATAATTTTATTGTTATTTAAAGTTTCAATTACAAATATTTTATAAAAACTTATTTTTATTCTAATTTTCCAAATCCAAAACGCGCGACTTTACAATTTATCGACACTTGACGACAGTAAAACAAACATACAGCGTCCGCGCTGTTAACTTATTGCGCCTGAGTGGCTCTCCGTATAGATGAAACATCTATTAACGCACCAAATGTTTAAAATCAACCCATAAATATCCGTGGTCTCAAAAACATATGTTGATTTGACTCTTTTCATAGACATAAGAAATTGTATACACGATCTGTCGTACTCAGCGACAGAACAAGTGTTTTACCCGTACTGGCTAAAAATCAAGCAAGGGATTGTTTGGAACTTAATATGATAATGAAGGATGAAAACACGATCTATAAATTACTCATTGACCGTGAGCAGTATTTAACGTTTATAACAAAGCGTCATCTACCAAACATATGTTTTCTTAGTTTGGTACATGGCGCTAAGGACAAAAAGCGACAATCGCATTTCAGTGCTCTTAAATTAGTGTCATCTACTGGGAGCTCTCAACATCTCAAAAATAGCTAGTAAAATAGCCAGTTTTAGGTCGATACCATTTCGTTGTACTAAATGGTGTCCCTGTATATTATCTAATTTGTGATAGTAGTAAGTTCGGTGGCTCAAGTACTAAAACAAAAAATTGAGGGCAGCATTTCTTACACCATACTGACGTAATTTCCTGACCAGAGTTTTGTGCTAAACGCGATCAAATGCTACTTTTACAATTGTTTTAAAGATTTATTAATGGACAAGAAACACAGCGGGACAGGCCTTAATTCGAGTTAACCTTTTTGAAATAACTTAGATTGTTGTATGCGTCATCTGTATTTTTAGTAGGAGAGTGGTATACTTGATCCCCGAGGATACATGGTCCCCCATTTAAAACTAGCGCCAAAAAGTGTTTAAAGGTGTTCTGTTGGCTACATTGGGACGCTGCCATGATGGCTAGTACAAATAGTAAACATTAAACCGAAACAACAGCTCGTTGCCAAAATAATTGGAAATTTATGTTTTTTACGGGATCTTACTTGTTTTGTTTAGTGTACTACAGTTCGAAAAACTTCAGGTACGTGTACTTTACAATTTTTTGTTTGTATTTATGATATACTGGGTGTATTTAGCTGTGTAAATTCAATTATTTCCGAGTCAAATGTTTTCATCTTGTTGCTGTTTTTTTTTTCATTTTTAATAAAGTTACTGCTTCGGGATAGCTGATCCCTTTTGCTAGGGGGATGCTCGATCCCGGAGTCAAGTATCCCACCTATAATTCTTTTGTTTGGATCAAGAAGTATATTTCATAACTTCCGTTCTTTTAGATGCCGCGAAAGTACGTATCGTAACAAGGAGCCATGAAGAGGGTACCTTACCCTGAGGCCTTGAAAAATGCTGTCCAAGCAGTTAAAGATGGAGCTCCTTACAAAACCGTTGCAAGAGAATTTAAAATTAATGTCATGACACTTAAAAGGCTATGCCGTCGAAACTCTTATGTTGAACCTGGTTTTACCAATAGACAAGTTTTGTTCAAACGTCACGAGGATGAGCTAGGAGCATACCTTGTTCATATATCTAAAATGTATTACGGACTTATTGTTGTACAATTGCGTAAGGTAGCTTACTAATTCGCAAAAGCAAGTAAGATGAAATACCCCTCTTCATGGGATCACTCGCAACAGGCGGGACGCGATTGGTATCGTGGATTTTTCGAGATACAGCAAACTCTTACCTTCAGAATTCCAGAGCCTACCAGCTTGGCGCGAGCGACAGCGTTTAATAAACACACCTGACGGAAGTTTTTGGAAATTTGACTGCAGTTTTTAATAAGCACGAATTTACTGCCGAAAGGGTGTGAAATATTGACAAAACACGACTAAATTATTGCAGTTAAGGGTTCCAAACAAGCAGGCAAAATGACATCGGCCCAAGGAGGTGAGCTGGTTACCGTTTGTGCCTGTACCAACGCTGCCGGGGGCCATGGCCATACATGACATTCCCCCGAAAAACTGGCAGGATAGGTTCTTCAATCATGCCCTCCTAACAGCGATGTAACTACTCATCCTAGTGGATGGATGATGGGCAAAAGTTTTATAAAATTCCTTAAGCATTTTTTTCGCCATGTTCAACCCAACGCTGATAGGAAACACCTCATCATCATGGAAAATCACCAGAGTCATTGTTCTGTCGACGCCCTCAACTATGCAAAAGACAACAGAATCGTTCTTCTCACAATTCCACCACACACATCCCACAAGCTGCAGCCATAAGACAGGACTGTTTTGGCCCATAAAAACCTTTTATTCTCAGGCAGCATCAAATTTTATGCTGAGGCACCCCGGGAAAACAATCACAATCTACGACGTTTTGGAACTGTTAGGGGAAGCTTTCCTAAGGGCTATGGTGCCTACAAATATAATAAGTGGCTTCAGGGCGGATGGAATATGGCCCATAAATGCCGACATTTTCATGGAGAGTTAGTTCAGGACCAGTTTAGTTACGGATCGCCCTCCCCCTTCTCAACTTGAAGAACCAACACAGAGAAGTGTGATAGCGCCGGACTGCCCTCTACCTTCTCCACTTGAGGAGTCTAAACGTACAAAGCAGCAGTGTGAGTGAACGCGCTTCCCCATCCTTACTTGAAGGATCAGTGCCGATGCACTTTTCACCCTAGGACATCATGGCCTTTTTTTCTTTTTTTTTGCCATTGGAAAAATCCAGATTACAGGTTCCCCGCAGCCAGAGTGAGGGGGCAGCGGGGATATGTGGGGCTCCCCGGACCAAGATGGTTCGGCTGGTATACCCACTAAAAAACCAACGGTTGTTCCTTTCTCGTGTCGCTGTGGCCGAGGCCGCATGCCAGTGCATCGCCGAAGATTGTCATACTGACAGTCTGCGGCGACCCTTGTGGCCTTCGCCTCTCTCAGGCCTCTTCTCTCCGGGTGTGTTGGGACACCCGAACCGTCGCTTTAGGCGCCGTGCCGGAATAAATAGTACGGCGCTCCCTCTTGAGCCCTTCTCTGGCCGGCGGGCACCCTCTTGCCGGCCGCTCAGAGGCTCAGAGTCAGGGGGAAAGGTTGCGCGCATACGTCACTCTTCGGCGCCCTGGCCTTCTACTGCGGATAGCCAGGGCGCTGTAGGCCTCCCTGTCCCTTTCTACGGCTTCCTTCCGGGCCATCACGTACTAGCAGAAAGCAAGGACGGCACCCCACAACCTTTCGCATCTCTAGCACCCTGCGCACTACGGCAGGAAGTGAAAGGTTGGACATCATGCCCTACCCCAAGGCAGGTCCACGCTCGCAGTCGTCGCGCGGGAAAAAGCGAGGACGTACTCGCATCCTAACCGATACTCCGGAAAAAGCAGCCATCGAAGAACAATCAAATAAAAAGTTGACGAAGATAGCGGTGATAGAAACGAAAAGGAAGATTAAAGAAAATAGGCCTACCAAGAAAACAGTGAGACAAATCTTTTCACTAAAAAAAATTGACGATGACACCTCATCTGATTCTAATGAATGTGGAAGACATTCTATCATTGTCAGGGGGGGAAGAAAAGTTATACAGTGATCGTGAGGGTCATAGAGCTTTTGAGCCTATCAGAAAATAAGTAGGCGAGTTTATAGTTGCAATTTACAATGGTTTGTCATACCCAGGAAAAATTACAAAAATATTTGAAAACAGGGCTGCAATAAAAGCAATGGAAAAAAGTGGCAGGCTTTGGAAGTAGCCAGCAAGGGAAAACGAAATATTTTATGTGTGGGGTGACATTTTGGGACACTTGCCGGAGCCGACAAAATTTTCAAAAACACGTGACATTTATTCCATGCCACTTCTCGAATAATTTTCCCATTTATATATTTTTTGACTGTGTTTTAAATTTTTTTATGTTGTTTTCATTTTATACCTACTCATCATTCGAATCAATAATTACAACTTATTAATAGCAGACCTAAGTTGATTCAATTTCCATGTTTAGGTAGGCCTATGGCTGAAACTTTAACGGGTGGGATGATTGATCCTCCGAGATCAAATTACCATGACCAGGACAGCATCCCTAGGAGGTTTCATTTGATCCTTGTGTCGGACTTTAAAAAAAACATTTTTGTTGTTTTTTTTTTCTGTATTGGTGCTAAATCAGTAGTACAGAACGGAAATACACTTAATAAGTGCGGCGCATGCATACGAAATTTTTTCGGGAACGTTGAAGAATTGCTACGCCTCTAAATTAGCACGCTGAAATGGCAGTGGGCTGGCCATATATCGTTGGAACAGACGAATTCTTCAGTGGAGACCACGAATTGACGAAAAAAGCGTAGGACGTCCGCAGATTAGGTGGAGCGATGATCTTCGCAAGGCAGCTAGCAAGGATTAGATAAGTGTTGCCGATGACATTATTCAATGGCGTACTGTTAAAGAGGCCTATGTCCATTAGCGGATAAATACAGGTGGATGGTGACGATAATGACGATTAATCCAAGATAACAATTTGTGATTCGAGTAACTTGGTTACATTGTATACCACGTTGCAAGTGTAATCACATATATATTTTTTCTATTATTATTATTTATATTACTTCAATTATCCAGAGATATAAATAATAACAATTTAAAACTTTTTACTACTGATACATTTTTAATGACTCTCAAATTTCTCGGAATCTGCTCCGTTTGCTTATTCGTTATCATAGCTTAATGAAGGGCGTTTGTTACTAACTTCTGACAAAAATGAAAACAGAAAATATGGGGCGAAAATATTTTTTTAGTACACACTAATGAAGAAAATAATTCTCAAAATACGCTCATTGAAATGAAGGCCCTAAAATATCTGTAAAGAATAGCCTTTACCAAGAATTTTACGTCTTTCGTTGTTAATGCAGGACCTCTTTCGTGATAGTAAATTAACGTAATATGATGGCATTATCAACTTCTATTTTCAAGTATTAACCAAGTTGCTAATCCAAGGCGACAATAAATTTATTAAATTACCTGAGAAAGTATCCAGTATATAACAGAAGGCTACATATTATCACATTGTGACTAATAGAGCAGTGTATTATATAATAGCTCCAAAGCCTAGTATATGGGCTCACTTGGCTAACTTCCGGTTTAAAGTGGCACCGTAGCCAGCGTAATTGCTGGGTAAACGAGCCGAAACATTCTATGTCTCAGGGCGTTGAGTTGGTTTGTGATTTCTTATGTTCAAGGCTAACTATCAGTTTACGGTTTTCACCGCCTAACTAATAAAAAGCCTCTCACTTTTGGGTTGCTTGTTTGCGGATAATAAGAATGGCTCCTTCAACCCATCTCACGCAGCTTCCTTAATTCAAAGCGTAAACGCCTCTTCAAATTAAATGTATTTAAATTAGTCATGTTTGTGTGCATGTAAAAAACCTAAATAATAGGGAAAAAATATGCAACATTGCACCGAAAAATGCTCAATGTTTTATTGTTAAACCTCTAAATAGGATAACACTGTAATAAATTCCCAGGCTGACAGATCACTTACTCCATCAGAAGACCCTTTTAGCAAATATCGATTCCATTTGGCTCAGACCACAACTTCCTTTGTGATTTTGATTAAGTGCTAATGAAATTGCTCTCGATATTGCAAACTCACCTGTGCCCACCCACTCTAGAATCTTACAGTTACATGAATTATTCTGCCGTATGTTTCGACGTTCTTTGATAAAAAATAACCGGGATAGGAGATATAAACTCAACAATATATCCTACTTTATCTTTTAGTATATCAACGCAGTTAAAATGTCAACAATGGACGAGATAAACGAGTGTCTAACTATCTAAATAAATAATTCAATGTATACTAGTAAAATTGAAATGAGTTTACAATTCATATTTTTTGTATGTGTTGAAGTGATGAGATGAGCTTGACTTTCAATGGGTGGTAAGTGATACGCCCTGCCTAAAAAATGTGCAGTAACAAACGCCACAAATCCGCTCATCTTATGCCTCTTCTTTAAGGCGTAAGATGTTACGTAACTTTTACTGGATAATTACCCTGACTACTGTGCCCATCGAAATTGAACACGTTAATGGCTATACACTGTTTGCGACAGAAATGACCACTCGTAGGTAGTTTCTCAGACGGTCCGCCTTTAGAAGTTTTGTTTTATACGAAAACAATATTACATTGTACAAACATACAATATAATAAAGTCCCATTGAGTTTCTTTAACCGATTGTTCTCAGGTCAGAGGCGTCCTTTTCCGAACCGGTGGTAGATTTCTGACAACTAATAATTGAGTGTATCGCTCCTATGTTGAATAATTATGTTTGAATTTGACGAACCTATATGCGCAATGGTAAGAATCATGAAACAACAATAATTAGAAAAATATGTGATAGGAATGGTTCATTATTATTTAATTGATACAGATACTATAATATTAGTTTCAGTATATATCAACAAAAATTAATATTCTACATGACAAAATCTGATTATATCAAACCTTTTACGTTGCATCGTGGTTTGTCAAACGTGAAAGTTTTAATTTTTAACAAGCTTAATATATAATTAAAATTGCGGCGCAAATTTTATAACATTCATATTACAGGATTAAATCGTATCCCTTAGATTAACTATTAAATAAAAATTGGGCAATAATCTCTGCATTTGATTATTGAGCACATCATTAAATCGATCGTCTAACCATACTGATAATAAAATTAGGAGTTATTGTATTTTTTATTAAGGAATACTAAACGATTGTGGAGATATTAAGATATACTTATCATGTTTAGATGTGGGTGAGTAAATTGTGTTACAAGAACATATAATATTTTATGAAGTGACTCGTAAAATTCGTTATGAAAACACGTCACCTGTCAAGAAAATTCTATTGTAATAACTTTACGTTTTATTAAATTTTGCTGAGTTCACAAGGCAACATTTTATGCAAACATCGTAACGAATTTATCCTCATTCTGAAAACTGAAATTAATGTATTGAGTGTTTCTTCATAATACTAATTGGAAATATAATGTATGTCCATAAACTTTTGAGTCTGAAAACAATGTAAAAGAAAATATGATGATTTCTAAAATTCATATAAGAATAAAGGGACAAAAAACAGTCCCGTTAAGTTTCTTATTCCATATATCATATATCATATTCCTGTCAAAAGATTCCATTACCGCAACGATAGGAGTTAATTTGACAATCAATTTGACTAAAAAAAATTTAAGCTTAATTTGTTGACAATTTGGAGAGATACTTTACTCGAAAGTACTGACTTGTTTTTCAAAAGCTGCCGTAGTTTTGAAGCTTTTAAACTTACTGTTTAGAATTTATAGACGAGTGGATAATACGAGGTTTCTTTTAATTGTTTAACGTGCAAAATTAGTTTCTTGCGTTTATTTATACTTTTTTACTACTGACTATAATATAAATGCAAAAAGACTCTCTTTATAAAATATAAAAAACGTGATACTAAGATTACTTTGTTTTATGTACATGCAAGCGGTTGAAATACGCACTCGAAATTACACACGTAGACACACATCGTATAAAGGAAGCTAAATTACTTTACCACCACTGAAATTTCCAGTTCAAAGTCTTTGCGTGAGACAGGTTTCATGATTAGAATTGTCTGATTAGAATTTATTTCACACCTCCCTGATACTTTTTTCGATGTAACATACCAATACATTACAGCTAATAAACTTTAAACTAATATTATATAAAAAACAACCAAAAACCTTATAGTCTGAAGCAATATCTGATTAAAGCAAACATTTATCAAAAAGAATTAATTTTGTTGTAAATGACGAGTACAAATGGCAAAAAAAGTCCCGCTGAGTTACATTCGCTGGTCCTTCTCAGGACATCGGCGTTATTTTCCGAACCGGCGGTAACGTTTTTGACAACAAGTAAGTGAGTGTATCACTCCTATGTAAAATAAAGATATTTGAATTAGTATAAGGTCTATGTTGCAAAGAGTAGTCCATTTCTTACTTAGTACATAATAAGTATAAAACTTTTCTGCATTTCACCTTAAATTCTATACTGCTAAGCAAACACGTTTAAACCTACCAAGTTTTTTACTATAAAATTAAACTCCTTTGATTGTATCACAATAAACACAAATATTATATAATTAAATTAAAAATTTTAAGCACAATTTATTTTTCAAAAAAGATTTCATATTATAAGTACAAAGTTGTAATACATTTAAAGTATGGTTGGATCGTGGGTGTCGCCCATCTGAAATAGCCAGAGAGGACCACACGCCCATTTTTCTAAAGGCTCACCCACTAGCTGTTCGCTCTATTTAAAGGTTTAAATTTTTTGGCCCATGTCGATTACCATGGTTCACCAGAAATATATTTGCCAATTTAATACAGAAAGGGCATAGCTACTCCATAGACGGCCGAAACTTTGAGCATCCAATAGGCCAACAGTAAACGGAGACATCTCAGTGCCGAGGCCACAGATCAATATTGTTTAAGATAAGTTTACACACGAGGATATTGAGGAGATGAGATTCCGACCCACGCTGGAATAGCCAGATTTTCATCAAAATATAAATGATTAAAATGGAATTCACGTTAGTGGTTATAATTGAAATTTATAACTACATGGCGTGAATAATTATAAAAAATAGTTATAAATTTCAATTATAACCAATAAAGTATGCTTACATAAAACAAACATTCAAATACAAACTTAAGAAAAAATAATGTTTCCATTTTGGGAAAAAGGGGATCCCAAGGAGGCCATATAATGATTAACGGATGTTTACTTCCCAAAGCTTTGTGGAAAACTATTACTACGAACTCAACTACTGTGTTCTGGTTTAAAGGACACCGTCCCGTCTCGATAGCCACCGGTTGATGACCACCCCTAAGGTGCGTCCGCAGCCAATAAAAAAAAATATATTTGTTTTTCCGGGAATATTTTTTTAGTTAAACCGTTAAATATAAACGAAAGAGATTGAACAACTAGGAAAATAATAATTTTTAAGTAGTCATCCAATTAACGAAGAATTTTATCTTAATGTAATTAAACTCTTATTTTTTGGTTTTTAAATTTTTCCTGTTGAAAATTATAAAGAAACAAAAAAAAAATCAGTAATAAATAAAACTTAGGCTGTGTTTAGGAATTAAAGGTTATACAAATTCCTCTTGATTGTTAAAGTTCTTTAAAATTTTTAAAGAACTTTCTTTTTTCGTAATCATATTGTGAAAGCCATGTTTGTTTGTCAATTTTTAAGTTTTTTAAAAAGCAGTGTTTTTTTGAATGCAAAATTAACCTTTGTTAAAACGAAATTTATAAGAAGTTACCATATTTTTTACAACGAAAACAGAAAAATTAATGGTGGGAAGAGCCACCCTTTTACTATGTAATGTCTTGTATTTTAACCAAACTGCCCCTGACAATGGTAGGGGTTGTCCAGAAACTGGAGAAGAGGTCTGAACCTGGGGAGCCAAACTATTTTCTTGTTGTTTTGTTGGTTAGGGAATTTCCCGTCCCAATTGTCTGAAAAGTAAGATGATTTTACACGCCGTCCGTCGATGGACGGGAAAGCATTAAAAGTCGTCCACCTACCAAACCGCTTAGACCAGTAATAGATAGATACGAAGGGGCCAAAACCTCTCATGTTAGGGGGGCTTAGGGAAAAACCGAGAATAGTCCAGAGTGGAGTATTTTCCGGTGATGAAACTAAAAATTTTTTATTCGTTTCATTTAGAATAAATCCCAAAACAAGTTTTCGGGGTTTAAAACCAAGTAAATCCTGCAGAATACCAAAAAAACCAGCAGAATTAATAAATTTTAACCCCCCGTCCATTTTCACTTGACTAGAATTTCAAAACCGGTTATAACCAATCGTTTTAATCAAAACAGACAAAAATAAAGGTAAAATATTTATTATTTCTACATTTCATTTTCCCATTTTAAAGAGGTTCAAACAGATACTTGGATCTGAAAAAAATTTGATATTTATTTCCCAATCGAATTTCCACAAATAAACTTAAAGAGTCCAATTACGTGTCGTTTATATCATATACCAACGGAAACTTTAAAACCATTAAAATATTTTTTACGATTATTTTAAGTTAATATTTAAACCAGAATTAGTTTAATACAAACAAGTATTAAGTAATTTATAATTAAATTGAAAAAAATGCCGTGTGCGGCAAGAGGTGACTAAGGGAATAGTAACTATTTCATTTGTTTACGCGAATAATACACATTATTTTATAAAAGGACTTTTTACGTATTTTATTGCGTTTATTTTATATATTTAATTTCCCGACGATTCAAACACTTTCCAGCGGCCGTGGTCACGGGATAGACTGAGATATCATGCGTCTTGTTGCCAGTGCTGAAGCAGGGTTTCCGTATCTTAATTGTAAATAAGGGAATACTTACGATACAAGACCATCCAGTGGCGGCGGACAGATTGCGGGATCCACTTTCAGACTTCGAAATATCGAAGCAGGGTTCATAATGCAAAGAATCTGGATGGACCTGATTAATATTGTAACAAAATAGTATAAAAGTATCTCGTTACTACTAGCGCATTTAGTTACTCTGTGGTCAATAAATTAGTCATGAAACGAACCTGTGTTTTAACTTATTAGGTTATGGGCTTACGTGAAATAAAATCGTTATTATAGATAAAAGTTTTTCAGTACTGTGGTTTTATGTAAAAAATGACGTCGAACTACTTAGCTAACATTCCGAAATTGAAAGGGGCGAGAACTCATGAAGAATGGTGTTTTGCAGGTACAAAATGTATGTTGGTAGTTAAAACATGGCGTCCGCCATTACGCAGAGGTTAGCGGCTACTACCGAAGCCCAAATCAGTGACGATGCGAAAGCTAAAGCGAAACTAGTGCTTACTATTGATCCATCATTGTATGTACATAAAACACGCCGCAACAACCTACGATTTATGGGAAAAGTTGAAGAATTTGTTCGATGACACGGCTATACAAGAAAAATTGGTTTGCTGCGTAAACTCATCAACATTCGACTTGAAAAACTGTGACTCGATGACCCAGTATGTAACTCAGATAGTTGAAACTAGCAGCGATTACAAAGGTACAGGTTTCAAAATATCAGATGAGTGGATTGGGCATTAATGTTGAGCAGGATTACCTGAAAAATATGGTCCTATGCTTATGGCCATAGAACATCTGAGGCATAGAAATAAGTGCAGATGTCATAAAAACGAAGCTGATGGACATGTGAGTGAAATTGGATCTAGTTTCGTTTCCAGTTCGAGACTGCTTTTGCCGCGAATAATCGTCAGAAATTTAGAATAATAGTAGCTATAAAAATGACCAGAGAGTGACAGAAACGTCAAAACCTGTCAAAGTCATAAAATGTTATCGGTGTAAACAAACGGGCCACTACAAAATCAGTGTCCGACAAATTCCGAAACAAGCAAAAGAAACAATCTAATGCTTTTAGTGCTATTTTTTGAGTGGAAAGTTCAATTGCGATAATTGGTACATCGACAGGGGTAGTAAACACATGACAGCGAGAAAAGAATATATTGTCAATCCATCTATGAACATAAAACCAAAGAGATCATAAGTTTGAATAAAACGTGTGTCCCGGTGCTGTGTTCGGTATGTGGAACATAATTACAGTTGTGAAGGATGTAGAATACGACATCACAGTTTCCGATGTATTGTGCATACCCAGTTTAACGACAAACTTACTTTCCGTGAGTAGATTGATTGAGAACGGAAATAATGTAGTGTTCAAAGAGAAATGTTGCTACATTTACAATCAACAGGGCACTCTAGTTGGAAAGGCAGAACAAGTTGATGGTGTGTACAGATTATTACACTAAGGAAGTGGTACAGATATTGGCAGGACAGCCAAAACATCCAGTGAAACCTGGCATCGACGTTTGGGCACATCAACAGTACCAGTTTGAATAAATGAAAAATGGAGCTACTGAAGGTATCTCAACTACAGATATAGCAAATATAGACAAATATAAGTGTACAGTGTGTTGTAAGGGAAGCAGACAAGGCATTCTTTTCAGCCTAGCTCATCCAACACAGAAAATGCACTAGATTTGGTACACTCAGACGTGTGGTGGTCCTATGGAGAATGCATCCATTGGAGGATCCAGGTATTATGTATTGTTTGTGGACGACTATAGCAAAATGGCTTTCATTTATTTCATGAAGGCAAAGTCTGAGGTATTTAAACATTTTAAAGATTTTCAGTCCATGGTTGAGAACTGAAAAATAGGAAAATTAAAGTTTTCGGACAGATAACGGCGGTGAGTACTGCAACAAAGACTTTGATAGATATCTGAAGCAGCAAGGCACAATTCATCAAAGAACTAACCCTTACACACCAGAACAAAACGGTGTATGGAGAGAATGAATAGATCTTTGGTGGAAAAGGCAAGATGTCTAATTATTGATGCGGGTTTACACAAAAGTTTTGGGCAGAAGCTGCATACCTCTGTTTATTTAAGAAATCGGTCAGTTGTTACCGGATTGAATGATATGACTCATATGAAGTTTGGACAGGGAACAAGCCTAACTTAAGTCATGTTCGTATTTTCGGAAGTAAAGCTATGATGCATATTCCCAAAGAGAAGAGGTTGAAATGGGATGAGAAGGCCAAGGAACTCATTTTGGTTGGATATGCAGAGAATGTGAAGGGCTATAGGGTTTATGACCCAGAAAATAACTCTGTCACAACAAGCAGAGATCTCATAATTATGGAGAAAGCTGAGAATACAGTGGATATCCCATTGAATGCAAAAGATTCAGGAGGATCAGAACATGAGGAAAAGAGGAAAGTAGTTTTAATGACACAGATATTGATGATGAGAAGGATATCACATATGTACCAGATGCTTCTTCGAGCCAGAAGATTACAGAACGGATATTACACTCGAGGAAGCCTTAAATGGACCTGAAAGCAAACAATGGAGAGAGAGCATGGAGGAGGAGCTAGAATCATTCAGGAAGAATGATGCATGGGAACTCGCTGACAGGCCCCATGACTCTACAGTAGTGCAGTGCAAGTGGGTATTTAAAAAAGAAAATGACAGTGTTGGTAAGTGCGTTACCGTGCAAGACTTGTGGCAAAGGTTTTACAAAAGGCAGGCATAGACTACCAGAGACTTTTTCCTCAGTGCTACGTTATACTACTTTAAGATTGTTGTTTTCACTGTCAGTAAAATTAGATTTAGATATACGTCATCTCGATGTAACTAAGCTTTTCTCAATGGTTACTTGAATGAATGTGTTATATGGAAAACCTATAAATTATAAAGATAGTAATAATATGAATAAAGTGTTAAAGCTTAAACTGCCATTTATGGACTCAAACAATCATCGAGAGCTTGGTATCAAAGGGTAAACGATTATTGATGACTTTAGGGTATACAAAGTCTAAATATGAACCCTGTTTATTTACAAAATTTGATGGAAATGTTAAAGTAATATTGCTCTTTTCGTCGATGATTTTTATTTTTCCAACTGTAATACTGCAACTAACCTATTAGTTCAGGATTTGAGTAGTAAATTTAAAATAAAAGATTTGGGTCAGATAAAGCAATGCTTAGGTTTAAGAGTAAACTTGTCTAAAGGTTTAATAACAGTTGATCAGGAACAATATGTAGAAACTTTGTTAAGAAAATATAATATGTCACATTGTAAGACTGCTGATACTCCTATGGAAATTAATTTAACTTTAGAGAAAACTCAGAATAAAAGTTGTAATAAAATATTCCATATAGGCAACTGATAGGCAATTTAATGTACTTAGCTGTGCTAACCAGGCCAGATATTACTTATAGTGTTTGTTATCTTAGCCAGTTTAACAATTCATATGATGAAACCCATTGGAAACACTTAAAAAGAATTTTAAGATATTTAAAAAGGTACTAAAAGTCATGGTCTTGTATTTTCTAAAGATAATCTTGTATTGAAGGGTTTGTTGATGCAGATTGGGGTTCAGATGTAAGTGATAGAAAATCTTTTTCAGGATTTTGTTTTAAATTATCAGGTTCTGTTATATCTTTTGAATGTCGGAAGCAAAGAAGTGTTGCATTGTCCTCAACAGAGGCAGAATACATTGCCATGTCAGAAGCTAGTAAAGAAGCTATTTACTTAAAGAATTTTTGTTTGAAATTTTAGGCGATTCAGAAATTATTACTTTGTATAACGATAACCAAAGTGCACAAAAAGTTAATTTTGAATCCAGTGTATCATAGGAGGTCTAAACATAGATATAAGATATCATTTTTGTTAGGAGGCAGTGGCAAACATGTTTATAAAAGTAGATTACTTGGAAACAAACAATATGCCAGCTGATATTTTTTAAGGCTTGGGTTCTGTGAAGCATAAATATTTCACTAGAATGCTTGGTGTATTGCCTGTTAATAATATGTAATGTATACATGATTTTGTTAAGCGGAGGTGTTAATATTGTAACAAAATAGTATAAAGTATCTGTACTTACTAGCGCCATTTAGTTACTCTGTGGTCAATAAATTAGTCTATGAAACGAACCACTGTGTTTAACTTATTAGGACCGCGGTTAAACAACCTCGGGTGCCATAGGCTATCATAAACGATGACTAGATCTGGCTGAAAATATTCAACGTATGGCCATTGAGGACCGATGAGAAGATGAAGGAATTGTAAAACCAGGTAGATAGACTGCATTAGGATATTATAGACTTATCCGACAGCAAAGTCCGAAGAGAGAGAGGGAGGACACGATTATCTTTGAATCCGGCAACCTTTTTTAACATCGGAAGGGTAACCAACCAGGGTCCCATGGAGGTGTCATATTTATTTTCCACAAGTCTTTTATTAACAACATTTATAAAATCGAAAGTGTTGTCAAGGGTTGTATACCTTATACTCAGATAACGGTATTCGTTGAAAATACAGGTATATGCAGGTATATACTCATACAGGTCTATGTACCGACATTAACAGACTCCGTTAATGAGATTGAGGGAATGTAGGAGAATATTTCACGGACCATAAATTCCTCCAAAACTCAAAACATCGTGTTGATAAGAGAATTTAATGCAAAACTAGACAAAAAAATACGATGAGCTGAGAATATGCAATGTCACCGACTGATAAAAGGCACATTGAATCTTAGCGTTTGGCTGGAAAGATCATGTCTGATAAAATCTATGCTACGAACGATTATGATGATTTTTTTCGGTTTCCTGGTTTCCCTTTGACCCGCGTTTATGTCCGGCATTTAAGAGTCATTTTGAATCGTCTCGTTTCCAGACTAGACAATTTTCAGCAAGCAAGTCAGGCAAGGCTAAATACCAAAAAGGCTTTTTTTCTATTGCTAACGAAAGCATACGAGCAGTCGGGCCACCTGATGGGAAGTGGTCACCGACGCTCAAAGCCACATAAGCATATATATAGCATACATCATACCAGGGGTATCACCTACGCGCTGCCTACCGTAAAGGACTCTCTTTATACCTCGTTTGAAAGAAGACTTGTCATAGCGTGGAGGGAAAACCTTGGAGGGGAGTTCATTCAAGAGCTTAATAGTGCGTGGCTTGAATGATCTTTAGAAACGTACCGTATTTGATGGCACCGTTACCAGGTGGTATGGATTAACTCTAGTCAGGTGATAGAAGGTACGATAAGAAAATGGAGAGGTAGGTACTATATCAAACAGCCCCGTTGAGCACTCTCCGTTGAACAGACGGTGTGTCTAACACAGAGAGAGCCAATATCTCTCCGTAGGCTTAGAGGTTCTAGCCTGTCCGTGAGCATTGTATCGCCGACGATTCAAACGGCTCATTTTTATAGGGAGTCAAGTGGAAGCAGCGAACACTTGGGGGGCACTGAGAGATGGGAACAATAATCCACGTTAGGCCTGATCTGTGCTTTGTAAAGTAGAAGGTTTTGGCCTGACGTAAAGTACAGTCCCGCTCTGTTCAGCACTCCCAGTTTTTAGAGGCCAATTTGACTTTGTTGTCCAAATGACTCTGAAACGGAACGTCGCTCAAGATCTCGAAACTAAAGATTCCAATGCTCTAGGATGGTTGCAGAGAGACACTTAAAATGATCTTTCTTCGCAGTCAATGCGCAAACCTGTCTTTGTGGGGTTAAACTGAAAGACCCGACCCCACTCGGAGACTCGCCCCAGAGAGTCCTCCACTTAAGGCTTTAGTATCATAGACAACATTTTAACGCTTCGGCAGATTGTACAGAAGACTGAAGAGTATAATCTGCTTTTATTACAATTATGAGGTTGTGGTTTTTGACGCCAAAATTTTCTTAATGTTTTTACATCTATTAAACTACTTACTGCCTCCGTAGCCTAGTGGTAAGGGCGTGTGCTTTGGAACTCGTAGTGGGTTCGGATCTCGCGGGGACTCAACCAATTTTCATGTTTCCTAGCAATATGGGCAAATCACCCAATTATCTAAAGAGTAAGATGATCCATGCATCGGATGGGCATGTAAAAAGTCAGTCACCCACCAACCTGCATTGGACCAGTGAGGTGGGATACGGTTTAAAAACCCCCTAGTAAAGAAGGCGTGCATTAGGGGAGGCCTATGTCTAGTAATGGACAGGTACAGGCTGATGATGAAACTAACGAAAAATAAAAGTAACGAAATCGGAGCACTAGCAGTGGAGCAACGAGGTAATATTTTTACAGAATCTAACGAATAACAGATTAATTCTTACACTGAAAAATTTCGGAATTTGACAAGAAAATAATACATAAAAATTCAGTATACTAGAAGTTTTCCGTCTAACTTGAGGTCGTAAAAGCATTAAAATCAACGAATATAGGCGCCAAATAAAAACCGAAGTTGTCTAAAAGTTTTTTTTTTATTATCATGTATAAAATTTATAATACTTGAAAAAGTCGAAAGTTAGATTTGATTGGGATTAATAATTACTTCCTATTTTGATATGTCTTTTTGGCCTAATATTTTGATTCTTTATATTTAAAGGTAAATTTTGTGGCAATAACTAATTCAGACTTACTAAGACCGATTAATTTTTGGTATATGTGACCATCTATAAAATCTTTATAAGACATTTACTTACTTATAACTATTACAGAAGGTATTATACATTTTTTTAATAATTTTTAATTATTGTTAGCTTTTTATTATATTTATTTTTAACATAATAAATTTTATTATCTCGTTAAAGTTGCAGTGGGCTGGTCACGTAGTTGGAAGAAAGGATGGCCGACGAGCCCATAAGGTTCTACTGTGGAGGCCACGTTTAGGAAAACGGAATTTCAACCAACCCCAATCGGGTGGGATGGCGATCTCCGTGCAATGGCCCGTTCAAGTTGGCAACAAGTAGCAGGAGATCGGCCGTGTTGGTTCGTTGGAAAAGGCATATGCCCAGCAGTGGACTGATAGGGCTGATTATGATGATGATGATGATGATGATGAAATGTTATTCGTTTACTATAGTCAGCTAAAAATATTTATGTATACTTACGTTTTTACATCCATCATAAACGTTAAATATCATCGTAGAAGAAAATAACAGCATTAATTTATTAGTGTCAAAAAATGTAAAAATAGTTATGTAAAAGCCGCTCAAGTTGTAGTAGTTGTCAGCTTTATAGCCATAGCTGAATTTTACATAAATCATTTAATACTAATATAATATATAAAACTAAAATAATACTGCTTTTGCTAATGTAGTCTTAAATATTTTAATTATTCCATAAATAATAAACAATCGTTAACCCTCGATCTATAGAAAAGAAATGCCTACATACATTTAGAAGGCTGTGTCTGAAGCCATTGCTTGTCATAGACGATCAACAGACTTTTTTAATTTAAACTTAGACAGTAGTTAACTATTTTCATCGTAAATGATGCCAAAAAATAATATTTAAGGTTTTCATATGGGGTATTTCATGACATCGTAAATGTGATTACGAATAATCATGTGTTTGAATTTAACGTTGAATTAATAAAACATCGTGTTATTAAATATTAGTCAGACATATTTATGTATTATTAAATTATATCAAATACTTAAAAAAAGTCTAACTAACATATAGTCGTTATAACTAACTCAGCACAGCTTTAATTGGATACTAGATCAATTATCCATAAAGGATTGGACCCTAGGGGTTTAAATAATACACGTTGCTGATTAATAGATGGAACTTCAGTCGCGATCTATCAAAATGCTTTAGGATTATTTTTAAGTCATGGGCAGATAATGAATAAAGAAAGTTATTAGCGGTGGTACATAAGTTATTATCATGCAATTCCTCTTTGAGCATATCAGAGTTTTTGAACCGCTAGTAACTTTTGACGTTTGTAAATGGTTGAAAGAGCCTATACTGAACGAATAATTTTTGTCTCTGGCTTTGAATTTGAAGTTCAAGCTTCTTTGGCCTGGTGCAGTATTATGATAAGAGTAATTTTGGTTGGTTCGGTGTGTACCTTATTGAAATATGGTTCTCTAAAATACTGCAGCCACAAATGAAGAAAAACAGAGAAGTAGACAAGGATTTCCAAAAATTAATAAAATAGAAAAGCTACAATTATAAGCATATTATTTGTGTATTAAATTAAAACTTCCGATGACATGTCTAAGCAGTACAGAACCTTATGTGTATTCTGTATATTATGGGAGGTAAAAATTTTCATAGAGCTTTATATATTTCTAGAGCTCTAGGGCTTTAATGATTTCCGCAAGTAAAATTTAATGTCTGTAATTTTATCTTTTAGAAAAATCCAGCTTACGGAGTATGGAAGCAGCAGGGATATGTAGAACTCCTCAGCAAAGATGGTGCGGCCGGTATATCCTCTAAAAAAACCTGAAACCCCTCTTGAGCTCTTCGCTGGACAACAGGCGTTGTCGACCCTCTCCTTTCAAAATTTTCATTCTATATAATTTATAAGATATCGATATGTGAAAGAAAAGGGAAGTGCATATATATTTTTTAAATAAAACCCTCTAATGGATAGGGGTGCATTAGGGGAGGACTATTTTCAGCAGTGGACTATCACAGGCTGATGATGTTATAAATAGTATGTATAGAATAAAATAAAACGGCACATTTCATTAATAACTATCTCTTACTGATGTCTTTTTAACAAATATTTGCAACTTGGTTATAATGTTAAATACTTATGCAACAGCATCCTTTTTACGTAATACTAAATTATACTGATAAAATACACTCTGCGAGAACATTTAAAAGCGCCATAATACACAAGATTAACAAGCTTTCAGAACCACTCTAGAGATAACATGGGGCTCCTACCGCGTGCGTAATTTAAATAAATTGTTACACAATTATTGTTACTAATCCCGTTCGATTTTAAAATTACTAAATAAAAAAACGTTTCCTTTAAATTATCGTGTAAGATAGTGAGAGCTAAATTGAAGAAATGTCAATTGAGCACATTTCGATAAAACAGTTGAAAAAAAATAAATGTTTTTTACGGACATTAACTTTATTTTATTTAATTTATTTCGAAAGCCTATTATTTGTTATTGCAACCTATAAAAATAATCGTCACGGTAATATAATAAAATTGTATAATTTTTAATATAATAATGTTTCGTTTATATTTTCATTGTTTTTTCGTGTCATTATTACAATATTGGAAAATAAATCACGATTCCCTTATAAAACTGACTTATAGTCTCTTACAAGCTATTTGACATCTACTTGTAAGTCACATCTGATTTCTATCCGATAAAATAAATATGTTAACCGCTCGGCAATACCCATTTTATTGATCAAACTATACTTTTCCGATATTCAATGTTTACAATGATGTAAGGTTTTAAGTTCTAAGTATTTTACAGATTCATTAAGAATATGAAACGATAGAGTATAAAAGTATGACGCCTTTTTTGAACCAACCCTTGGTCTTATAATAGTGTAACAGAATTATAATAATATCATCTTAGGTATACAATTATCGTTTAATTGAAAAACCCTAGAAAGCATTACATTGCCAGTGTTTCTAATCAGATAAAATCTATATTTGTCTTTTATAAAAATTACGATTATCATTATTTTATATCAAGTGTACGGAAAAATTATAAAGTATATTAAAGCCTAATGCTATAATAAACGAACCCATTATTTGTTTCATGCACTTTTGACCCATGCAACTTTATAATTATTTCTATTGTTTACGCGAATATTATACATAATTAAATAAAATGATTTTACTGATTTTATCGCGTTCATTTCACATTTTTTTACATTTTTAAATTCCCGACGTTTCGAACACTTTCCAGCGGCAGTGTCATGCGTCTTGTTGCTAATGCTGAAGCGGGGTTTCCAGATCTTAATTTTAATTAATTATTTTTAGTCTGAACTCCTATGCAAAATGAACTAGTTTTATCTCTACAGCCCAGCAGTGGTATTATAACATACAACATCAATGTTTAGAACTCAAGTCGTCGTGATAAACCGCCTGTTGGCGTCCTCGAAGATTTGATGAAAACCAATCCAGCGCTTCATCGAATATCATTAAGTGGGATAGGATAGCTGAGAGGATATCGTGCCTGACGGCGTTAAAAGCGTTAAACAAGTTAATGACGACTGAAACAGTAACCATTGTATTCTCCATGCCTTTTTTTTTGCCGTTGGAAAAATCGAGCTTACGCCGCCATCAGTGTGAGGGGGCAGCAGGGATATATGGGGCTCCCCGGACCAAGATGAAACGGCTGGTATACCCACTAAAAAACCAACGGCTGTTCCTTTCCCATGTCGCTGTAGCCGGGGCCGGGGGCGCTGATCACAGTCTTCGGCGACCCCGGCGGGACGTGGCCCTCGCCTCTCTCGGGCCTCTTCTCTCCGGGTGTGTTGGGACACCCGGACCGTCGCTTTAGGCGCCGTGCCAGAACAAACAGCACGGTGCTCTCTCTTGAGCCCTTCTCTGGGCGTCGGGCACCCTCTTGCCGGCCGCCCAGGGGCTCAGTGTCAGGGGGGAAGGTTGCGCGCGTACGCCACTCTTCGGCGCCCTGGCCTTCTTCTACAGATAACCAAGGCGATGTAGGCCTCCCTGTCCCTTTCTGCAGCTTTCTTCCGGGCCATCATATCCTCGCAGAAAGCAAAGACGGTGCTACACGACCTTTCACCCTCTAACATCCTGCGCACTACGCCAGGAAGCGAAAGGTCGTGCCCCACGACACTACGTAGCTCTCGGCGTTGCTCGACCCAAACTGGGCACTCCTCCAATGTGTGCTGGGCCGTCTCTTCAGCACATACGCCACAGTGGTGGCACTCCTCTGTAGGCTACGCGGCAAAGGTACCTCCCGAAACAGCCGTGTCCCGGTATTCTCCATGCCTACTCTAACGTCGTCAGTGACTTTGAGGAGAGCAGTGGTGGCGCTGTGACCTGATCGAAAACCAGAGTTTAGTTGACTTATCAAATTTTTACTACGAACAAAGTGAGAATTTTTTAAGAACGCAGGACTCGATTACCTTTAAAAAAAGGCAGGATTGAGATACGTCGATAATGATGAGAAGCGGAAGGATTGGAACATTTAGGAAGAGGACGAACAATAGCGTAACGCCATAACGAAAGGAAGGTATAGATATTTAAAGAAAAGTTTATAATATGGGTGACTACAGGAAGTAGGGAATCGAGAATAGGAATTATCATCCGTCGTCCAACTTTGTCGTAACCGACGGCATTGGATTTAATTATAAGGATGCGCTTTTTGATATCGTCGGAAGAGACAGGAGAAAAATAAAAAAAGTTAATGGTAGGGCGCTTCATACCATTTATGTATAAAACCGTTATAGACGTTATTAGATGATCCAAACCAGAAAAGGTAGTGAAATGCAAATTCAAATCATCTATTATAATTATTATAAATTCGATTGTCGATGGATTGTTTAATATTCGCGACTTACAGACACCAAGAGTCTCTAAGAGCTTCCAGATATCAGCAGATGTTGATGAAAAAATTTTCTCATGGATATATCGGGGTTTATCATCTGATTACATCGATTTCTACACTGTTTATAAAAAGACCAATTTTCTTCACTTCGCAGTTTTTTAAATTTCCTAAAAGCACTAAGCTCTCATTTTAAGGCGCTCATTTAAATTTTTTTTAATGGAGCGTGGACATCGTACAATTTGATTATATTTTGGTTTAATATGTTTACCTTTGCGTCTATATTGTCTTCCTCAAATAGAGAGTCCTAGTCAACCTTAGTAGCGTCCTTTTTCAAATTATCAAAATTTATTTAAAAAAAAATAACACACGTGCAGCACCTTAGGTTAGGGAACCTTCAGGTTAGGGAGGTTTTAGGATATAAAAGAGGAATATAAGGTCATGATGTGAAAAACCAGGATATTGTCCGTGAGAGAATATAAGAGAAGGATTTGAGGAGAGGATTCCATCAAGCCAAGTCTCTTCACACGAGACATTATCATGGGATGGGTTCGAGAGGTAAAATGTGGAGACAGCTTGACTCGACTATGTCCAGGAATTTGCGGGCACAAGGGGAGTAAATTGCACGGATGTTGGTATTAAAATCGCCCATGATGACTCCGAACCCAAAGGTTGCAAAACCATTTCGAAATCGGTGAAATAATCAGTATTTGGGGGACAATACACTACGCCGATAACAATTTTGGCACCTCAAGAAATATACACTCAGCAAAAGCAGAATAATTTTGAGGGGACGAAGCCAATGTCCTAAATGGCAAATCACTTTTTAGGTATATAGCTACTCCACCGCCACCCTTACCTATACGGTCATTTCGCTGAAGGTTGTAGCCAGGAAGGGAATACATAGTTGAGAGAAAATGAGGTTTGAGCCAACTCTCCGAGATCAGGATAGCATGTCACGGGGTAGACTGTAACCCACCGTGACCACGGCCGCTGGAAAGTGTTCGAAACTTCGGGAATTAAAAGTGTAAAATAAACGCGATAAAATCCGTAAAGTCATTTTATTTAATAATTCGTGATATGATTGGATTATAATCCTGGTAATATAACATATTTCTATCTAAAATATTACCACTATTCCATAATACAAAACCTTCAAAGGTTTATAGCGTCCATATTACAAACAAAAGTCATGGAAATGTAAAATAAAATATTTTTTCAACCGTTAAATATTTAAATGACTTTTAAATTTCTCTCAAGCTGCCCCGTTTGCTCTTTCAATATAAAACCTTAATGAAGTCCGATTGTTCTCGGCTCTTGACTGAAATATTGTGAATCGCAGAGCTACTCCAAGTATTAAATGAATGAATTCATATATGGAAGTAAATGAAAAAAACAAACATCATTTTATAATAAAATTGATTTTCAAGCTTTTAACATATGAGTGTCAACGCTATACATTTCTATTCGCACTTAAAAAGATTGAAAAGTTTTCAAAATTATAATTAACTTTTTACTTGTATTAATTAATGTGACAAGACGAGCATTATTTCGACGGGACCGTAAATTATACCACCAACCTATAAGAAAAAGCGTAACACACCAAAAATCGATCGATCATTGAAGGTAAAATGGAACGTTATGTTTCTTTTCTTTAATGATTTTTTTCTTTATTTTCTATGTTATCTTGACTACGGTGTCCTGACAATACGGGTAGTACCACTACAATGACACTTGCCCAGGTGGTCCACTGTAAAAGAGGATTTACCACCTTCAAAAAAATTAGTTAAACAACATAACGTTTTTTAGATTAACTTTGTTGTTTACGTTTCGAAATCATAAATGAAATCATAAAAATGTTAAAAAAACTGATTCGTGAATAACTTTAACGTTTAGGAAATATTTTACCTAAGATAAAACTTTAGGCGCGTACTTTTGGACAATTTAAAGGTTATAGAAGGTCTCTTCCAACTTGTAAAATGTTCTTTACTGAGGTCCTTGTTAAATAACTTTCATTATTTGGCACATTTAATGGAACGGGCGTCCTTATCTTTTATTTGACCACTTACTGTATAACATAAAGTGAACGTGAAAAGTGAATGAAGTTAAGTTAAATTGTATTACATATACAAATACAATTAAATACAAAAAGTCTGTAAATATATTAAAAATGCCGTAAGCAATTATGCCGCTTTAAAATTATAAAAATTATCTATATATAAAATTATTCTATCACGTCGAGTTTTAATACGAACCGCATTCACAGATTTTGCTAAGTAACCTACATGAATCAGAGATTAACATTTTTTTCTAAATGAAAATGAAAACTTTTATGAAACGATTGGCTTTTTTTTATAGTCAGAAGTGACAGTTTCTCTTTGGAAGCTCTAGCAGTAGTCTCAAAATGGTAGTACCGAATAATTTGTTTTTTTTAATTGATATTTCATTGTTGTTAAACAGAAGTAACACGTACACCAAGTACATGATGTTAGGGTTGATTTTACTAAAGCGGTTCACTAGAAAGCCTGATTTGATATAACTCTTTGCCCTTCCTTTAACTAATCCGTCTTATAGTTTAAAACATTATTAAAAGAATAGTTTGAGAAAGATTATAGTATCTAAAGTGATACAACTTTTTAAATTCACTTTACTTAGAGGTTATTTATTGGCTGCAATCCGAAATATAAACATAAAACTGTTTATTAAAATAAGAAGCTAAGTTATAAATCCAATCAGCATCCCAAAATGGAGATCCTTAATTGAGTTCCTTACAGATTCAATACTTGGCAAGAGAAACTGGCAACAACATCAATAGAAACAGTGTCGGACCCTTGTCCCTTTTGTAATCAGTTACTAACTACGAAATTTATTCAATACAGAAACTTGATTCATACACAATTTTTTTATGTGTTTGTATTGTTCATACTTTTATTTAGGTTGAAATTTGATATTTTATTAATGACTAGCTTTCAACCCTTTCAACCGCCTTTTTACAAATAAAAGTATTATAAATGTCTTCTTTATTCTAGGTTTGGATTCTGCTTTACGTTTGTACCATGTTTCAATAAAACCGGTTCAGGTTTGACGGATGGACAAACAGACAAAGTTATATTCGCATTTATAACATTAGTGTTGAAGTATAGATAATTAGGTACTCTTGGTACTTTGAAATACTTTATCACAAATTTATACAAAAATTTATTAATGAAAACCACGTTTTAGTAATTATACTATACGAACTAGAAATCCAATTAATAGCAATTACGGGGTTACATAATTACTGTTAAAATCATGTTATGATAACCTTGTGGTGTCGAATGCAGGTTTGAACTTGTTTAGTTTTTGATTAACAATGGACATGAAATTATATCATGGCACTATAGATTAAGTTTAAAGAACATTATTAAAGCAAGTTATTTTGACTTAAGACTTAATTTAAAATGTCGCCATGGGCCACTCTCCATGCATTACATAGCCCTCTAAACCAAGTAAAATCCATTATTTAGATTTACATTTTTCCATTTTTTTTAATAATATATATTAGTTGTTTTTAAGAAAATTTAATGTAAATTGTTTATATTACAAATATTTTTTACCCATGGCCACTTCTTCAATATTATCAATGTACCTTGGTTATTCTTATTTCTTTTTTGATTTAAGATTTATTTATGATTTAAGTGTCCCCCTATAAAATACGCTTACATTTTATAGTGTGTAAAAATTATTTGTTCTTATACAGATATTTCTTTACTTTCCTTGAGATCCAGAAAACTGGGACGAAAATGATCCTTTTATTAATATAAAAATCTTCTCTTGAATGCCTGTAGTACAAAGCTTATGGTAACCAAAAGAAGTCGTCCTAAGTACGGCTCTGGAAACTAGTAACGGATTTAAACATTTAAGAAATTTTGAAATAACAGAAAATTTTATACAATTAAAGTTTCGATCGGACTACAAAAGCGACAAAATGTCACTAACAACTAACGTAACTTTGGACTTCTATCGAAAATTTAATATAATCCTATTTTTATGCGGCATCACCAATATATGGGTTGGAGAAAAAAAATATTCTAGATCCTTTACAGTTTTTGTTCGAACGTATTCGAAAATTGTCACAATTTGCCTTTACTTTTTCGTTTCAATTGAGTTATTAGCGTTTTTCACTCAATCGAATTTGACTACGAAGCAAAATAATGATAGACTGGTATTTGGCTTGTCGCATCCTATATTGATGTTTTATTCCGTCAGTGCCGAACATTACAATGTCAGAATTAGGAAGTTATTAAATACGTTAGCTGTGGGTTTAAAAGAGATTTACAATGACTTGGATATAGAGAAGCGGATGATTTGGAAAGCAAAGTTGTATTTAACAGCTTATCTATGCAGTATTAGTGCATCTCTAATTTCTTACGGTTTTAATGGATTGATGCACGTTGTACACGGAGGTAAGGTAGAAATGCATGTTATTTGTTTATCACTTATGCTGACTATGTAATTTAACTTATTTTAACAATTTATTAGCACTTAATTTTTTATTATTAAAAAAAAACTTATTTTAAACAATTCAAAGTTTTTTTCTAATTACTTTACTTATGTTGAAAATACTGCAAAGAAAACTAATTTTTTATTTGTGGATCAAGCAATCGGCTGGCGTTTGTTGACCTCCTGGCTTACACAGTTTTAGCTCCTTTCTCTCTTAATTTTGCTGGTAAAACTTAAACACAACATGCCCTTGAGCGCTTCACACTACGTGTTAATAATAATAGCTGACTTATGAGATTTATAGAAAACTGTTATATAGTTGTTCCAAAAAGCCAGTATTTGCGAGCAGAAATCTTGGATATTAGTGTCCCTTAAGGCTCTTTTTGCATTGCTTTTGGGATCTCAAGCCAGTAATCGAAAATCGCTGTATAGATGAAAGCACCTAAATAGTCTTACAAAGCGAATAGTTGCGGTTATACGCGACACGCTAGGTTAGAAACGATAGTCTAGGATAGGCCAATACGTGATATCTCTATGGCGATGAAATAAAAGGTGCAGGTCAGTCGAAATTTCACGCTAATTTCAGGTCTCTTTAGTTGACACCTCTTTAAAACATGGGTATATCTCATATTAAGTACTCTACTTTACCTTTAGTGCTACCTGCACCCGCCTCTTGCCTTGGATTACGCCTGTGTACGCCAGAAATAAATTACGCAAAAAGTTTGGCTTCCATGTACTTGTGCATAGTAACATCGGTTTATATTGGACATAAACTAAAATCATTATGATTTTAAAATATGTCTGAGATCTGCTTAAAAATCACCCTTAGTAGGCATTGTATTTGACCACTCCAACCAAAAGCCAGCAAAACCACCTCGGGGGCATATTGGTTTCGGTCCTTGTTCTACAGTCTAGAGGTCGAAGGTTCGAACCCTGCGACAAAACCAACTATATGTTAATCACTGCCTTCTGGTTGATTAGGGCGATATGTTTGCGTTGATGTATGCGTTAACCAAATTGTCTGAAAAGTAACATGGTCCATGACAACTGGTGGGCACGTAAAACGTTGGGTTTGGTGGTCAAGGCCATTTTTGGCAGTCGTTAAAGGATGTCAGTGCTTGCTAATCTACTAACAACTAATTTCGCTGTCGAACGGAGATGACTGTTTGGGTTGTGGCGTTAAGATGCAAGTCTTCGCGTAAGATTTTGCGTCTTATTCAGGTAGATGAATAAGAAACCTATGATAACTTGGGAAGGTGTCTAGGATAATGAAATATAAATACTATGTATTTAATTATTTGTTTTATTTACGCGATTATTATACATATCAAACCACTTAATTTGTGGATTTTTCGCGTTACTTAAATATATGATTCTTTCCAGTCTGCCCGTGATCATGGGTGCTGGAAAGAATCCGAAACGTCGGGAATAAATATATTTAGCAACGCGAAAATCGTAAGCTATAAATTTATTTTGCATATAAAATTATTTCTTCAATTCCAGATGGCACCTTCACCACAGTAATTACTGCTTGGCCAAATGTGGAAGACAAAAACCTTTACGCAAATTTAACAAGAATAGTAAGCTACGTTGTTTGGTGGTTATTCATGATTCGATTATCAGGCGTGTACGTCCTTGTGATATCTCTTATGACTATTCTGAGTCATCAGTATAAACATCTTCAAAGTTATTTCTATAGTCTTGAAGATATTTTCAAGAAAAATACGCTGACTCTAGATGAGAAACAGAAACAGTATGAGAAATCTTTGAAGATTGGAATTCAGATGCACGTCGACTTACTTTGGTACTGAATTATTATCGATCAATATTTATTCATTTGTCTTTTTTTTAGTTTTGCATATATAATAAAAGAACGTCGTTTATAAATTTAAAAATAATGAAATATTTACCATGGGAATTGTTATGAAGGATTTTACTATAGATTCATAGTAAGTTTCCAATATGGAAACCTCTGCAATACCTATTACTTATAAAAATGTGATGTGAAAAATGGTATGTAATTAATTTCGCCGAAATTAGAACCCTGGTGTTTCGTGACATTATTAAAACCCCAAAAATTCTTCCTAAATAACACTATCATCATCATCATCATCAGCCTGTGGTAATCCACAGCTGAACATAGGCATCCCAAATGCTCGCTTTTTCAATTAGGGTTTTTGGACCGTATTCCACCACACTGGTCCAACGCGGTTGGTGGTTGGACTGACTTTTTATATGCCCATCGGACGCATGGATCTTTTTTCTTTTCAGAAAGTTGGGTGATCGGTCTTGTCCTAACTAACCAGAAAACAACGTGCGGATTCGAACCTGTCATTATCTTCGATTTGTAAAGCACGGGCCAATACCGCCAGGCCGTGGAGGCGGTTTAATATAAATAGGATTATTTATATATATAAATTTATTTTAGGTGTACTAAAGAAAGTCAAACGGTTTGCGCGGCAGTTTTTAGCGGTCAAATAATAATCAACATATCTGTGTTGTGTCTTCTTATGCTGCAAATGGTGGTGAGCATTACAAACATAACCGGAGCTTGGTAATTCGTTGTTGTTTCTGGTAATTGAAATTGGAAAGTCCAAGTAAAAGTAAAAAATTGTTGCATCCGTTTATGCTTTTCTGAAACGTTATGAAATCACAAACCCATATTTCCCTTTTTATTTAAACTATGTTCAAAATAAAAATCAATACATCGAATTTGAGTTAAAAGCGTATTTAATTATTTAAATTGTATGTAGTGAATTTAAATTTAAATTGTAAAGCATTTCTTAGGTACAGAATATGAGCAAATTCCACACATCTTTGTTCTCAATGTAATTTTTAATAGAGTTGAAGGCACTTTTGAGCTATGTAATTGCTCCAACTCTATTAAGATTTAAAAAAGCGAATCACTCAATAGAACTTGGCTCTCATGTATAATACTTTGAAATAGTAACGACATCGTTTTGTTAGTATTAATAATTGCCTTGCAACACTAAACTACTGGGCCCAACGGTGGTCCGTCACCAAACTTTACACACCAATCCTAGTATGGTTAGCAGCATACAAACACCCGTAGTTTATTTATCTATTAATTAATAAATTATGCACTAAAAGTTCAGAATGGACTTAATACCATAGGCGTGTGATGAGCGGGAAGATTAAGGTCTTGCTTACGAGCACAACAAAAAACGCACACCTGGGAAACAAAATACTCGTGCCAGGATGATAATCACCGCCCCCAGCAACCGCTTAAAATAGTCGCCAGATTGTCGGCGTTCTGGTTCACAAAGCGATCGTCAACAATCTTTAGGAGGAAAAACATTGAAGAATCCCTAACGTACGTACCTTTTGTATGTGTGATCTTCTCATTTTAGCGAAAAGTGTCGGCCACCTAGTCCGTTGGAAAGACGATAAAGTTTACCTAAAAAAACACGTAACAATTTTTTATGTTTCTGCGAATCACAATATTCTCAGTGTAACAAGCAATCTATTTTATTACTTCCTGAATCAAGTGGTATATTATGTTAGTTTAAACTTCAAACCAATAAAACTAGTTTAAAAATTATAATTAGCGGATTCCGATTTCAATGCATCAAATTATAAAAAAACTGATTAAGTATTTCATTTGTTTCTTTTTTGGTAAATCAGTTATTTAATGTTATTACAGAACCTAGAGCGAGTCTTCATAAATTTACTGGCGATAGTATCGACCGCTATAGCATTGATGATAAGCACTGGCTTCTTGATGTGGAGTTCCGGTGACGTCACCGTGGAAGTAAGAACTACCTTATGGTACTATATTTTAATATCCAATTATTTGAAAACTGCAGCAAAGCATAAATTATATCACATAAATAAAAAGCAAATTATAAATCGGTTCACCTACCAACTCAGATTGACCAGCGTGGTGGAATATGATCCATAAACCCCCTAGGAGCTCCCTTTCTCCATAGGGTTTATGGATCGTATCCCACCACGCTGGTCTAATGTGGGTTGGTGGTGACTGACTTTTACATGCCCATCCGACGCATGGATCATCTTACTTTTCAGACACATTGGGTGATCGGCCCAAATTGCCCTAATAACAGGAAACAACAAATTAAAATTTGTTGAGTCCTCGCAGGATTCGGAACCCACGACCTCCTTAGCTTGGCAAATGGTGGTGAGCATTACAAACATAACCGGAGCTTGGTAATTAGTTGTTGTTCCTGGTAATTGAAATTGGAAAGTCCAAGTAAAAGTAAAAAATTGTTGCATCCGTTTATGCTTTTCTGAAACGTTATGGAACCTCAAACCTATATATCTCTTTTTTATTTAAACTATGTTCAAAATAAAAATAAACACATCGAATTTGTAGTTATGAAGTTAAAAGCGTTTAAAAGCGTATTTGCTAAATTTTCGAAAGTGCAGAATATGACCAAATTCCACACATCTTTGTTCTCAATGTAATTTTTTAATAAAGTTGAAGGCACTTTTGAGCAAAGTAATCTTGGCAGATTTACAAAAACGCGAATCACTTAATTGAACTTGGCTCTCATGTATAATACTTAGAAATAGTAACAACATCGTTTGCTAGTATTAATAATACGCGTTGCAACACTAAACTACCGCCTCTCGAAGATCGCCCACGTCTTCCCCACATATCCCTAAGCAAGCGAAATCGCGCTGTCGTTAGGGCACTTAATAGTATGCTGGCAACTTATTTAGAAGGCAGCCGAGTTCTTTGCGATACGACCTCCGTTCTTTATGGCGCTGCACTGACATCTTGTCGTTTAGTTGGCACCAAATTTCCTACTAGTAGGGGTGCCACTAGGCATATAAATGATACCTCAGAGTGGAGAAAAAGAATAGAGCACCCTATGGCAAAAGCAAGGGTTATTATCGGCAGGCTCCTTAGCTTCAGGTCTGGTAACAGAAGACCAAGAATCGTGCGAACCGTCAGCTCGGCGCTTGGTGGGAATGATTTAAGTCTGACCCAGCCGAACATGGCCCAAAGACTGGCGGACTGCATCGATGACCTGAAGCAAAGGTACGTCATCAGCTTGGGGAAAGCGAATTTGGCAATATACCTAGAGGTTAAAGTAGTTCAACCAGAATCGTCTCTTCGAGAGTGGCCAGAAGAGGCTCTACAAATCCTTGGAGCGACGACAAATACAAGAAGCGGGCCAAAGACCTAACAAGAATAAAATGGTCGCGTTTTGGCACAGCCTTTGGTCAGAGGTCGCACATCGAGGGCACTTGGACAGAAGTCGTGGCTGGTGAATGCAAAGCCATTGCATGCATGGATCCCACCGTCATAACACCAGACGACGTAGCTAACGCAATCCGTAAAGCCCCGAACTGGAAAAGTTCGGGACTAGACGAGCTGCATCACTACTGCCTTAAGGGATTCGTGGCGGCTCAAACTTTACTTGCCCGACAGTTCCAGGATGCCATCGACCAGAAGTCGCTCCCGAGCCTCTTTACTACAGGGATCACTCACTTGGTTCCTAAAGATAAGGTAACCATTGATTTTAGCAAGTCAATTAGAATGGAGTTTTGAACGGATAAGTGTGCGATTCTCCATGTTAAAAGAGGTAATAAAACCCACACCGACGGGGCCCATATAACTACACCGGTTAACATAAGGACCTTTTTTTTACCGTGGGAAAATGCCTACGCATACCCGTCCTTGCGGGGGCAAAGAGGGGTTATGTCGGACCCGCACCGACTAAAATTACCACGTTGTTCCTACTTGGCGCCTTATAGATGGGGTCATAGGCACGCTTAGCAGTCTTCTGCGACCCCATCAGCGCTAGCCGCCGTAACTGCTCAGTCTCGGCCTTACGGCCATCTGCCTTCCTCTGGACGCATCGGAACTAACGCGTCCTTCGTCTCGACTCCCCCTAGTCTGTTACTCAGGGGCCATGGGAGCTAGGAGTTCCCAACCCAGACAGTGACGAGACTCCCAGCCCCCAGCGGCGGCCCGGATGTTAAGCTCCGCCGCTAGCTACATTTCGGCCGAAGAAGGAGGAGAGATCGACGACATCATGCCGAATGTTCCCTCCTCCCACGGCCCCTCCACACCGCATTAGCGGTGCGGCCCCGCCGAGTCGCGGAGGATAGGAAGAGCGGCGTACGATTTACTAACACTCCTCTTCCCCCGCGACTCTTCCTTGGTTGTGAAGGACAGGAAGGGCGGCACACCTACCTCCTGCAACCCGTCCCTCGCACCTTCCAAAGGCGCTTCCAAAGCGGGCTTCTGCAACCCGCTTGGAGCAGCCTCATCCACGGCCGGCCTTACTCCTCAGGCCGGCCAGGTTCCTCCTGGACAGAAAAATCCCGAGATAGTCAGTGATGAGGTTGTACATACCACGGAAGAATGGTGGGCAGGGCTTGTTAAGCGCCCTTGCTATGCATAATCGTAATGTGTGCAGCCTCCGTAAGTACTTTCTGGCGAAATCGGTTGATGCATTCTACGCAGGCGTCATTGAGAGTGATAAATGACTTACCCCTCTTTCTTTAGCCAACGAGCAGTGGCAAGACCCAGCAGTGCTGAGCATCTCCGACCGTGAGACTGTATGGAAAGGGAAAGAGCTACACGGGCGGTTCTACAAAGTTCTGCATGAACCTCATGTAGACGCTACCGCCTTAGTAAACTGGCTACGTTTTGTTAATCTTTTCGGAGAAACCGAGGGTTTTGCCTGTGCAATACAAGATCAGGTTATTAAGACCAACAACTACAGAAGATTCATCCTTAAGGATGGCACCACAGACGTTTGTCGAGCCTGTTGCCATCCTGTGGAGACCCTGCGGCATGTTATCCCCGGTTGTTCGGCTCTTTTTAACACTGAGTATTAGCACAGGCACAACCTAGTAGCCAGGATACTCCACCAAGAGCTCGCTCTGAAGTACGGTCTCGTGGAACGGAGATTGCCATATTATAAGTACTCGCCGGACGCCGTGCTCGAATATGATCGCACTAGTCTCTATGGGACCGGTCCATCATCACGGAGAGAACGATACTGGCCAACAAGCTTGATATCGTGCTGATGGACCGGGCACTATCAAGGGTATTTTTGGTTGACATCACGATCCTATATGACGAGAACCTCGTGAAAGCCGAAACAGAGAAGAAACGAAAATATCTGGATCTGGCTCACGAGCTGACTGACATGTGGGTTCGGATACCGACCGAAATTATCCCTATAGTCGTTTCTACAAACGGGTTAATCCCAGTGAGCCTCGCATAACACCTGAGACAGCTGGGACTCCGTGACGGACCGCTTCTAACTCAAATGCAAAAAGCAGTGCTTCTGGACACCGCTCGCATTGTCCGCCGGTTCTCCCTTTCGACCTAACCCTCGGCGTCTGGTCTCCCCTGCTGAGGGCTTCCGTCTGGCTGAAATGTATCTATATATTTATTGTTTATTATATTTATTGTATTATAATTCGTATATACGTAATTTTTTTTTTATTGTATTAAAATTTCCCCTCAGCCAGATGAGAAAATTCTTTATAATAGATTAAGTATTTCATTTGTTTCTTTTTTGGTAAATCGGTAATTTAATGTTATTACAGAACCTAGAGCGAGTCTTTATAAATTTACTGGCGATAGTATCGACCGCTATAGCATTGATGATAAGCACTGGCTTCTTGATGTGGAGTTCCGGTGACGTCACCGTGGAAGTAAGAACCTACTTATGGTACTATATTTTAATATCCAATTATTTGAAAACTGCAACAAAGCATAAATTATATCACATAAAGAAAAAGCAAATTATATAACATCATGGCATATATAACATATAACATGGCATATAACATATGGAGAAAGGGAGGCTCCATAAGGGTTTATGGATCGTATCCCACCACGCTGGTCCAATGCGGGTTAGTGGGTGGACCGACTTTTTACATGCCCATCCGACGCATGGATCATCTTACTTTTCAGACAATTGGGTGATCGGCCCAAATTGCCCTAACCGACTAGGAAACAACAATTAAAATTTATTGAGTCCCCGCAGGATTCGAACCCACGACTTCCGGTTTCTAACCCTATACCACTAGGCTACGGAGGCAGTTGATCGAACCTATGCGAAAAGACGCTGTTAGCTGAAGCGGCCAAAGACAAGATAGAGCGGAAACTACACGAGCTGACAGAGCAATGCAATCATACCATAGAGAATCTGAACACTACCGACAAATTGCCGGATGCGGACCGCAGGAACAGCGTTGAAGACTACCTGAAGGACATAAAGTCTAGATTGGAGGACTTGCAGTCTGTTAATATTATGACTAATGAAGAATTGATCGACCATGAGATCAAGCTGTCGTTCGTTAAGGAGGACAGCGAGAATGAAAAGGTGGATGATGAACTGCTTCTGAATGAAATGAACCAAGCTGTGCTGGAGGAAGAGAAACGGGCTATAGGACAGGTGACTTAACCACGAGCTGCAAGAGATGAACAGAGCGATGGCCATCAAAGCGTCCGTGGTCCAAGCGATACTCGCCAACAACAAGGAAATGTTGGAAAGTCATAACAATCTACGCGAGAACTAGGAGAAGATTGCTCCTTTGGAGAAGGAGCGAGATGAGCTTATGCAGCAGTTAAAGCAGACTAAGAGTAAGGACCCATCGCACGAGGAGGGACGGACGAAAGTATCCGCATTGGAATCCGAGATATCGGAGCTGAAGAAGAAATGCCAACAGCAGGCGAACATAATCAAGATGATGTATACTTGTAAGGAAAATATAAAAACACAAAATACTTATACGAAATTAAAACTTTTTTTTAACTCGAATTACGGTATCAAGATATAAACGACAGACTCATAGTGTTAAAAAAAAAAACATCAACAAAATGGACCTTCTACTGGTCGTAAAAGGAGTAGCAATTACTTATAAACAACTTTAAATTGTAGCTACTGCTAAGTTTTCTATAGAAATAATAAATTCTTACGAAATATTTGTATTAAAAATATGTTGATCTGTTTGTAGGCAGCACATCTCTCTTCAGCAATGTATAGCTCCGGATGGGAAAATTGTCAGGGTAGCAACTCAACTAGGATGAAACAATTATTAATCGTTGCAATGACCCATTGTCAGGTATGTTACGTCTTTAGCTGCTCTGTACAAATTATTTTATAGTAACAATAAAAAAAAAATTTATAAACTTTGCCTGACGAAAACAGTCTGTAAGGTTTTCGAAACGTCGGGAATATGCACAATACAACCCGTAATATATTTTATTAAGTCAGGTTTCCCTCTTGCCAAATTAATTACCAATTAATATATACTCTAGGCCTTTGTATATTCTAAAGATTTAATTTTGGCTAATTTATTTATTTCATAATTCTGACAAAAATATTGAAAAGAGTGCTTTTTTGACTGATAAATCAGTTGTTATATTATTGCCACTCCACGTTTTCGCTTATCGGCTTTCACGAATTTAAATATTCATGACACTTAAACATTTATATTTTGCAAAGTGGGGCTTTTATGTGGTATGGGGATGTTAAAAATTTTCATAAATCCTTTGCTATGTTTTATACACTTCAATTAAAATCGTTATTTACTCTGTTTTTTAATTTGTAGAAGCCTGTTATTCTGCGTTGTTTTCGTATAATGGAACTTTCATATAAAACGTATCTATCAGTAAGTATGTGAGATTAAAATAGGTATTTGTGTTTCTTAACATATTTTGATTTTATTCTTTTTTCAGATTGTGAAGTCATCATATTCGGTATTTTCAATTTTATATTAAGTGTTATTAGTTAAAACTATATTGCAAGTTATAATAAAAGCAACAAATGAAGTAATTTCATAAGCTTTTTTTAAGTTTTTCCTTTTGCACCTTACAAAATTTCAGATTCATATAAAAGTTACAATCAAGCGAACATTAAACACTAAAACAATACTTAAATCGTGACCGATACTAAAATTGTTATAGAAATATTACACGTAAATGTATTTCACGGTCTCACGACTAAATAAGAATGTAAAGATTTAATATTTACATAAATAAATATTAATAAAATTTAATTTGTGTTATTTATGATAAATTATATATATAATTAAATATAAATTACTAAATAATTATATTGTAATTGTTATGTAAAGTACCTGCGGGCACGATTAAACTGTAGCCTTTATTTTGTCATTAAGTGGCTTTGATCGCATAATACGGAGTTCTTTTAGGTGAATTAAGTGTTTCAGTAATATTTTACAGATTTAAACGGTTTTTTTATTTTTTGGGATCCACATTTTTAAATTGGAATCCAAGAATATAAATACTACAGATCTAATAAGTACTTTTTGTCAAACCAATGTTCAAAATAAGGAAAATGAACGATATGTCAATTTTAAATGAAAACACTAACGTTTATTCCAAAACCTATACCAGCTTAGTCTGCCCGTGATTATGGATGCTGGAAAGAATCAAACGTGGGGAATAAACATATTTCTGAAACAGAAAAAAATCATAAATTAGTGGATTTGATATGGAAGTTTTAAGTATTTCCTATTTTCATGAAATTCCATAGAAAATCTTTTTTGTTAAAGACTGACGATGAACTTCAGAACTTTAAAGATAAATACGATGGATGGCTTAGATCTCAATAACGAGATCCCTGACGCTCTATAACGACCTCCAAAGACGGTTTACAACCAGCACAAGCTTTTCACATGCTTATTTGAATTATCAGATTTTTAGCTATCAAACCGATATTGCCTTAATGAACTAGAAAACGACAACAATACAAAGATCATGTCCAATACGATTAGTTTGTGAGGCTAGGATCATTAGGGCATAAATATTCATATATAAACGGAGATATTTTTTCTTGTCTTATATTCTGGTGAATCGATGCCTTGAATTTTGAAAACTAGTAATGTGTTGTGTATATTGTTTTACTCTCATATCCGATCGGACGACGAGGAATCATGTTACTTTACAGGCAATCGAGATGTCATTCCGCATTGCCCTAACCATTGAAAGTAGGAAACAACAATTAAATATTGTTGAGTCCTGGCGCCATAAACACTTAGATATATGCTACCGCTGACTTTATTATATATAAATTGAGATTGGATAATACAATATTGTATTTTTCAATTAAAATAGAACCAAAGGGGCATTAAAAGCTATGCTGTGAAGTTTAATAATTATTATCAACATTGAACGCACGCCAGATTTAACTCTACATTTAATGAATGTTTTCATGCTGTCTAAATAGTTCTGATGTTGAGATACAAAACCCAATCAGTATTCCTTAATTAAGTACAATACAGATTCAATATCTGTAAGCATAACTGCCAACAGCCATATTAATGGCTTCACAGAAATAGAGTCAAACTCTCGTCCATTTTGTAATCAGTGTTCTCAAGAAGACGCATATCATTAGAAGATTGTATTATTCTTACATGGAAATGGTGCAAAGCCTGGCTGAGTCTTGTTCACGCATCGGTCTCCGGATGAACTTGGGTAAAACCAAGGTTATGAGCTACGGTGCCGAGACTTGGACACTTACGGTTCGACTGGTCCACAAATTTAAAGTCGCTCAGCGAGCTATGAAGAGGGCTATGCTTGGAGTATCTCTGAAGAACCGCATCAGAAATGATACCAGAGTCACCGATATAGCCCACTGACGGCCATCTGTCTGCCTCTGGGCACGTAGAAACTAACGCGCCCTTCGTCTCAGCTACTATACATAGGTAACGGACTCCCTCACGTCTGTTACTCAGAGGCCATGGGGGCCAGGAGACCCCAGCCCATGCAGGGACAAGAGTTGGTGTTGGACTCCGTCGCTAACACCGTTGCGGCCGCAGAAGAGATGAGAGATCGATGACACCATGCTGAATGTCCCCTCCTCTTACGGCCCCTCTACACCGCATCAGCGGTGGGGCCCCACCGAGTCGCGGACCCCGCGACTCCTCCTTGGTTGCGAAGGACAGGAAGGGTAACACACCTACCTCCTGCAACCCGTTCCTCGCACCCTCTGCATCTAAAGCGGGCTTGTTGCGCCCGCTTGGACCAGTTTTTGTTTACCGGTGGTAGGTCTGGATGGGTACCACCGCGGTGCTTATTTCTGCCGCGAAGCAGTAGTGTGAAAACCGTGAAAAAGTGCGAGGAGGAAGCCATCAATGATGTGCCACCAATGCGGAGTGGCTGACGACACTGCTGATCACACACTCGTAGAATGAGCCACGATCCCGCCTCACCGGTCTTAGGCACCAACGTTACACTTCCGACTGTGGTGAAGCCATTATTGGGAGAAAAAGAGCATGGAAGGCGTTGGATTCTTTCTGCGCAGCAGTAATGCCTCAGAAAGAGGCGGCGGAATGAGAGAGGGAGGACGACCCTGCCTCGCAACCGATGCGCTAAAAGCCCTCTTGTTCTTTTATTTTTGACTTTATTACCGATAAGAATGTCATGATTTCTTTCTAAATATTTAGTGATTCTGATATTTTCAATTATGCTCTTTAATTTTATAGATAATTTTATTATGGAAAACTTAAAAATTTGGTTTCGGAATATAGACGCATAAAATACAATTTACACATTTTTATATTGGAGATAAAACTTTTTTATCTCCGATGTGTTTACAATGTCACGTGCTATCGTTTCATTTTATTGGAAAAGATAAACGATCCCAAATAGAGTTGTTGTCTTTGTGTAGTTCCACAAAGTGGATGTGCAGATAATGTACTGTTATTACGTCTATTTTGTCTAAAATAACTTATTCTACTGTTAAAATTCAATTTATGAATCGTTGGAAAAAATATAAGGATTTTTTTTAATCACTGATATTATAATTCCAGATTCATGTCTTTGATCATCATCATCATCAGCCTATGACAGTCCACTGCTAGACATAGGCCACCCCTAATGCACGCCACCGCTTCCGATCTTCGGCTTTTCTCATCCAGCCCACACCAGCCACTTTCCGAATGTCGTTACTCCATCTTGTCGCAGGGCGTCCTACACTACGTTTGCCGAGCCTCGGTCTCTACTGCAGAACTTTTCGACAAGAAGATAAGCTTTATCTTAGACAAATTTCGCAGGAAGCTACCGTCCCCGGGGACTAGGTACGTGAATTAGGCATTTGTTATGTCTCCTAAGGGTCGTCGGCGATCCGTATACGGACCGAGACGCTGACGGCTTGGGGACTGTATTAATCGATTGCTGGGGGCGATGAGAACCGCCCCGAATTACGGGTGCATCTAGAGTAGCGGATGTGTGTGCTTTGCTAAGCCCGTAAGCGGGGGCGAACTCGGGTGAATGTATGCTAATCCTACTTGTGTCCTGTGTAAGGTTGGATGACGGGACCCCGTTGGTCCGGAATCTCGTGACCCATTCCTCGTCGAATCGAGGATAACGTTTCGCGGTCTACGCTTAAGACTAGATGCGTTTGGATCGGCTGTGTAATTTGCTGCTTTAACAGCAGAGCGTGCTGTTAACTTTTGAAAAGTGTTCGCGGAGTGTCAGTAATTTACAGTCCTACGTAAGTCTACGTTGCGCTTGTAACCTGCCTGTAGTCAGCAGATTTTATTTTGCACGAATGACGGTTGTTCAGGTGCTTTAGGAATGATTGGCATGCATAGGCCATGATTGGTCTAATCGATACTTTATAATATAAGAGTTCAAAGTTTAGCGATATTTTGCACTGAGAATTCGTTAAGGGTAGAGTCTGGTCGATACGAATAGAGCCTTCTTCCTAACGTCCTGACTATGACTTTTGAACAAAATGTTGCAGTCGAAAGTCACTCCTACATATTTGGCCTTCCTTCCCAAGGGATTGGTTGGCCGTAATGTTTTAACTTCCTGGCATCTTGGCTGGCATCGGCCAGCGCGTGGCCTTATCCTGGTGCCTGGGGTAAAGACCGGGTTATTGTGTATTCACGACGTAATCTAGACAAATGAACGTGTTGCTACACTCTTATCGGGGTTTACGTCGAATCTCCATTTACGAAACCAATCGCCTAAACGAATAATCGCGCTATGGAGCTTTTAATAGATATAATTTGGTCTTAGCGATTGTCTGGCATTTCAGAGTGTACAACTGTGCATCATTCCGTTGTGCTAGACTTTGCCAAATGCCTTTGCGACATTGAATAAGACATCCCCTATGACACGGGGTTTGGGTTTATGAGGGCAGTGCAGAATAAATTCTGTCAGGGATAGATTTGGACGGGCCACGGGTGCTTCAGACGAAAACTGAATTGCTTGTCTGGGATAAGACATTTAGAGAAGGCGTGGTCTTTCAACCGGAAGAGAGTTATGTGTTCATATAGTTTGATCAAGCAATTCAGCAAATTAATTGACGATCACTGACCTCTAACTCAAAGTTGCCTCAAGCGAAATCGGTTTGACTCGGACGGATGGCAATGAACGCCTGCTCCAATGTATTTTCTCTTATACAGGCATCGAAATCTGAACGGCAAGCTCATAAGGAGTTAGGTGGTATACATGAATATAAAAGCTTACATTATACACAGTAGCAAGTCATTAACTTTAAAGTGATCTTTATTTGGAATGGGTTGGATCAGAATCTCAATGCAAATGCTTATTTAAATTCTAGACATAAATTTTAATATTAATTATAATATTAATTGAGTTCCAACAAAAGATTTTACCTATAAGTTGATAGGTTTTTAACACTGGCCTTTTTGTAGTATAATGACACTTTATCATTATGTGATATGTATGAACTTTGTAGTCTTTTTTGAACTTATTCTGTTGGATTGAATTTTATGTAAACGCTTACTTTCTGGTATTTGATTTTGATTGTAGAAACTAGCAACAGATCTTTTCTCATAGTCATATTCCATTACATGTATTTTACACTACAAACTTATTAACGTAAACCTCTTCTGCGTTATCAAAAAAAAAAAAGAAAAAAATGGAATCTGTCATTGGGAGTGGAACCATTACGTAAGTCTATTTAATTGTTATCTTAATCTTGTTGATTCCATGATAGATAAATAAATAAATAAATATGACAGCATTATGCCAATAAGTAAGATATAATATTTAACTTATCACAACACTTGAAAAGTGTATGGTAACATCAAAAATTAGAATTAAAACTGAGAAAATTAAAATTAAAATAAAAGCTCTCATTTTTGTCGGGAAATAAACTTATGAACAAATAAAAAAAAACAATCTTAAATAAAAGAACATGTTATAATATGATTTTACGTTTAAAGACTGATACTTGAAATCTGAACAGATTTGAAGGCATTATATTTAGAGATACAAAATAATTAAATGAAACTCTATCCTAATCAGGCTTTCACATGAAGTAGTTTGTATTCTCTAACGATGTAACACAAACTTCTACTGAAGTTCGGCTTCGTAAGGGGACTAATTAAGGTAAGAATGAAAGTCCGACACTCTTTATATCTATCTGTTAGCAGTTTCAATGGCCAAAATTGTATCGCAATTAAATAAGGATTATTACTAGATTGTTTATTGAATGTAAAATATACACTACTCTATATATTTTATTTTATGTGAGTATAATGTTATTTTCTTTTTTTTACGTGATAAATGCACAAAAGCTTAATACTAAGGTTTACAAATTGTTAAAACCTAATTATGTGTTGCAATAATATGCATTGGTTAATAACAATGTAAAAAAAATAGGAATTTTATTATTATCATTGGGTTTATGGATTGGTCATAATATAATAACGCACAATAACCATTTTTATGTCAACATATTTAAAAATTGCAATCAGGCACATTTAAAGCGTATTGAAGATAAAACAGTTTAAGCTCAGGTTGCAGGAAACGCGACGCAATTCGTTCGGAGAGCACTTTGTTGCCTGCTTATAATGCGTAAAATAGTTATACACTGTTAGAAGCCAGTCGTATTTTGGTAAAAATACGAAGTGCTAAAATGTTCTCCATAGGAAAATTTAACTGTATTCTTACAATATATACTGTAAATAATGTTATATAAAGTCTTATTGTTTGTATATCGATAACTTGTGTTAAATGATGCTTAAAACAGATAAGAAAAGAAGGTCAGTTATTAAAGCGTTGAATTTTTCATTTGTAAATCCGGAACGTTTTGATTTCGTAAGACATCTAAAGTTTTTTGTTGTTTATAGTTATTCTGCATTTCTTGTGTACAATGTGTTGTATTCTAAACAAGTATGCTATGATAAATCTGTAAAGTACAGCAAAAAAAAAATATGTTTTATGTTCGTTCCTTCAACACAATTTTTACTGGGGACATCTTTGTTTAATTTCAAACCAGTACGAGATTAATAATGTTATCGATATTTAAATTAACCAGAAAACTTATTGACTCTGAATCACGCATAAAGGAAGGCAACATAAAATTTGCAACAACGTGGTTTTTTTTCTGTGTTGATAAAAGTCTTGTTACACTTTACAGAGATTGCTAATAACTGCGACTTTAGTTTTAAAATCTGTACTTCTTAGTGAATAACTTCTCTTTTTGCATCAATTATATTAATAAATAAGCTATGACGGCTACACCTTTGAGAATTTTAAAATGTTACATAATGGCTAATCGTAATTTATTAAAACTTTTCAAGTTGTCAAAATAATTTGTGATTACATTACCGTTACTTCATTGAACCGTTATTTATATTGCTCTTTTTGAACTCAAAGAAAAAGTATTATAAATTATGAAAAGATTAGTATAGCAAGAAACAATTTACAAATTACCACAGTTAAACAGGCGACTCTAACTAATAAGGAATAAATTTAGTGCATTTATGCATGGAGACTTTATTTTTAATAAATTATACGAAGTTGACTGACAATAATATGCATTATACATTTAAAACCGATGTCTCAAATAGTAATGAATAATCCACCAATCCTTTATGCGTCTACAATTAAGCGTTACCTCTAAAGCCTAATATAATATTAACATGTTTCATGGAGCACGTCGATTAGAGGATTTCCTACAGGATTTCGCGGCCGGCAGTCCCACTGTAACTCAGCGGAGTGTGTATAATTTAATCTCAAGGGTCTCATCCTCAAAGGTACAGTTTATTTATCGAAAATCGAATTATATCCTTCCCTATTTTAAAGTAGATTCATTAGAGGTCCATGTTCAACAGTGGCCTATCACAGGCTGATAATGATGATGATGATCATACTTATTCACTGGCTAAAATATATAAAGCCTTAAAATTAAATAATTTAAAATTTCCTGAGACATTGCACCGAAAATCTATTCTAAAAAAACTGAACTCACATGAAATCGGTGTTGGTGCCGTCTAGTTTCAGACTAATCGGAGGTGCTTCATCACAACGAGTGGGATAACTTCATGGTAGCTTACGGATGGGTTCTACCATTTTGTAGAACTATTAGGTTTATGATTGGAATAAAAGTAGCCAGGTAGGATATATAAGCTCAATGAAACATCGTACTTTTATATATCAAAGCAGTTAACCTTTTAACTATGAACAGGATAAACGAGTGTCTAATTGCATAGTCCAATATATACTAGAAAAGTTAATATGAGTTTGCGATTCATATATTTTTTATGTGTTGAAGTGACAAGATGAGCTGGAATTTCAACTGATAGTAAGTAATACGCCCTGTCCAAAAGAAACGCAATGCCAGACGCCACAAATCTCTAAAGGCCTCTTCCTTTGAGTCGTAAGATGTTGTGTAACTTTTACTCGATAATACTAGTTATAAATACTGTGCCGTAATAGAACCAAAATCTTTCTGAAAGGCAAAGAAATTTAGACGATCCGTGAGTGCTTAATTTGTTGACAACTTGGATAGGTATTTTGACATATAGAAAGTACCGACTTATTTTTCTAAAGCTGCTATGGTTTTTGGAGCTTTTAAACTTCCTACATAGAATTCCTTTCCTACTTAGAAAACGAGTGGATAATACGAGGTTTCTATGTAGTGTTAAACGTGCAAAATTAGTTTCTCGCGATTATTTATACATTATTAGTACTAACAATATTATAAATCCAATATTTAGGAGTACATTATTTTAAAAAAATACAAGTTTAGTACGTTGAATCAATCAATTGTAAATAATGTTCATACCAATATTAATAATATCGAAAAAAGTAAAAACAAAAACGTACGACAGGTTCTCTTTACAATATATAAAAAACGTAATTTGGAGATTACTTTGCTTTATGTACACGCAAGCGGTTGAAATACGCACTCCGAATTTCACACGTAGACACACATAAAGGGAGCTAAATTACTTTACCACCAGTAAAATTTCCAGTGACTGATCAAAGTCTTTGCGAGAGACAGGTTTCGTGATTAGACCCGTTGTATTTACTTTATAACTGTCTGATATTTTTTTAAATGTGACATCCATTACAGAAAATTAATTTTAAACTTGTATGATATAGAACAAACCTAAAAATGTAATCTGCAGCGTAATCTGAATAAAGCCAAAATTTTGTAACAAGAAAATAATGTCTTACAATTTTTATATCTGTTTTAGGTTGGTTAAATTTTTTGTCACTAAAAAAGTTATCAAAAAATTATAAAGAATATCAAAAAGTTGTCGATGAACGTGTTAAAAGTTATTACCATGTAAATGAGTTTTTAAATTATTAAACTATGTGGTAATGAATTATCGGTGCTGTTCTTTTTCAATAAGATGATAATTTTATACTTGTTATTGATTTCATTTAATTGTAAAAGATGGCAAAATATGTACCGCTGAGTTACATTCGCCGGTTCTTCTCAGGTCAGAGTTTTTAACTTAATTTTTTTCCTTTTAAACAAACACCTCACCACCTACTAAGTTTTTATATTAAAATTATAGTCCTATGATTTTAGTACAATAAACATAATTTACTCGCAAAAAGGCTTACACTGTATATAACACAAAGTATGTAATACAATTAGACCGTATGTGACCTTGGGGTTTCGTCCCTGTTTGATATAGCCAGTACGAGGTTACCACACGACAACCATCTATTCTAAACGGTTCACAATTCTACGAGCTAAGTTGCTGCTCTATTGTCACAGGTTTGCTAATTTTTCGGCCCAAATCGATTACCATGGCTATGCAGCAGACATATGCATTTTGAATTTTATCATATACAGAAATAACAAGCATAGCCCTCTCAATAGCAGTCGTGAGACGTTATCGCTTTACTGCTGCCCGCATTGCCATCACTGATAACACATATTGGTTTAAGACCTTAGTCTTTAGACATTGAGAGATATTGGATGCGAGAGATTAGATTCAGGCCCACGCTTAAATAGCTCGTAGATAGCAGGTTTTCCTTACATACTTAAATATAAATGTGATTTTTGTAAAATGGATATTTTACACTATGTAGTTATAAATTTTAATTATATTCAGTAAAGTAAGTTTACATCATAGAGACACATACAAACTGTCCTATTTGTTTTATTAGAAGAATAAGAAAAAAGAATGATATGCTCAATTTTAGTGTTGACCTACCAACACTCTCTCCCCTCTTACAGGGGTCGTCAAGGTTGGTACCACTGCGGTGCCTTCTTCTGCCGCAAAGCTATAAAGTGAAAACAATACTTTGTTCCGGTTTGAGGGGCACCGTCTCATGTCTCACGATAGCCAGCGCGTTAATGACCACTTCCCGTCAGGTGCTCGTGTGCCTTCGCAGCCAATAAAAAAAAGTTTATGTTTGCTGTTTTTGCCTCGGCCATTTTAATTTTGATTAAACCGCTTAAATATAAAAGATTCAATAGAGATTGATCTTCAACTTGCATGAAATAATAATTTTTTAAGTAGTCTCCCTAATTAACAAAGTAATCTTTATCTTAATGTAACTAAATTCTTCATTTTTGTATTATTTAAATTTTTCCTGCTTGAAAATTGTAAAGTAACTTTACAAAATATATCACTAATAAATAAAACTTAGGCCGTGATTTTTTGGGAACTTTTAAAGGTTATACAAATGCCTTGTTGACTTGTTGAAAGTTCTTGACAACGTTGCTTGTTAAAGAACTTTCAATTTTTATTACAGTAATCTATATTTCGTACAGCCATGAGCGTTTGTCAATATTTTACAGCCGTATTTTTGGACGCAGTGCATTATTTTTGAAAAATAACGAATTTAAACTTTGTGTTATTAAAAAATGGGGATCCTGTAGGAATGTAAGCATATTTTATACAACAAAATCATCAATAAAAATTAATATACGTGGCAGGTGCACTTTACAATTTCTAACATCTAATACTTTGTATTTTAATCCTATATTAAAATATGTTTACTGTTATTCATTTCAGTAATAATAGCCGAAAACGAGTTTACATGGGGTTAGTAAACATTGCCACAGTAAATCCGGCAGAATACCATAATTAACCTAGCTCAATTATTGATATTCTTAACTATTATCGGTGTCGCATTTTCACTTGACCAGAATTTCATTAACTCCGTGATATAACCAAATTGCTTTAATCCAAACATTGACAAAATAAAGGCAATAATAAATTCATATTATTTTCTACATTTTGCAATCCCTATTTTTAAAGAGTCTTAAACACATACTTATATTACTCGATATTTATTTCCAATCAAATTTATCAGTGCTGAAATGTATTACACACACGACTTCAAAGAGTCCAATTGCGTGCTGTTTATTTAACATACACCGATGGAAACTTCAAAAACGGATGTAAACATGTTTCTATTTTACGATTATTTGCAATCTTAGTGATTATTCTATGCAGGATTAGTTAATACAATAAACACGTAATAAGTAGTTTATAATTAAATTGATAAAATGCCGTGTGTGGTAACAGATGAATGTACCAAATACTCAAAATTTGCATAATTGCATAAAATCGTAGGGGAAAATATAGATTGTTAGCTGAATTTCTTAAAATTGAAAATATTCTAGCCTTCACTAGAACTTCGGGTGCACATCATTCTATGTTGGATATAAATGTTTTAAAATCAATGTTTGAAAAATTAAACACTGTATATAATAAGGGTCAAATATTAGATCTAGATTTGCTGAAAAAATAATAGTTATAGTTTTCAGAATTCCTATAGTCTCCCCAGACATATATAACTTATACAAACTATCAATTGTACCTAACAAATATAACCAAGCCCTCATCCCTGCCCATCCCTTTATAGCAACCAATGAGAAATATCATGTGTACATAGAGGCAGAATGCCCGAAGTTAAGCACCTGGTACCTGTGCGAGAAAGGAGTTGAAACTCAAGTCCGGGCAGACGAAGACTGCGTGAAGGAGCTCATTATAGAACAAACTTTAGGAAATTCCTGCAACCTCAACACGATTACTCTGGCCAAAGAAGCAATGGAAAAACTAGACGATCAGCATTTCATAGTATCTTTTCCTAACCCAACGTGGATAGAATTAGCCTGTGGAATGACAGATTACACACCATTGCAAGGAAGCCATCTAGTTACTATTCCGATCATTTTTTATCTACGTACTAAGGAGTTTACAATTGTAAATGATAACGACGAAATCAGAGACCAGCCGCTTAAACTAACGAAAATCCCATATGACGTAGAGAAACAAGTAGCACCACTTAACCATATCAGTTTGAACTCTATTAACCTAAAAGGACTTCACGACGTCCAGGAACAAATAATGTTAGAAGCTCCTACAAATCTTAATAAAATGCAGTGGAACACAATGTACCCTACTACAATTCCTTTCTACATTGTCATGTTTGGTGCAATTATACTCATCATCCTAACATTAGGCCATAAGTGGTGGAAACCAACTAGAGAAGGAGTTCCAGTAGCATCATCGAGCAAACCCAAGACAGAAGAAAGGAATGACATCCAAGATCCTGATGAGAAGTTCCCAGCAACATTTTCGCTCAATGTTCTAAAATAGTTGCTGGTCTGAGGGTGGAGTGTTACATAAGACGACTCTTAGGATACCGCATATGCAGCATTAAAGCTAATGTTAGGAAATATGAATATGAACTCACAAGTATTGATGTTGCAGAACGTGACAAATATGAGCATTGCAATTGAATGCGAGACGAGCTCATTCCATTTTCCCACATCGAAATGGAAAGTAGATTAATTAGCAGATAAGTTTCATATTGTAATCCTTTATAATAAATAATTATAAGTATCTTGGGTTTTTTTCGATCCCTTGGCTGTAGCTTACATAATTCCGATGTAAACAAGTTTCTTTTTTACGATTATTTGCAATGTTAATGGTTATTTTATGCACGAATAGTTAATATGATAATTAAATAAAAATGCCGTGTGTGGTAAGATGTGACTAAGGAAATAGTCAAAATACAAGACTATCCAGTGGCGGCCAACAGACGGCGGGATAACCATTTCCACTTTCAGATTCAAAAATACCGAAGCAGTGTTCGAAGTGCAAAGGTTCTGAAAGAACCGGTTGGCGACCCGCATGCCTCGCAACTACGGCACACCCCTAAATGAACTGTTACAATGATGTACTCCCATTCCCCGTTAGCCTTTCTGTTCCTGGCTACGTTACCGGACGTGGTAATAGCGGGGCAGGGGTGCAAAACGTTGACGGAACTGGCTAGATTTTATAGAATTATCTAAAACCCGAAGCGAGGGAGAGGACACGATAATCCTTCAATCCGGCAACCTTTTTTAACATCGGATGTCAGATGCTATTGTCCGCAAGTCTTTCATTAACAACATTATTTACATTAACAACTGTATTTGTCGAAGGTCATACTTCCTGTATGCACCGACATCGATGCACTCCTATGATGATGATGTCGAGAAAATGTGTGAGGATATTTTACGAACCATACATTCCTCCAAAACTAAAAACTAGAAGACTTTAATGCAAAACTTGGCATAAAAATACGGTGAGCTGAGAGTTGGCAATTCCTGAGTAGGGCAACAGCTGGCTGACTCTATGGAAAGGAGAGGGTAGTATATAATGAACTCCCTCTTAAAAAGCAGCCCCACAGAAAATGGACCTGAATAATTACCCAATGGTTCCGTAAAAAACACTTAATATTCAATAATGTCTCTATGCTTACAAGGATTAAAACTTTTGAATCTTAACTTAAGGCTGGAAAGATCTTGTCTGATAAAGTCCATGCTACAAATTTAGCAATCGCATCCAATACCTAGACAATGGAAACACTGTGGACGATAATCCCGCTGAGCTCGTGGAAATTGTCCATGCTGTGATGCATGCGGTGATCCATGAGGACGGAATTACAAGGCTTCTGAAAGATGATCGAAGCCCGTTACTTGTAGTCCTTCAGAGTCTATTTCATTTCCTCTTACAGGATGATATTACGCCAGAAGCATAGAGTAGAAGCTTGGTGGTGCTGTTATAACCTATAAGGACCGGTTTTCGCTTGAGCCGCGTTTATGTCCCGAGAGTCATTTTGAATCGTCTCGCTTTCAGACTAGACAATTTCCAGTAGCCCGAACAAGCTGGATTCCGCAAAATGTTTTAGTACCATAGACCATATGTTTACGCTGCGGCAAATTATACAGAAGACTGAGGATTAAAATCTGCCTTAATGCTTGACGCAAAACTTCAGGCCCTTCATCGTTTCCAAGTTGGTAGTCAGTATAACAATCCGACAATCCAGTAGTACGAAGCCTATCCAATTGCAGAAAGGTGTAAGACAGGGTGTTGACTATTCCTGATACTCTGCACCACTGCATTGAAAGACGCTTTCAAACTTTTGGATTGGAAAGGATGAGGTATAAAAAACGATGGCGAGTGCATCGCCTACCTTAGTTTTGTCGCTGGAGAACCTCCACGCTATGCTTAATGACCTCAAGAGTGTCTCTCAACACGTGGGCATTACATGGATAAGACGAAAGTCATGCCTAAACCTCATATCATGCCTACCACGATGTTTGTTGGGGGCACTGTGCTCGAAATTGTCCACGAATATATTTAAAACTCGTCCTGTTAGGAAGTCCAACTTCGACGCAGAGGTCCATCGACGAATCCATTTATTTGGATGAGACAACTTTCGGAAGCTAAGACGCATCCTATTTTCCGATATCCCTCAATGTCCGAAAACTAAGGTCTCCAACCAGGGTATGTTGACAGTGATGACCTATTGCACTAAGACATTGTCCTTCACTGCTGGCCGTATGAGGAAGCTCCAAGTTACTTAGCAAGCTATGGAGCGGGCAATGCTCGGCATTTCTCTGCGTTATAGAGTTCGTAATGCAGACATCTGCAACAGAAAGATGGTGATCTACATAACTCGCAGACTTTGCCAGTTGAAACGGCAATAGGTCAACACACATACCTGTAAAACCGACCTTGGCCGATGAGGAAGAAAGGTTCTCGAGCGGCAGACTTGAATTAGCCATCGCAGTGAGACACAGCCCCTACAGATGGAGTAACGGCCTGTCGAACGAATATGCAGGAAGTCGGTGGACACAGGTGTCGCATTATCGTACTTTTTAACGGCGCATGGGGGAAGCCTATGTCGTGCAGTGGACTTTGTTCGGATGGTACGACGATGATCATGGTTTAAAACTTGTACAGCATCTTTTTTAAGGGGAGAAGAGTGAGAAATAAGTGCCCAGACAGTTTTTATGAAAAAAATAAATGACTTAATTTAAGAGGTACAACATCTATTATCTTATGTCAGTAATACACCTCAACAAACAGGCAATCTTACGCTTCACGTTTAATAGAACCGAACTAAATACGGAGTATGTAATCCTAAGCTCTTTTTCAATTAGTGTTTACGGCCCTAATAACCCGTTTTGTAAATAATTAAGAAAACGATAATGATAATGCTTGCGATATTCGTTGTTTCTTAGTCGTAAATTGTCAGTACTAGATGGAATAAAATTTAACAATGCTCATCTATATACACATTTTTCGATTTTTTGAGAAAATACTTAGCTTAGAAAGTCCACACAATATATTTCATACCGCTTGAAACTTTGAAGACCAAAAAGGTTAAAGCAATTAAATTTTTATAACGGGTATGCGTAAGAACATACACACTTTTTGTGGTATTTATTTTTGTATAATTTAGATAGTTTTAAAATAATCTTGATAATAGTGCATTTAAGACTTTTAATATAAGTGTTTGAAAACTATTAAAAATCTTATTTAGAATATTATTAATTGTGACTATAACAGCACACAGAGTTAAAATAAACTAAATCTACTGCTCTATTGCAGACCAAAGTCAAAGTCAAGTCAAATCTATCGCAGAACAGATTCTGAATTACGCATAATTTGCTTATTCTGACTCTATGTGTTGCTCTATAACATACTAATTAATATAGAAACAAGTGAATTGTTAACAAAGTAATATGACTGACTTCAAACAGTATATAACCATTTTGCGGAATAGAAGCTGGTGATAACGTGCTCTTTACAAGAAACTACCCCGTGGTTTCCGCCTCTGCATATAAATCGCATATAACTATTATATATTTTATTTAAACGAATACATCGTTTAATTAAAATGTCATGCATGATACCTACAATGAATATAGTTTGTTAACTGATTGGCATTGCCCGTCATGCAAAAAGAAATCGCCAAGAAGTCATAAGAATGACAAAACGCCATTATGCAACGTAACCTGTTCTCGCGGTAGTAAAAGACAGGCAGTCAACTCCCCACCAGAAGTTACTCCCTCTTCGATTGTTAAACATTATGGCATAGGTAATATTATAGAGGATGTCATGCAGGTGCAATTAAATGAAATGTATTTGAAGTTCTACACTGACTTAGCTGACACTATAAACAAAGAAGTAAAACCGTTGAAGGAAGAATTATTTGAAATGAGAAACTCTCTGACATATCTAAGCAACCGTTATGATGACTTAATAAAGGAGCATCAGAATTCGAAAGTGATGCTCAATGAAATTAAGTCTAACCATCAGTCTTTGCTAACTAATATTTATGAACTTAAATCATGAGTTCATTATCTTAAAGAATCTGCACGATCTGATAACATTTAAATTCAGTGTGTTCCTGAAAGCAAACAGGAAAACATTATTACCATCGTAAATGAAATTGGCAAGGCTGTTTCATGTGTCTTAAGTAAGAATGGCATTTTACATTGTACTGGATTTGCCAAGTCGAACCGTAGTAATCGAACACCTCGATCGCTAATAGCTCAAGTCGCTTCCCCGAGACTTCGTGACAATTTTATAGCATCTTGCATTAAATTTAACAAGGTAAATTCTCAAAATAAGCTGAACAGTAGCCACGTGTGCCCAAAGCCGCCTATGTCCAATTTATATCATGGAACATCTTTCGTCGGAAAATAAGTCCCTACACGCGACAACGCGGATTAAAGCAAAATAAGAAGGCTCCAAGTATTTGTGGTTTGGGAGAAAAAAATCTAAATCAGAAAGGATAAAAAATACACCAAAGTGATCAAAAAACAAATTTTTTAGTAAATTATAAAGTATTTTTAGGGGCATCTTTTCTCATTTTAAGTTTGTTCACGTCTTTAAATTTATTACCAGAACGTTTGTTTTACGGATAAAACACAAAAGTTCATCGGAATCTTTGTAATAATTTTGATATTATTTGTTAAAGAAACTTTAATTTTGTCCAAATGGGAGCTTTTGACGATAGATATTTAGATCTTTTTAAGCTACCGTGAAACTCTGATACTTAATAAGGATTGGGGGTTTAATTGCTGTTTTAAAACAATAAATCAATACGCCAATCTAGCTGGGAAAGAAATTTGAAGACTTATAGGTTGTATTTGGTTAACAATTGTTCTGTGCTTTTAAATGTATATGTGCATTTATATGCCTCCTCCAGTAAATAATATTTTTAATGGAAAATTGGTGAAAAAAATTGCGGTTTAAATAATGTAATATGTGTTCCCTTTATTATGGTAACCTTTAAAATAAGGTAAACTGCAGATCTATTGATTTGAATCTACTTATGCCCCCATGTTAGCCAACGTTGGGAAGCCAAAAGTTTGACGTTGATCTAAAAAAAATCATTCTAGAATTTCATCCCATCATCCTCCGCTTGAAGTTTGTATTGAAAGATTTGGGAAACTTTTTAAATGGGGCCAAAGGCAAATTATTATAAAACCAATTAGGGGAATCAAACATCTCATCATCATCATTAATTAACTGGAAAAGTGTTCTAAAATTAAACGATGTGAATGAAAAGTAAATTTTTTTAAAAATCCAGAATTTTGAATTTTTTTACAACAAATTTATCCTTTGAATCAAATTCAAAAGCTAATTCCAAAATGGTTTAGTTGGTTAATAAAGTTTTTTTTGTGAAAAAAGGTTTATTAGAAAAGGATTTAAATAAACGAAAACCGGTAAAAAATTTCATTAATTATGAGGCCAAAATATTGCTGTTTTTTAAAATAAATATTAATCGTAATGGAAGAAGTTCAAAAAATTCTAAAGCTTTTTTTTTTAATTCAAAGAAACAAAAAGTAACTTTCCAGAAATAATGGTTCACGAAAACAATAGCCGGGGGAATCAAAATTTGCGGTTATTCTTATCTCACATAAAAAGTTATAAAACTGGTAAAGTTAAATTAATTTGAGCGATAGTTTGAATAATTTAATAGAAAACCATACCCTGATTGCGAAAACAAATTTTAAAAGTTTAAATATGTTGGATGGAAAAGGGGCCCAGGACCATTCAGGATGATATTCCACCAGTGTCTATCAAATTTCCTCCAAAACATGGCCTCAGCTCTTTTCAATATATAACAAATCATTACAATCCGGCGTTTTTCCAAAACCAAATTAACCAGTGCATAAAAGGTGTAATAAATGGTTTAATTATAGAATTATCAATCATTTCAACTTTCGAAAAATCTTGGTTTTGCAATAAAGAACGACGTTGACAAATGTTAATGGTGTATTTTAATGATTTTCCAATTTAATAAAAAAATTAAATATTAAATTTTCAATTTATTTATAAAACGTTCAATTTATTTATACAATACCCGATGATTTCATTGAGAACGTTAAAGAAATAAGGGATTTAGGGGTCGTATTTAACAAGAAACGTATCTTTATTCCTCACCTAGAAAATGTAATAAAAAACATTGATAACGCTTGGTTTCGTTTTGTAATACTCGAGTTTTAAAAAGTAGTCAAATTAAAATTATCGTATATAATACGAAGCGATCTTGAATACTGTAGCCTCGTTTGGAGATCACATTATGCAACTAATTTTTTAAGACAAGAACGATTACAACAAAGATTTGTGTCTAGTCTCGAGTTTGCAAACGGTATTTCGAAGAAGTTAGATCATAAGAAAATAAACATCTCTTAAAAAACGCAGAGACCTACTAGATCTTGTGTTTACATGAAAAATATTTAGTAATCAAATAGACTGTCACAAACTATTACATCTATTTAAACTTCGCGATCCCAATAGAATTCCACGTGCATGTATTACTCCGCTGTGTCCACCTCTTAGAAGATCTGTACTGGGTGCTTAATCTCCAATACCAATAGTTCCAGTGGTCAAATCGACATGAATAATTGCTTACTTACCAAGGTTCGTCGAATCGTTTTGTAACGACTTACTATAAGTTTATCATGTTATTATTGTATATTCTTTCTTCTTTTTCTTAAATTTTTATTGTTATTTGTGCTTTTACGTAATTGGTTATGGTTAATAGTGTTTTCTTCTTTGTTTTTATAATAACATTGTTGTTTGTTTTTAGTTTCCACACTATGTTAATTTTTTAAATGTTTTGTTTTGCGTGAATTAGAAAATAATTTATTTTTACGTTATACTTAGTTAAATTTGTAATTGATACATGTGGAGTTCGCCTGTAATTATCCGTCACATATAGTGTAATGTATGTACTAATTGTTCCTATTTTTATTATATTAGACATGAAAGGTAACTTTCGTGAACGAACGTTGGTAAACCTAAATAAAACAAATAAATCGCCTATTGACATAGAATAAGTTTTTTAAATGCATTTTCTTTTATGTAATCTTACACTATTTTACTTGAAATGAAGTTTGAAAACTATTGCAATATTTAATATTGTTTTAAAACATAGATATATACGAGCTTTATAAAAGAACATTTAATTAAGTACAATTATGTAGCACATAGTTTAAGTCTATTTTTTGCGGTTTCGGCAGCGAGTGCAATTTAATGGCGTGCAATTAAATTGCAATCGCTACCGAAACGGAGGCTGCCATTTTTGACGACAAAATTTTCATAATATCTATTGAACTACTTACTACTAAATTATTAAAAAAAGGACCAAAAGACAACTAATTCCTATCGTTATAAAAATAATGAACAAAATCGGAGCCCCAGCAGCGGAGCAACGAGGTAACATTTACACAATCCACCAAATAACAGATGATCCAGGAACATCAAAAAATTTACGATTGAACTTGACAAGAAAATAAGGTACGTTCTTATTACTCATCTTATAAATTTAATATAGAAAAAAAGCAGTATTCTAGCATTAGTTTTTCATCCAAATGAGTTCCTGAAAGTATTAAATTCAACAAATACAGGTGCCGAATTCAAACCGAAGTTTTCTAACAGTAATTTTTATCATCATGAATTTTTTTATACTTAAAAAAGTCGAACCTTATTTTTGATTGGGATTAATAATTTCTTTCTACATTAATGTTGAAATATGTCTTTTTGGCCTAATATTTTGTTTCTTTATATTAAGCGGTAAGTTTTGTGGCAGTAAAAAGTCTTTATACCACATTTATGTACTTATAACTAAAAGTTCAGTAATAATAATAAAAAAAAACTATTGTAAGCATTTTTATTATGTTTATTTTAAACATAATAAATTTTAGTATAGTTGATTGAAAATATTTACGTATACTAACTAAAAGATCATACCAAATAAACAAATATATAGGTAAGAAAAGTAATAAAACAATAGTTATATGAAATTTGTGCTTCGTAACGTATTGTGTCAAATTCACTTCATAGCAAATATTAGGGATATGAAACTGTCATGTGTCAAACAGCTTTTATTTATAATATATCCAACCCAAATAATATATCCTTTTTATTGTAGGAAATGTGTGAGTTATTAGACTTTTACTCCCATCATAAACGTAAGACCGCTTTTCGTCAATGTAAAAGAAAAAAACATCATTAATCTTCAAATAATTTGAAAACTGTTCTGTAAAATACGCTCAAGCAGTTGTAGTTTTTAGCTTTATAGTTATAGCTAAATTTTTCATTAATAATGTAGTTCTAATAAAATATATACAGCTCTAATAATACTGCTTTAATGTAGTGTTATTATATTATGGGAGGTAATAAATTTCATATACCAATTAGTAAAGGTTTTGAATATTTCTTATGATTTTCTTAAGTAAAATTAACTTTAACAAAAATTATAACTACACAATGTAGTTATAATTTTTGTTTAAATTTCTGTATATAGGGATGTATTTTTTTTTAGGTACATATGGAATTCCCCGGCCCAGATGGTGCTGCTAGTACATCCTCTAAAAACCAACGGTTGCCTCTTTCTTATGTCGCTTTGGCCCGGTTGTGGGCACTTTGACAGTACTCGGCGACCCCATCGCAACGTGTCCTCCTCTCTCCGGGTGTGTTTGGCCACCCTGACCGTGTCTTTTAGTGCCGTACCAGAGCAAAGAGCACTAAACTCCTCTTGAGCCCTTCTCTGGACGATAGACAAGCGTTGTCAACCCTATCTCGACTCGTCTATTTCCAAAACTTTGATTCCATATAATTTGTAAGATAGAATATATTGTGCGAATGAAAAGTGAATTGTATAACATAGATAGGATAGCATAGTATATCAAGAATATAATTGAACGGCACATTTTATTAATAATTTAGTCTCACTTTTGTCTATTTAAAAAGATTTGCAATTTGGTCATAATGTTAAATATTAATGCAACAGCATCTCTCTTACGTTATACTATATTCAGCTGATATTATATAGTCTATGAGAACATTTAATAGTGTTATGCACTATTAAATACACCAAGATTTAAAATCTTTAGAACAATTTTTAGGGAATTACATTAGTACATTACCGCGCCTTTAACAATTTAACTGAACGGATAAAGCCTCCGGAACCCAGTGGTATGGGGCGGGTGTCTTTTAGGAAACTGGAGGGTCGGGGTTTCAATCCTTTGGGGAATCAACAAATTTTAAATGTTTGTTTTGGTTGGTTTTGGGCCGGTCACCCAATTGTCTGGAAAGTAAAGAGATCCATGTTCGGATGGGCATGGAAATGGTCGGTCCACCCCACCAACCCGCATTGGACCAGCGTGGTGGGATAAAGGTCTAAAATCCTCATGGATAGGGGTATTGGGCAAACCTATGTCTGGGTGGATCACACAGTGATGATGATTAATTTAAATGACTATATTGAATTTATGAAAAAAAAAAACAAATAAAACCAATAAATTAGTAGAAGTGCCAAAATAATAAAAACTCAACTTAGGAAATACTAAATAAATTTAATAAAAACAACATTTTAAACCTATACAAAATTTAATTGAATATAAGATTGTTTGTTGAAAAGCAATGGTAAGAATAATATAGCTTATTACAATATTTTATGGTAATGATAAATGATCCGCTTCGTAATCTGAATACATATTTAATCCCGCGTAATAGTAGAGTACAGCGGAGAATATTTTAAGAGCCTTTAACCGTGTACTGTATAATAAACCGTATACTAAACATTTATACCATTAAAAACTATGGTATATTGGACTGAAACTTAAGCTGAAAATATATTATTGAAATATAAAGAAAAGTTTTAGATAAAAAACAACCCTTTTTAGTTTTGTTATATCTATTTTTTTGTTAAACAAAAATAAAAAAATAATACGTTTATGGCCTTAAATTTAATTTTCTTACTTGGGTCCAAGTTATATTTTCCGAATAAAGTATTTTCTTGGTAGTGTTAATACCTTAAAGAGTCATTAAGAACTATTTATTTCATTCTGCTAAAGATGTCTATGGCCATATCGCTTCTAATTTATAGTCGGTGAAAAAGGAGCGGAAATATGGTATATGAGAAATAGGAAAGAGATGTGGAAAATTCTTTACGCTCGATATACGTCTAACAATTTTACTGGATAACATTATTTATATTGGCTAAGCATTTCTCTTCTTTCTAAAATGGAATAGATTTATCTTTTTACATATATGGATAAACGATGTACTTGGTGGATTGTGCCGAACAAATCGACTTTTATTAATTATTTTCTTGCATTTAAGTGAGACCCGGAGCCCCATTATATTACATCTTTGGTTTGTCATGTACTCTTTCAAAAATATACTCGTGGTGGCAAATATTGCAGTCACTAGCTTACCTTAAAATATTTTTAACTTATTTTAAAACGATATTTATTATAAATATCTGCAAGGCTTGTTATATTTTTCGTTCTTTATATGATTAACTTTCGTTTAAAACTGATAACATATTCCAAAAAGTTTTTAGGCTATTTTAAAAGTAAATTTTAGAATACAAAATGCTCGGGTAATTAAAAATGTTGAAACGTTTATCAATCAAAAAGATCAAAACCTTTTTTTATAACTTTTAATTTAATAATTACTTTAGAAGACTTTGAGACTGACTCCAAATTGACGACGCCTAAAAACTCTTTAATAATGCGTTATAAAATTAGTCTCTGAATTTTTATTTTTGGAAACATTGAAATCAAAAAGTTTTTCTTTAATTATATAAACCCAATTTCCCGTCGATTATTAGTTTATTAGCCCTTTTCCATCTTCAACCCTTAATATTAATTATAAGAAAAAATTAAAGTAAATTAATGGATGTTGAAGTTTTTATTCAATAGAATAGATAAAATTAAAAATAAACCTTAAAATTGATTATTAATAAAATTGTGGCAAAAGATTTTAAATAAATCAATAAAATTTAAGCAAATATTTTACCCGTACAACAATATTATAGTAGTTAACTTTCAAGCACAAGAACAAAAGTCTTTAAACGTTTGTAATTAATAAAAATAATCTGTTTATCGTATATGTGAGATTTAAATAGAATTTTTAGAGTTTTAATAATGTCACGACACGCCATTTGTTCTAATTTCAAGAAATTTATTTCATGTCATTTTTCAGCAACATTTTTACGGTAATCTGTACTGCAGAGGTATCCATATTGGAAACCTTATAGTAGATTTAATTTTGTAAAATATCCAATATTTTTGAGTGTACACTAATAAGTATAGAAATGTAATAACGTGGCATTGACGTGCAATATTTATAATAGGATTTACTTTTGAGATATGGTCTACAGTTTTAACTTTTTCATATTTTATGCACCTTTAAAAGGAGTAATTAGGTATTCAACAGTGCAAACATCAATTTTCACGAGCGGAAAATGTAAAATGCATAACTTATTAAGAGGTATCCTTTGCTTCCGGTTTATTCTAACTTCTGCTACCTTAATAATATTGTATTGTCGCTATTCTTTCATTAATGTGTATATACAGTGATTTATTGAAAACATTTTTTAGTTTGCTTAAAATTAATTGTATTTAGGTTTTGTTACTTGGCATGATTTAGTAGTATTTTATAAATTTTTCACTTTACTATATGTCTTTAATGTATGATACAAAAAATATTAGAAAAAAGGCAAAAATTATCAAGAACGTCACTGAAATGCAATTGATACAAATATGGTATTGAGAAACGGCACCTGTAGAGGAATGTTATATGTAAAAAAATACTGTCTCGCAAAAAATCTCATGGCGAAGAAAATAAGCTGTACTGTTTATGTTTAGGAACCCAAATAACATAAGTTTCGCCAAGAACTGTTATGGTAGACATTTTACACGTAAAAATTGTTAACACGGTCCGTCCACTGAATACTCAAGTACAAAGTAGAAAAGAAGATTGAATTAAATTATATAAACGAATTCTTTATAACTCTGTCCGGTTCGTTATTTTGTATTATTATTTAAGTCCTTACTATTTAATAAACATTCAAGTTAAACGTTTAAACCTCAATTAGACCTTAACCATATTCTTACAACTTCGATAGGTATAAACTTGTTTTGTAAAATTAATAAAAACCAGGTAAGTAGCTCTAAAACTACGTTTACTGTCGACAAACAACAAACTTAATTATAGGCGTAAGAACTATCCTTAGCATGTTATTTAAAAAACTGCTGAAAAATCACGTTCAATATCACAAACATTATGATCCAACAGAATATTATTAGGTTATTATTTAAAATCCACTCTACCAACTTTCGACTATATCTGGTGACGTTATCTATGATATGATATTTTTTTGTAATTACGGATATCAAATATTTTCTTTTTGTCGCTTTATTCTAAATATCAGATTGTTTTTATATATACTTTGTTATTTTCCGATGATGATGATAAAAGTGACATCTCCTATGTCACTTTATCTTAATCATCATTTTCATGCCTTTGCTTTCACTAGACTCACGCAGCGTTGTTCTAAAATGGCAACAACATTGTCTTTTTTGATTTATTAACATATTTTAAATTACTATTTAATAATAAAACTCATAATAATAAAATAACTGCCTCTGTAGCCTAGCGGTATAGGCGGTGCTTAGAACTGGAGGTCGGGTCTGAATCTGGGGACTCAACAAATTTTCATTGTTGTTTTCAGTTGGTTAGGCAATTCTGGGCCGATCACCATTTGTCTGAAAAGTAAGATGATCCATGCGTCGGATGGTATGTAAAAGTCGGTCCACCCACCAACCCGCATTGACCAGCGTGGTGGGATATGGTCCAAAACCCCAATGGATAGGGTGTATTAGGGAGGTCAGTCCAGCAGTGGACATAAGGCTGATGATGAATAAAAATACTTTTCATTAACAAGTTTCAGTAACAAGAAGTATTATTCATTGTTGTTAAGCTCGAACAAACAGATTAATATAAAATAAAAACCATTGAATAGTCTTAATTTACCCTCTTAACGTTATCCGATATCGAAAAGCAAGATGGGTGAGATTTCGTATTAAAAAAAGAATGATTTATTACCTTTATCTTTCAACAGACTACTTCGTCGAGTGAATACACAAACAAATACATGAAGTAACGAGCCCCTAAGAAAATACTGCAATAAAATCCTGTTTTATGATTGTTCATTGTTTTATTAATCAGCACAACAAAAATGACCCCATTATTTCTATTTCAAAACGTTGATAGTTAAATAACGTTTTAAAAAGAATTTAGATTATAAATATCTGCAAGGACTTGTTATATTTTCCGTTCTTTATATGAATAACTTTCGTTTAAAACTGATAACATATTCCAAAAAGTTTTAGGCTATTCAAAAGTAAATTTTATGAATACAAAATGTACTCTGGTGTAACTAAAAATGTTGAAGACGTTTATCAATCAAAAAAGATCAAAACGCTTTTTATGACTTTTAATTTAATAATTACTTTAGAAGACTTTAGAGATTCGACGTCAAATTGACGACGCCTAAACTCTTATAATAATGCGTAATAAAAGTAGTCTCTAATATTTTTATTTTCTGGAAACATAGAAATCAAAAAATTGTATCTTACTATATAAACCCAATTTCCCCGTCGATTATTAGTTTATTAGCCCTTTTCCATACTTCAATTCTAAATATTAATATAAGCAAATAAATTAAGTAAATTTAAAGGATGTTGAAGTTTATTCAATAGATAGATAAAATTAAAATAAACCTTAAAATTGATTATTAATAAAATTCGAATGAAATCAATAATTATTTAAGCAGATATTTTTACCCGTACAACAATATTATAGTAGTTAACTTTCAAGCACAAGAACAAAGTCTTTTAAACGTTTGTAATTAACAGAAATAATCTGTTTATCGTATATGTGAGATTTAGATAGAATTTTGCGAGTTTTAATAATGTTACGACACGCCACGGTTCCAATTTCGGCGAAATTTATTTCATGTCATTTTTCGCGCAACATTTTTTACGGGTAATCTGCATTGCAGAGGTTTCCATATTGGAAACCTTATTGTAGATTTAATTTTGGTAAAATGTACTGCATATTTTGAATGTACTTCTAATAAGTATAAAAATGTAATAAGGTGGCATTGACGTGCATATATTTATAATAGGATTTACTTTTCAGATATGGTCTACAGTTTTGACTTTTTCATATTTTATGCATCTTTAAAAGGAGTAATTGTATATTCAACAGTGCAAACATCAATTTTCACGAGCGGAAAATGTAAAAGCATAACTTTATTAAGAGGTTTGCTTTTCTTAACTGCTTTCCGGTTTATTCTAACTTCTGCTAAGTTTCCTTAATAATATTGTAATGGTGACTTTTCTAACTTCGTTTATTAATGTGTGTATAATACACGTGATTTATTGAAAAATATTTTTTTTAGTTTGCCTTAAAATTAATTATATTTAGTGTTTGTTACTTGTAAGTATGATTTTAGTGTATTTTATACATTTTTTCACTTTTACTGTATGTCTTTAATGTATGGATAAAAAAAATATTAGAAAAAAGGCAAAAATTATCAAGAAACGTCACTTGCAATGCAATTTGATACAAATATGGTATTGAGAAACGGCACCCGCTAGGCGAATGTTACATGTAACAAAAATACTGTCTCGCAAAAGAAAATCCTCATGGGCGACAGAAAAATAAGCTGTACTCGTTTATGTTTGTGGAACCCAAATACCATAAGTTTCCCCGAGAAGAACCGTTATGCGTAGCCATTTTTAAAAGTAAAAAATTAAGTTAACCCCGGTCCGGTTCACCTAATACTCAAGTACAAAAGTAGAAAAGTGAAGATTGTATTAAAATTACATAAACGAATTCTTTATAACTTCTGTCCGGTTCGTTATTTTGTATTATTATTTTAGCCCTTACTATCTAACAAACATTACAAGTTAAACGTTTAAACTCTCAATTAGGCCTTAACCATATTCTCTCACAAATTTTCGATAGATATATATCTGTTTTTGTAAAATTAATAAAAATTGTAAGTAAGCGCTCTTAAAACTACGTTTACTGTCGACAAACAACAAACTTAATTATAGGCGTAGTAAGAACTATCCTCAAGTATGTTATTTAAAAAAAAAACTACTAAAAAAATTATGATCCAACAGACTATTATTAGGTTATTATTTAAAAATCCACTTACCAACTTTCGACTATATCTTGGCGACGTTATCTATGATATGATATTTTTTTTTTAATCACGGATATCAACTATTTTCTTTTTGTCGCTTTATTCTAAATATCAGATTTTTTTTATACATACTGTGTTATTTTCTGATGATGATGATGATGAAGATAAAAGTGACATCTCCTATGTCACTTTTATCTTCATCAAGCTCGGTCGTGGCGCACGGCTGTGTTATGCAACTCGTTATGTTGTCAGACGCTTGACAAAGCTACTTGTTTATTAGTTTTATTATCTTGTTTCTCGGCCGAACTAGTTGTTTTTGTAACTATACTAGGCCTATTGAACGTTTTAATATTTGTTTCTTTTTACAGACAGCCACGACACACCTCCCTGCCAAGTGCGGCTGGGCGGGCAGAATTTGCACGCCCGGCAATCGCCGTGACTCACCGATTGCGTTGGGTGAAGCGACCTATGAATCAGAAGTAGATGCGAACTAACCGGTACAATGGTCGACGGGGTGCTCAAGGATCGCTTTGGTCTCGATTCCAAGGCGATCAGTGAGAAGCTCGGTCGCAAACTGTACCTGAAGTTAACCGACGCGATGCGTATTTTTATCGCGGAGCATTGCCCAACCGCTCCTTCCCCTGGCGTAACACCTGGACCGACCACCTGAGCCATTCTCTGCGAATGATGGCGACGACAACTATGTCGACGTCAGCATTCACATCGAATCAGATATGGAGGTAGAGGCGTTAATCAATCCCAAATCCAACGACGGCTTCAAAACCGTCAAATCAAAAAGGAAGCGTCAGGTCTGCACCTCATCTCCTGTCCTTATCGTCAAGGCTGCAAAGCCTGACGCACCAACCACTTGCCCTCAGCGGTCATACAAACCGTCGACCTCTCAGGCGGTGAAACTTCCTTCCATCCATCCGGCTGATCCTAGGCGTCCCCCGGCCCTTCGCCCTGTCCAGCCTACCCAGCTTTACCAAGCATGGCTTCCAGTAGAGAAACGCCCCCCGCCAATATACCGCCGAAAAAAGGAGAAGTGGGGCGAGATTCGCTGGGCCCTGTCAAAAACTATGAAATTTGAGGCATCTGATAGCAATCAGGGGATCAAATACAGTAAGCCACACCCGGCTAGTTTTGGAAGGTTACTTCTTTCCTTAGAGAAAAGCAGCACCAATATCACACATTCACGCTCCCTGATGAGCGCGTACTTATAAAAATGGTCTAAGGACTGCATGAGGAAATTCCTTGCTCCTAGATAGCATCTGCTATAAAAAATTAGATATTGCCGCCCTTTCGGTAGAACGCATGTACCGCCCACGCACTAAACGCCCCTATGGCATGGTGCTGGTTACGCTAAAACGCTCAAAGTAAGGTAAGCGCATTTACGACATCTATCAACGTTGTGGGATCAGCTGTATCTCTTGCTGGAGTGGCGCAATTCCAACGGTCTCCCAGGGTAGTGTCACAACTGCCAGTTATTCGGAGTTCTCTTCGCGGAACTGTTTCGCCCACCCCCGTTGCGGTAAATGCCTCGGGGATCACAGCACTGCCGATTGTCCTAGACCCAGGGACTAAGAAGTCCTCGTCATTTACGAGCCCCCTGCGTGCGTTAACTGCCGCAATCCCGGCCACACGGCCAACTACCTCGACTGCCCTAAGGCGCCTAAACGCAGAGTTCCTGCAATCCATATGGAAGCCTCTTCCAGACGGCCACCACCCAACCCATCCTTAGGCAACGCTTTCCCACCCCTCCGTCCTTCTAACGCTTGGCAATTCAGCCCCGCATGGCAACAGCCAGCGCCGGAGCTGACTCCGAGTGCACAGCGGGCTTCCGCCGCCTCAAATAATCATCATGCTACCCATAGCAATGGCAGCACTGGCAAAAACCGCGCGTCATTTCTAAAATCCTTAGATCTCTTTGATCTAGACGAAGTTAATGAAGTGGCGCCCCCGCCGCCTGCAACACTATGGCTAGGTCCTCACTTCTTTTGAAATACGAGAACTTGGTTAACTCCCTTAAGGCATAACAGGTTGCGACACCCAAGCAATAGCCAAACACACCCTACACTTAGAGTGTAGGACAAACACACACACTCATGACATCGGCCCCACCAGTGAGGTCGAAGTTACACTCCCTTTGCTATATGCACAGTAGCTTAACACCGTATTTACCGTAGCGTTGCTAGAGTTTCTTGCGCTACTTCTTCTCTCAGCGCCAACGCTTTCAGAAGTGGTAGTAAAGTTTAGATAGAGTTCTAATAGCTATTAAATATCCTTAAAAAGCTGTCTAAATCGAGCCGAGGCGTCGGCCCATCTGGGCAGCCCTCGATTCAACATGCTAACGGGAACCAGAAAGTGAGGGCACAAGCCGAGGCTCCCCATCTGGGATTCATTGGTGCAGTCAAGTCACTCGGTGGGGAAACGCGCCTGTGGCAACGGGCCACCCATCATCAAAAAAGAAAAAAGAAGGAATTAGTTACTACCACCGAAACTTAGCTAATGAAATTGTTTATTTAGTAGGGAAATGTTTGGTTATTTTGGTTTGGTGAGGTGTAGGTTACACGTTAAATGAAATAAGAAAACAGCTGGAATATCTTCCTACAATTTTTCCATAGTATTTGGATAGAGTCAGTCATTGAAAAACTAATGAGAATATATTTGCTACATTCGCACTTTATGATTGGATCATAATACTGTTAACATAAGATATTTGAATCTGAAATACTAATGTATATACAAGACCTTAAAAAGTTCATGACGTCCGTATTAAACACAAAAGTCATCGAAGAAAAAAATAAAATCTTTTTGCAACCGTTAGATATTTAAATGACCTTTAAATTTTTCTCAAGCTGCCCCGTTTGCTCTTTCAATATAAAACCTTAATGAAGACCGATTGTTATCGGCTCCTGATAAAAAACAAACAGAGAATGTGAATCGCAAAGCTACTTCAAATATTAAATGAATGAATTTATATATGGAAGTAAATTAAAAAACAAACATCGTTTTATAATAAAATTAACTTTCAAAGCTTTTTATATATTTTTAAGTTACTACGTTACTCTCCGTTACTCATTTCTATTCGCAATGAAAAAAATCTAATTACAATTAACTTTCTGTTTATGTTAATTCAAGTGATGAGACGAGCACGATATTCACCCGACGGTAAGTTATACTACCTACTAACCCGATCGCCGCCCGAAAACAAATGGAATATTATGTCTCCTTTTCTATGGTATTCCGGCTACGCTATCCTTGACACCGGACGACAACACCACCAGCGTAGTGGTATTGTCATTCGGTTATGGTAGTACCACTGCAGTGATACTTCCCTAGATGGTTCACTGTTAAAGGGGGCCTTCAAAAAGATTCATATAAAATGTTACGTGTTTATCAATCTAAAAAAAAATTAATATAAAATTAATTAAAAAGAAATTAATTTAATATAAAAGAAGACGTTAAAAAACTGATTCGTTAATAACTCAATGCTAAGCTTTAGGAATTTAGCCGAGATAAAACTTTAGGCGTGTACTTTTCGACAGTTTAAGGGGTATAGTTCTTTATCAACTTGTGAAATGTTTTTTACTGCGGTCTTTGTTATATAGGTTTGAAAATTTGGCACATTTAATGGAACGGTCGAACATTAATAAGTGAAATTAATAAGTAAAAAATTTTAAGTAAAAAAAAAGTATATGTTTAAATTTGAATTAAATCGTGGCTCCATTCAATTCCAACTACAACTCTTTGTTAACTTTGCCACGGAGAAAGTGTATAGTGGAAATAATGTTCAGTAGCGAAAATAGATTGAAATTGTATTGAATAGAACAGCCAGCCTGCTTGCCAGCTTTTCAGCTTGCCAACTTTTACAAGAAGTCAAGTTTAATTGTATTAAACATAGAAATACCATTTAATACAAAAAGTTAATAAACACATTTTAATTAATTATTTTAATAGCTGCAATCCGGAATACGATAAACATAAAAATTGTATTTAAATTAAGAAGCTAAGTTATAAATCCATTCGTTATCCCTAATTGGAGATCCTTAATTGAGTTCGTTATAGATTCAATACTCGACAAGAGAAACTGGCAACAGCCATATCAATAGAAACAGTGTCAGACCCTCGTCCCTCTTGTAACCAGTTCCCCTTAAGCCGACGGACTTCATTCAAAGTTTGTGTTACATCGTTACTAAATACCAATTTTATTCAATACAGAAACTTGATTCATACACAGTTTTTATTTTGTGTTTTGTTTGTGTACCGTTAGATTTATAGTGATCATAGATTGGTTTAGATTCATTGAATTTCATCATCATCATAAGCCTGTGATAGTCCACTGCTGGACATAGGCCTCCCTTAATACACCCCTATCTATTAGGGGGTTTTTGGACCGCATCCCACCACGCTAGTCCAATACGGGTTTGTGGGTTGACAACTTATTTTTCAGACAATTGGGTGATCGGCCCAAATTGCCCTAACCAACTAGGAAACAACAATGAAAATTAGTTGAGTCCCCGCAGGATTCAAACCCACGACCTCCGGTCTCTAAAGCACATGCCCATACCACTAGGCTCCGGAGGCAGTTGTGTTTATTCGTTTAAAAAAACAATGTGCCCCAAAGCTCGTGACTTAACGGAATGGTACCGACAGTGTGATTGGGGGAGGCGAACGCACGTTGAAGATGATGTATGAAATTAATAATAAACATAATTTAACTTATAATAAAAAAGTTTCACGTCCGTTGTCTGGTTTGCAACACTCTCGTTTTTTTTGTAAATGTTGTATAATGTCGTCTAACCATAAATTTAACATGCATAAGGCGATTTTGTTCTAATTAACGTCATAATTTTACAAACATTTTGATCTTTAAAATCCTTGCTCTATTATTTTTATATCACGCGAAAATATCCGAATAATTTCATTGTTCATAATTTAGCTATAACTTATTTTAAAGCTTAGTGGTTACTAACGCTTAACTATGATATTCAATGGACATATAACGCGATTACAAAACTATAGTACAATTTAATTTGAAAAAAATCTTCTTTAACATACTTATTATATACCTATTCCTACTTTATTGGCTCAATAATTTTGCATTAGGGTAAACTCACTGCAGAAAAGGTTTGTTCAGTGTTTTGCGGCAGACTGAAGAAAATATTACTTTATTTTTCCGCTTTGTTCACTCAAAAAAGTAATTTTGGTAAGTTATAGGATAAGTAACTACAAATACTATTAAAATTTACACTTATAGTGTTAAGAGGAAAGATTTGTGTTTTTCTATGTAACTAACTGATTCCAAAAACTCTTTATTGGGATATATATAACTTATCTATAGGTATGTATTAAGGGAGGCCTGTGTCCAGCTGTGGACTATCACAGGCTGATGATGAATATTTTAAAGCTTCATTATGCATCTTTAAAATATTCAAAAAATATTACAACAAATACTACATTTACTGCAATAAAAAGTCAGAATCCGAAGAAGTCTGCACTAAAACTAACTTTTTTTTTTATTACCAACGCAGGGAAACGGGCAGTCGGGCCACCTGATGGAAAGTGGTTACCGACGCAAATAGGCATCGGCAATACTGGTATCACCTACGCGCTGCGTACCGTGAGACATAGGATGTTAAGTCTTGTTTACCCAGTAAATACGCTGGCTACAGTGCCCTTCAAATCGGAACACAGTAGTGTTTTCACACTACTGCTTTGCGGTAGAAATAGGCACCGTAGTAGTACCCACTAGACCGTCCCATGTAAAAAGGGGACCTACCACCGGTAGAGTAACTAGGTGTTAAAAAATATTTATACGTAAATTATTTTTTCTTTATCTCATTTAAAATACTTATCTATGCCAAAATACCGCCTCCGCGACCGATTGGTGTTGGGCCTAGCCAAAAAATCGAAGGTTGTGGTTTCAAATCACAAACAACTACGTGTTATCGTTGTTTTCTTGTTAGTTAGGACAATAATTAGTCAAAAAATCAAGATGAACCTGTCGAACGGGCATGTAAACGTCTTTGCTAAAAATAAGTTTCTCTAGACTTTGCTGTGTTTGGGCTTGTTGTTGTATAAGTCTAAAATTGGGGTATTTATTTAATTCATGAAATTAATATAAAAGTAACGAATTGTTTACATCGCATTTCTACATAATAAAAACATACTACATAAAAGTTAATTTACTACAGAAATGGCTCTTAACTTTGATCTCTTATTAATAATGTAAGTTTAAAAAGTTGTTACCCGTTTCAATCGTTCAGGACTTTTCATCTAATTTTATAAAAATATCTGGTAGGACATAAAGTAATAAACAAAATAATTCTTATCCTTAACGAATAATAAAACGTATAATAAAATTTAATTACCAGGAGGGTGATTAAACTATATTTTACAGTTCCGTATATATTAATATTTTTGGAAGCTATATTTATCTTTAATATTTTTTAAACTTTAAAGAAAAAGGAATGGAAGGTCGTTGTTGTGTACACATTAAAATTGAGAAGGCAGTAATATCGTGAAACTTCTAAACAATACTTTTATTGTATAAAGTTTTATTAAAGAATTTCGTAGTTATTAAATAATCTTTCTTGTTCGGGTTTTATGTTGCTTTTTGATATTTTATTACTCGTATTTTCCTTGACTTATTACTTTGTTTTTTGTCCTTTACTTGGACATGTCTAAAGGTTCGAATCGGTATTACTTTCATAACTTTGTCGTTCATTGTATTCAAAATTGACTTTGAGTAATACGTAAGGCTAAAAATTGTTTCGAGCATACTAATCTGCGCCAGTAATGTTGGTGGTCAACATTTTGTCGTAAAAAATTGTACATGAAACAATTATGCATTATATGAGCCAATTATTTAATTTTTTGCCATTTTCCATTCTAAATTATTATGGCCCGTCACCAATGGCATTTGGAAAGTTCTTGTGTTACTTAATATCCCTTGTTAATTAACGCGATTTCAACTTTAAAAGGGACCGGAAGGGTTCTATCATAGAACGGATATTCGAGCTTAACTAATTACATCTCATTGTACTTAAAATTAAGAGTTGGTAGTTAGCCTTTCACGTGTTAAAAGTTATTTGTTTTATATTTCAAATATTTTAATACTAGGTAATCAATACGTCTACATGATTTGTAAAACTTTACCTCGATACACAAAAATTTTACCAGTTTGTCGTTATCTTTAACTACGTTTTCTAAAGTACCCGTACTCAAAAAAATAAAATTGAAAGTAATTAATTTTACTTTCTTGGCCTTGGTCTGTTTGTTTACCTACGGTTTTGAAGTTACTTGACTTTTTTAATAAATTTTACACATTTAGAGTTCTTTTCGTAAAATTCATAAAACCCAATTCATAGCCCCTAGTGAGGTGCCATCGATAGTTTATTCTTGTCAATCTCAACTACTAGCTAAACAAGACCATGGGGTCTTATTTAGGTCTTGCCTTAGAGAGCAAAGTGGCTTGCATCGTTTTGTTTGCAGGACGTATCAATTGCCATCAGTAAACATCAATCTCGTCACGTGTTTACAGCAAGTCTAAAAATTATTTCAATATGATAAAAATATATGATAAAAGTCCATTAATAGTTTAATACAACAAGTAAATTGGCAAAGATTAAGATAAGATTGAAAAAGGCACGAACATTTTGCAAGTAAACGGACTATTCAATATATCTTACTTAGGTTTTAATGATCAAAGCCTCATTAAAGTTCCTTTATATGTTGATCAATTACTCACTCAATAAACGTTATACCGTACAAAAACTTCGTAAAGTCAAGGTCAGGCATTAAAATTTATTTCACATAATAAATTGAAATCAGCGTTAATATTTTAAGTTTATTAGCTTCATCTGTTTAAGCAATTTTAATAACTTTTAATTTTGAAGAATTTTAGATACAACATATAGTTATGCCTACAATTTAAGTCATGAATGGATTCAAATTCATTTTCTTACAGTTTTGAATCAGTTATAATAAGCGAATTGATTAAGCTTCTTTGCATTCGATGTTTTGGCTTAAGTTGATGCATAAAATACCGAGAATGTCGCTAATATTTTCGTAGTGATTTCAATTTAAAATAATATTAAGTTAGTGTCTGATGAAGTACTGAGGACGTGTACAATAATTCAATGTCATTAAATATATTTAACAGGAAACTGGACAGATACAGCCAGTTTTTTAGTGCGTTAGAACAAGGCTATTACGATTGTAAGCTTTCAAGTGCAATAACTTTAAGTTATCACATTACTGCACTCAATTCCGTCAAAGAACCACCGTTAAGTTTTTATAAGGTAAATGAAAAAGTGTAAACCTTTTCAAAAACTAAACGTCACGTGAATAAACATCAAAATTTAAGATCATCACAGTAATTTGTTTATCAAATGATAAAATAGGTAACTTTTATAAACCAAAAACAATCAAACATTTGGTTTCGCTTCTGCGCCAAACTTTAAAAACGAGCCCGTTTATCTTTTGTTTAGGAATATTTAAATTATGTAGGTTTATGAATTTCTGAAGTCAGAAGGGTACTTTTCTGATTTCATTATACAGTATAAATTAGAATTTATGTTATCTGCATTTATACTAAATTAAAAGTAGCCAAAATGATAAAACAATTAGTGAATAAATATCCATTAGAATATCTTAAGCTTTATTCATGTTATGTTACTATATAATATGGAACGTGTTATTTTCCATGAACCCAAAACATGTTTATGAACATTTCACAAGTGTTCACAAAAACAGGCAGCTCGAATGAAGCTTTTTTTCTTTAAGCGGGCTGAACTAGCCCGCTTTGGAGGCGCCAACGAGGGCGCGGAGGATGGGGATGAAGGCGACAGGCGTATTGCCATTCCTGTCCTCTGCAGCTGAGGAGAAGCCGCGGAGGTAGAGCAGTGTCGATACTCCGTATGCCGCTCTAGCCCCTATCCTCCGCGACTCGTCGGGGCCGCACCGTGTGAGTGGGCCAAGGTGGCCCGAGGACATTCGGCATGGTGTCGATGTCTCCTCCTTCTGTGGCAGAAAGATGCTAGCGGTGGAGCCCAACACTGAGGCTGGAACACTGGGGGCTGGAAATCTTATCTGTGCATGGGCTAGATTCTCCTGGCTTCCATGGCTCCTCATTAGAAGAATCGGGGGAGCCTGTTACCTATGTATACGGGCCCAGACGAGCGGAGCGTTAATATGTCAGATGGCCGTAAGGCCGAGATTGGGCTGCTTTGGTGACTGACGTTGGCCGCAGAAGACTGTCAAAGAGTTCCTGTGACCCCATCTCGAAGACGCCAATAAGGAACAACGTGGTTTTTAGTCGATGCGAGTACGACGTAACCCGTCTTTGCCCTCGCGATATGAGTAGGCATTACCCTAAGTTTAACAAAAAAGGGATTTGAGATTGAGTCCCCCTACGGCAACACAGGGGAAACTTTGGAGGAGATTGCTTTTGAACCTAATCTATCCATATAATGAAATTTAGCTGCGTGTTATAGGGATGACATGTTAACTGCTACTATTCGTCAAAAGTCGTTATTCTGATAATTCGTGGTGAATGAGACATCCCTTTCACTGTAATACATATAAAGCCTAGCAAAACTACCATAAATACTTGACAAATAAATCAAAGTAAGTCACAAATGTTAAGTAACGTAAAAGGTAGTATCTTTTATCTATATATAGATAATATTAATCTTATTTAAAAATTTTTTCTTATTTGATTATGAGATTAAACATAAAAGCTAAACATTAAAGACGATTATATAAATTTAATTACGTTTAACGTTTCTTTTTAAGAATTACAGGAAAGTACCTGCGGGTACGATTAAACTCTAGCCTTTTTTTTCCTTAAGTGCCTTTGACCGCATAGTACGGAACGAGTTCTTTTAGGTTAATTAAGTATTTCAGTAATATTTTACCGATTTAAGCCGTAACTTTTTAATATTTTATACTGTATTTCATTTTATAGAGCCATAATAAGCGCAGGAAAACTACATACCTTAACTAATTAGCGTTTTTAACATCTTGAAAATTGGAAAACATTAAAATTAAAATAAATAAATATTAGATGAAGAAAAAACTTCGGATATTAATAATAGTAAAGATCAATTCTGAAATTACTCAAAATGTTGATGGCTATTTATCTTATATATACATCTCAGCCTGTGAAAGTCCACTGCTGGATACAGGCCTCCCCTAATACAGGATGTATTAGGGAGTTTTGGACCGTATCCCACCAGGCTGGTCCAATGCGGGTTGGTGGGTGGACCGACTTTTTACGTGCCCATCCGACGCATCGATCTTCTTACTGTTTGACAACTGGGTGATCGGCCAAATTGGCCTAACCAACTAGGAAACAACAATGAAAATTTATCGATTTCCCGGATTCGAACCGACGACCTCCGGTTTCTAAAGCACACGCCCATACCACTAGGCTACGGAGGCAGTTAATTTCACTTGTATAATACAAATATTAATCTTAAAAAAGACTGAACAAAATATATTTTGACTTTTCATAAAAGTAATAAATTCTACATCCGTATATTTTGATAAATGACCCCACAACCTTTTACGCCTTGAGCATAATTTATTTTCAATTTAATTAAAGTTACGATGACAACAACAATGAGATACCTTTATCAAAAGTCAAATAAGGTTTTAATTATTTGTTTAAAGACTTCATGTTTATTACTCTGTATGAAACGTTAATTCGCAATGCGCTACGCTTATTTCCAAGTTCGCTTTTTGATTTTTTGTACACATGAAATAAAATATTCGAACGCAGTTATCTTCTAAACTTTTTAAAAGAAGTGAGAGAGATTTTAAATTATGTGATGTGTGAAGCATCTTTTAAAATTTATAAAAGCAAATTTACGATCGCTCTCTAGTAAATAGAAGGTTGTTTGAATATTATTTTTTTCGTTCGTTATGTGACTTATCAAGATTGCTAACAGATTGAAAATAATTAAAAAGTCGATACTCACCAAAATACAAAAAGTTTTTATTACTATTTTAGGAGTGTAACTTTACTTTACCAAAGTTTTGTGTTCTAGATAAGTTTAAAATAAATTTCAAACGTTTATAAACCTAATTAAATCGATATTTTTAAATTATCTTTATTAAAATAATGAAAAGCTTCAAATTATTTTTCAAGATTGATTTTTAATTTAATAAACATCAATCATCTTGAATCTTTGACCTAATAAAAAAATACTAATAATGAAATATTATGTTAATACAAAATGAAGTCTTTTTTGATTTCATTTTATATTAATGAAACTTAAATGTCCCCAGGCTTGCTTGCCTTTTTAATATCAAACCTTAATGAATCTGATTGTTCTCAACTTCTGGCAGAAATAAAAACAACTAATAACAAAAACCTTTTGTTAAAAAAAAAAAATACATTTTTATTAATTTATTTTTAAACTAAGAGAAAGCTTAAATTAATTCAACAAATACTGTAAAATTATTGTAAAAATGCTACGAAGAAGTGTTAAAGATTTCCTACTTTCATGTAGTTCTCGTCACCCATCCCACAGTGCCTCAAATCGAATCAGTGCGTCCTACCCGTTTTAACCTACGGTGCCGAGACTTGGACACTTACGGTTCGGCTGGTCCACAAATTTAAAGTCGCTCAGCGAGCTATGGAGAGGGCTATGCTTGGAGTATCTCTGAAGGACCGCATCAGAAATGACGTGATCCGTCTGAGAACCAAAATCACCGACATAGCCCACCGGATAAGTAAGCTGAAGTGGCAGTGGGCCGGTCATATAAGCCGCAGAACTGACGACCGCTGGAGTCGAAAAGTTCTGGAGTGGGGACCGAGGTTCGGCAAACGTAGTGTAGGACGCCCTGCGGCAAGATGGAGTGACGACATTCGCAAAGTGGCCGGTGTGGGCTGGATGAGAATAGCCGAAGATCGGAAGCGGTGGCGTGCATTAGGGGAGGCCTATGTCCAGCAGTGGACTGACACAGGCTGATGATGATGATGATGATGATGTAGTTCTATAAAGACTATTGTTTACTCCTAGTCTTTTTTTTACGCGCACAATGAACTGGCTCTAAATTTCCGAGCCTAAAAGTTAAATAAGGTGAATGGTTTTTCACATGCTTTTTGGAAATATCAGTTTTCATAGCTATCAAACCACCATACCTTAATCAACTAGGAAATAACGGCAATACAAAGATCACCCCCCCTACGATTAGCTTGCAAGGCTAGGATCATTAGGGCATAGAAGAGATCAATATTAATATCGATGTTCATTAGGATATTTTTTCATGTCTTATATTCTGGGGAATCGGTGTCCGGGTATGTTAATGTTAATAAATCCTAATTGCAAGTTATTTTACCCTCATATCCGATCGGACGAAGAGAAATCATGTTACTTTGCAGGCGATCGACATCTGATCCTACATTGCTTTAACCATTGCAACTAGGAAACAACTATTAAAAATGCCCGAGTCCTGGCGTCATTCATATACACTTAGATATATGCTACCGCTGACTTTATTGTATATGAATTGGGACCGCATTATACAACATTGTTTTTTCAATTTAAAAGAACCAAAGGCGGATTAAAGCTACGGTGTGAAGTTTAATCATTATCATCAATATTAAAGGAACGCTAGATCTGACTCAAAATTAAAAAAAAATTCTAGCTGTCAATATAGTTCTCAAGTTGAGATACAAAACCCAATCAATATCCCTTAATTAAGAACGATACAGATTCAATACTCTGTAAGCGAAACTGACAACAGCCATATCAATAGAAACGGTGTCAAACCCTCGTCCATTTTGTACTCAGTGTTCTTAAAAAGACGTCTTTCATTAGAAGTTCGTATTATATCCTTACTAAATATGAAATAACTTTAGAAGAAACATCATAAATATACATAGAATTTTACATAATAATTATTAAAATAATTTAACATATAATAATTCAATATTACTCGTATTATATATTATATAGAATTTAATTAATGCACCTTGTTGCTTTCACAGCAGGTCTTTCAAAATAAAGGTAAATATTTTTATTCTAAACTAGCTGTTACCCCAAAATGTCCACGAAGTGTACATACTGTATAGTATAATATAAATGAGATTGTTTTTATTGTATGTGCCTATCAAAAGATACATAGTTTTATGGCTTTCGCTTAGACGACGACAAATATCAATCTTGATTTTCATCCCCATTTCGACCCATCGTTAATCCCCGTACAGTTTGAAACAACAAAATTGCTAGAAAATTACAAATTATGGTTTTATGTTTCAACATCTCATCATCAGCCTGTGTTAGTCTGTGTGCTGGACATAGGCTACCGGTAATGCACACGCCTTCTCTATTAGGGGTTTTGGACCTTATCCACCACGCTAGCCCAATGCAGGTTGGTGGGTGGATCGACTTTTACATGCACATCCAGCGCATGGATCATCTTACTTTTCAGATAATTGGGTGATCGGCCCAATTTTTTTTTATTGCATACGCAGGCTGACGAGCAGTCAGGCCACCTGATGGGAAATGGTCACCAACGCCCATAGACATTGGCAATACCAGTGGTATCACCAACGCGCTGCCTACCGTGAGACATAGGGTGTTAAATCTCGTTTGCCCTGTAAATACGCAGGCTGCGGTGCCATTTAAACCGGAACACAGCAGTGTTTTCACACTACTGCTTCGCGGCAAAAATACCACCACCGCGGTGGTACCCACCCAGACGGTCTCCTATAAAAAGGGGACCTTCCACCGGTAAAATTGATGATTACTTTCTGGGGGGAGTAAAACTTGATCTTTGCTTTAAAACTATTGAACCGGTAAATTGTCCTAGACAACTAGGAAACAATTATGAAAATTTATTAAGTTCCCGCAGGATTCGAACCCATGATCTCCGGTTTCTAAAGCACACGCCCATACCAGTAGGCTTCGGAGGCAGTTAAAACCTTTTTAAATTTATTAATAGTTAAAGCCTCAACGTTTACTGGGATTTTGTTATAAAAACGTATACATTACCCATAAAAAACTTGCTTATTCTTCGCAGTGTAGTTGATAGAAGAATTAAATTATGTTTGTTCCTTGTATCTATGTCAAGTGCATCACAATGTCTTGGGAAGTCATGCCTATTTTTATTATTTCTGTAAACAACTTTTTTAGCGATTCTTTACGGCCCAGGTACAGACTGCACAAATTGCATGTTTTGGAGGATAAAAATCTTATAAGTATCTGCCGCATTTCCCCACAGTAGAATGCCATTAGTATGAAAATTGCTAAAATATGCTAAACGAGTTGCCTCCACATCAGTTAATAATCTTATTTCACTGCTTAAGCTTACAGCTTTGTTTTCTTCCCCGCCCATTAATATGGGGGCTCCATTGTAGTTTTGCATCTACAGTTATTCCTAGACATACAGTCGATTCAACTACGTCTAACGCTTCCCCATCCAAAACCACTTCAAATTTACCATGCTTTACATTAGGAGTCATGAATCTAATACATTTTGTTTTTATTTGATTTAATAGCAAGATATTAACATTAAACCAATTCGCTACTGTAGAGTCCTCTTACATCCTCACTTATTGACGTATGTCGTTTAACATTAAAAACCAAGGTATCATCTGCAAATAATACTATGTCTTCGCTATTATTTATTACACATAATAAGTTGTTTATATAAACGACGAAGAGAAAAGGCCCGAGAATGGATCTTCGTGCGATATTTAGCGGGGCCCCGGGAAATCTTTTATTATTTACGTCAACGCTCTTAATTCGATGGCTCAAGTACAAAGACCGAAGGTTAAATGCGGTATTTCTTATACCATAGTGACGTAATTTCCTGACCAGAGTCTCATGGTGTACACAATCAAAAGCCCTTTCGAGATCATCATCAAGCATCCCACAATGCTTCCGAAACCGCAAAATTGCCCGATGCCTGCGTCAGTTTGTTATTAAAAGACAATTTCCATTGAAATATTTAAGCAAATGGTTTAATAAGAGTTTCTCAAATATTTTATTAAGAGTAGGCAGTATAGATATTGGTCTGAAATTATTAGGGGACATTATCTTCTTTTGGTTTTGGGAAAGCATTATCAACTTAACAGCGAATTGAACATTAGCAGTATTTATTTATTTTACTACTCCTTATAATAATAACATTATATCTTTAAATATTATATTCTGAATGTAAAATTATAGTTTTATGAAAGCAATATATTTTTCCTTATTATT